>CM070014.1:19849541-20328093 GCA_036247105.1 Cirrhinus mrigala
CGGGACGTCACAGGCGGGTGACGTCATCAACCAGGAAGCATAAAAGCACGTGCGAAGCCGGCCGGCGTCAGCTTCGTGAATGAAGCGAGCGCTCAGCAGGGATGCCGGAAGGATGGACCGAGACGCAGCGTCTCGTTCCCTCGGGGAACCAAGGTTACATACGTAACCGGGACGTTCCCCTTCAGGAACTCGAGCTGCGTCCAGAGAACGCTTTGGGAACGAGATGCCCACGCCACCAGACTTCCAAAACCCTGCCAGTGAAAGAGCTAGGGCAGGAGGACAGAAGAGCCAGGAGTGGCTCGGACATCAAGGCTGTAGAACCTTACAAAGGTGAGGGGCGTGGACCATCCCGCAGCATTACAGATGTCCTGTATTGGGACACCTGCAGAGAAGGCCTTAGAGGCGCCCAAAGCGCGCGTAGAATGAGCCTTGACCCCCAAAGGTGAGGGGAGGTCAGAGGACTCGTAAGCCGTAGATATAGCATCTACAATCCATCTACTTAAAGTCTCTTTAGAGGCAGGAGACCCCTTCTTAGGGGGGCCATAGCAGACGAACAACTGTTCTGATTTTCGCCACAGGGCAGCTCTGTGGACATATGCATCTAGGGCACGTACCGGGCACATACAATTAAGCTTCTGCTGGTCAGGCTCCCGAAAGGGAGGAGGACAAAAGGCCTGGAGCACAACCGGCTGTGGTGGGTGGGTGGGGACCTTAGGAACATACCCTGGTCTAGGGTAAAGAAAGGCTTTAATATTGCCTGGAGAAAACTCTAAATGAGAAGGGGCCACAGAAAGGGCCTGCAGGTCCCCAACCCGCTTGAGGGAAGTAAGGGCTAGTAGAAGCACCGTCTTAATGGTAAGAAACCGAATCGGGATTTCTTCCAAAGGCTCAAACGGAGGTTTGCAAAGAGCCTCAAGCACCACAGTCAGATCCCAGGAAGGGACGCGGGGTCGTGTCGGAGGCCTCAGCCTCAGTACACCACGGAGGAAACGTATAACCAGGGGGTTCTTACCCACAGAAACACCATCGAGAAGGGCGTGGTAGGCCGAGATTGCCGCCACGTAAACCTTCAGGGTGGAGTGGGCTAACCCTGTGGAGAAACGAGCCTGCAAAAACTCCAGTACTGTACCAACCGGGCAGTTAGCTGGGTCTTGCTGGCGCTCTTCACACCATGAAGTGAAAAGCTTCCACTTAAGGGCATATAGTTTCCTCGTAGAGGGAGCTCTGGACTGGAGGATGGTCTCCACAACCTCAGTTGAGAGACCGGAATCTATGAGTTGTGCCCCCTCAGGGGCCACACCCACAGCTTCCACAACTCCGGACGGGGGTGCAGGATGGCGCCCCCCGCCTGAGAGAGGAGATCCCTCCTGACGGGGATCTCCCATGGAGAGCCGTCGAGGAGAGATATCAGGTCCGAGAACCATACTCGGCCCGGCCAGTACGGGGCTACTAACAGTAGGCTGACCCCGTCCCGGCGTACTCTCTCCAGAACTCCTGGGAGCAGAGCAATCGGGGGAAAGGCGTACAGACGAAGCCTCGGCCACGTCTGTACCATAGCATCCAGCCCCAGGGGAGCTGGATGAACTAGAGAGAACCAGAGGGGACATTGTGCATTCTCCCTCGTGGCAAAGAGATCTAATTGGGCTCGCCCAAAGATCTCCCATATCTGATTCACTACTTCTGGGTGAAGCATCCATTCCCCGGGCCTCGGCCCCTGTCTCGACAGGATGTCTGCTCCCACATTCAAATGCCCAGGAATATGCACTGCTCGAAGGGAGAGGAGTTTGTCCTGGGACCACACAAGGATCTGGTGCGCCAGCTTGTATAAGGGGCGCGACCGCAGACCTCCTTGGTGGTTGATGTAATAAACCACCGCTGTGCTGTCGGTGCGAACCAGCACATGGCGATTTCTGAGGTCTGGAAGAAAATATTTCAGCGCTCGAAATACGGCCAGCATCTCTAGGCAATTGATGTGCCAACCGAGATGACGACCCGTCCACAGACCTTGGGCGGGGCGACCACTCATGACCGCCCCCCACCCAGTGAGGGATGCATCTGTCGCTAGCGTTACACGGCGGCAAGGAACTCCCAAAGTCGGGCCCTGATTTAGGAACCACGGCTTCTTCCACATGTCTAAGGCACGTAGCCCTCTGCGCGTGACCTTGATCATACGGAGCGGGTTTCCCCTCGGGGAGAACCCTTTTGACTTGAGCCACCACTGTAGGGGTCTCATGTACAGCAGGCCAAAAGGTATCACGTTGGACGCTGCTGCCATCAGACCCAACAGTTGTTGAAACTGTTTGACAGTGAGTGACAGGCCCTGCTTGACTCTCTTGACTGCGGTGAGGATCGACACAATACGAGCAGGGGACAAACGTGCCTGCATCGTGGTCGAGTCCCACACCACGCCCAGATAAGTGGTCCTCTGTAATGGAGAAAGTACACTTTTCTTGACGTTTAGTCTTAACCCCAACGTTTTCATGTGGGCGAGAACGACATCTCGATGTCGAGCCGCTAAACTCTCGGACGCTGCTAGGATCAGCCAGTCGTCGATGTAGTTTAAAATGCGAATGCCCTGAAGCCGAAGAGGGACCAGGGCGGCATCTACACATTTCGTAAACGTGCGGGGTGAGAGTGCTAAGCCGAAGGGAAGAACCCGATACTGGTAAGCTTCGCCCCTGAAAGCAAACCTCAGGAACTTCCTGTGTTGAGGAAGGATGGAAACGTGAAAGTACGCGTCTTTCAGGTCTATCGTCACAAACCAGTCCTCGGACCTGATTTGTGACACTACTTGCTTGACTGTAAGCATCTTGAATTTCAGTTTCATGACTGAATGATTGAGGCGACGGAGATCGATGATCGGCCGCAGCCCTCCATCCTTCTTTGGAACAATGAAGTACCGACTGTAGAACCCGGACTCCCTTACGTGAGGAGGGACCACCTCGATGGCCTCCTTCCTCAGAAGGGTCTCTACTTCTTGCTCCATGACCAGAGCCTGCCTGGGGCCCACCAGAGTGGGAAAAACCCCGTCGAAAGGCGGCGGCGGGGCGCCGAACTGAATAGCATAACCTTTCTCTACAGTGCGCAGGACCCATGCAGACACATTTGGCAGTAGCTTCCACGCTGCTAAATAGTCTACTAAGGGAACCAGCCGCTCGAGGCTGGCCTCTGGATTTAGCTGAACTACTAGCTCGGAGACCTGTAACGGCGGACCGGCAGGAGACTGCCGAGCTAACTGTTCTAGAGACCCCCGAGGGGGTGACGAGCACCCTGGTTCCGCTACGTTCCCGGGCGGAAATATCCGGGGCAGAAGCTCGTCGGAGGCCGTTGTGTCCTGTAGCCTTGGCAGGAACAGCAAATCGACCTCCCGAGGGCACCGAGGAGAAACGGCCACCGTGTAATGCGGTGTAACTCGTTCCTCCCCGGTAGGGGCTGCCCTCGGCGGCCCTGGTCTGGCGTCAGGACCGCTTAGGGGCCTGGGCCCTCCTAGACTGAAGCACGACCCTCAGGTCGGGCCTCGCCTTGGAGGACCCCGGCCTAGAGTGCCGCGGGTCTCGGTCCCTGGACGGGGGAGCGCGAGTCGCGACACTCAACTTCTGGACTTGGCGGTACGAGGAGCTGGTACTCGGAGACGGCTGCTCACGCCCAGCAGCCGTCGGGGCTAGAGAGCGGCGAGGGAGGAACCTCTGGAACGCCGCCGCCTGCTTGCGAGCCTCCTGGTACCTGCTGACGACAGAATCTACTGCGTCGCCAAACAGGCCAGAAGGCTGAAGCGGGGCGTCCAGAAGGAAGACCCTGTCCTTCTCCTTCATATCGGACAGGGTCAACCACAGATGCCTCTCCGCGGCCACCATGGCTGCCATAGACCGCCCTACTGCCCGGGCGGTCTCCTTGGTGGCACGGAGAGCTAAATCTGCGGTCCTTTGAAGTTCCTCCAGATCAACTTTCTCACCCTCAGCTAGCCCTTTCAGCAGGTCAGCCTGATATGCTTGGAGCACTGACATTGTATGAAGACATGCTCCAGCTTGACCTGCTGCCGAGTACCCCTTACCCACAAGCGCTGAAGTTGTTCGTAGCGGCTTAGAGGGTAAGGTGGGAGCCTTCAATGACGATGCCCCGCTAGGAGACAGATAACTCGCAAGTGTCTGCTCTACACGGGGCATCGCCTTATAGGCTCGCTCATCGAGCCCCACCACATTTCCATAGTAATCTGAGGCGGGGACGAATAAGCGAGCCGAAAATGGTCTTTCCCACGATCTCGAGATCTCTGAGTGGAGATCGGGGAAGAACGGAAGGCTCCTAATGGATGGTGGAGGTGCTTACTCGCAGAAAACGCTCATCTAACTTGCTTCTCTGCGGAAGTGCTTTTACTCGGCGGGCCAGCTCGAATTTTTAGGTGCTCGGATCCGCCACGAGTAACCTACTCCAAAAGTCCTCGTACTGCAGCGACTTGATGGGGTAGGAGTGTGCTCCTCAATCGCACTCTCCAAGTCAACATCACTCAGGCATGTAAGACAGAAGGGAAGAGAAGAGCCCGTTTCTCCTTGGAGGGAAGTAGCCCGCAGTGAGGGCTTCTCGAACTCCTCCAGTAACTGGGCATGGACCTGCGGGTAAGGAAGGAGATAAGGGGTCACCCGTCTAATTCCCTCCAGCTAGGTCCAACTGCGAACCCCAGTAATAATAGCAGGCTGCCCGCTCCGCCTAAACGGAAGCGGCACCAACCCTGGGGAACGCTGGAGACAGGCTCCCTCTCACTAAGACGAGCCTTCCGTGAGACGCGGATTGCTATTTCCCGCAAAGGAAGTCGCTTCACATTGCGGTGCAGTCAGTCCTCTCGAGGGCTTCTGACAAAGCATGCTCCGCTCCCTAGAAGAACACGCACATGCTGTGTGTATCCGCGCTCGTAATTATATCTCATATACGAAGGGGGAACACACAGGCGGTGAACGCGGCCCGCTCTTATCACCACTCTTAGAAACTTTTCTTTCCGTTTTTTTGTTCTTAGGACTTATCCTCTTGAAAATAAAAGGGGTGATACTTGCACAAAAACATGGAGGCGTGTATCAGACACAAACACAGAGCGGCTCCGCCTGAAAGAAGAAGCGTTGAAGCCGGCCCTGGTCTATCGCACGTGCTTTTATGCTTCCTGGTTGATGTACTGTCACACACCGCTGTTGACGTCCGCTTTCTCCTAATTGGTTCGGTTTACACACTTCTTTCTGACGCGGTCGTCCGCCAAGGGCGTTCCCAAAGCGTTCTCTGGACGCAGCTCGAGTTCCTGAAGGGGAACTAAAGTTCCGTCAGTTAAATACCTTTAAGGAGAAGTTCACCTCCAGAACAAAAATTTACAGATAATTTAGTCACCCCCTTGTCATCCAAGATGTTCATGTATTTCTTTCTTCAGTCAATAAGAAATTATGTTTTTTGAAGAAAACATTTCAAGAATTATCTCCATATAGTGGACTTCAATGGTGCCCCCAAGTTTGAACTTCCAAAATGCAGTTTAAATGCAGCTTCAAATGGCTCTGAACAATCCCAGCTGAGGAAGAAGGGTCTTATCTAGAGAAATGATCGGTCATTTTCGAAAGAACTTGACAATTTATATACTTTTAAACCTCAAATGCTTGTTGTTTTACCTTTTTTTTTGTAAAGGGCATTTGATCCTCTTTGCATGTTCACTTTGTTCCTCAACAATTTTTTTTTTTTTTTCTCAGCTGGGATCGTTTAGAGCCATTTGAAGCTGCATTTAAACTGCATTTTGGAAGTTTAAACCTGGGGGCACCAGTGAAGTCCACTATATGGAGATAATTCCTGTTTATCTCAAGAAACATCATTTCTTATCGACTGAAGAAAGAAAGACACAAACATCTCGGATGACAAGGGGGTGAGTAAATTATCTGTCAATTTTTGTTCAGGAATTGAACTTCTTTAATCTTAGTGTTTTCCTCTTTCAAATATAACATGTTCCTTATATTTTGAAGGTTTCATTTAGCTTATAGGGCCATTGATAGCAGATGGCCCTCCAGACATCACATTTGGTCACTTCTGTGTATTCATCTGATCATGTGACAACGACTACGCAAGTACACAAGATTCAAGGAGAATTCACATTTTTGCACCTATTAATTTGAACATAGCGCAATCATTTTTACTCCCCTCAATAGCTAAGTGAACACATGAATCATTTTTTTCCAACAACATTCACCTATTTACCTTCATGCTTTTGGGTATGTGTGTAAAAACTCTTCACATTAACATTTTTCCAATTTATTCAGTGTACACTTGTTCTATACTTGTCAAATTAGAATCAATAAATTACACTGACTTTGAATGTTGACTTTAAATCAGGTTCAAAATATTCATAAGGACTGGAACAGAATGTTTGTGTGAAGTCTGTGAGACTGCTAAGAGACCCCAGTGCAAAACTGATTGTTCATATTCCGCCAGGTTATGTTGACATTTCAACAGCTCCTTTGGGCAATGTGCGACAAACTCATCTCCAGTAATTAACATTAAGGCTGTCCTCATGGAATCAGCTCCCCTTAGAGCTTTCACTGAAGGTCAAGGCTGTTTATTAAACCTAATGAATATGCCTGGGATTTGCACATTCTGGAGGGGAAACATTAAAGTTCATCTGATTAAAGATACCTCAAAATATTCCCAAGTGACAATGTATTAACATAAACAGACGTATTGTGACAAGAAGAAGACAAGAAGGTTTACACAATATTTTCCCCTTGTTTTTTTAGCATAGATTTTATTGTTATTAGACAAAAGACAAAGCCAGTAATGCAAGCTTTGAGTAGGCTGGAGTGGTTCCAGATAGTTTGTAAAGAGTGGTTAGAGCTTCTTAAGGTCTTTTTATAACGTTCTACAAGGAACTAAAATTTTAGATTTTTAATCTTTCCTCAGTTTACAGTTATTTAAATTTTCATGAGGTCATCCTCAACTTCTTAAATTCTGATGACAATAAAATGAACCTTTAGGCAATTCATCTTGTGCCACTGCCAGAAATATTGGCTAACAATTACATAACAAAACCCCAAAGTTTCCCAACCAACACCATTGTTTGTACCATGCATTTACTAAAAGGTTAATAATAAACACAATTACCTACAAATGTAATACACTAATACTAAAATGATCTTTTGCACCCTGTAGTCAAAGTGTACTGACTTCATGCAACTTATTACATTTTTCCTGCATGCCTATCACACCTGCATTTAACATTTATATGGAAGATATGGAGAAAAAAAAAAAGCGACTTTATACCTCACAATTTTCCCACAATTCAGAGTTTATATCTCACAATTGTGACTTGGTTCCTTGCAATTCTGCGAAAAAGTCACAAGCGCAAGAATTATGTATTTTTTCTTGTAGTTCTGACGTTTCCATCAAAATTCTGATGGAATTTTGTTTTCTTGCAGTTGCGAACTATATCTCACAGTTATTACTTTTTTCCCTCAGAATTATAAGGGAAAAAATTCTAAATTGTGAGAATCAAATTTGCAGTCACCTTCTTGATATTTTTATTCTTTGATAGAAATGAGCTTCCATACATTCCTGTCCTTACTGATTCAGAAATAAAATGGATTGTATTCAGACATTCGCATTGACTAATGATTCCCATATCAAAATTCTCAGGCTTGTTTACACACAAAAACATCAAATGTTTTTGTAATGTTATAATCATTATCCTAACATATTTTCCATTTATATTGCAAGGCATGTGTGATTAATTTTCCCATTACAACCCCCACAATCATTTACTGCCTAATAGAAAAGATAACTAGACTCTTATAGTGTTCTCTCTGTCTCTCTCTCTCTCTCTCTCTCTCTCTCTCACTCTTTCTCTATGCTCATGCTTCACAGTAGGTTACTGTGGCTGTGATGTCAGGCCTACAGGTCGATGTTGGTTGCCAGGCGCAGACAGAGTACAGCTTCAGTCGGTATGTCCTGGGCTCTAATTTCATTGGCCTCCAATCGCAGTACACGCAGATTAGAGTAATTGCTTGTATCCACAACCCTGCAGAAACTGCTCACTGAAAATTCTGGAAAATATAGGGAAAACAGTTGTTCAGTTATTGTCTTATCCATGCAGACACAAATACAGCTTATGTATGTTAGAATAACTATGCGTAATCAAAAAAGGTCAAAGGGCAACTCTTTGGTCACTTCACATTATGTGTCTTTATCTACTAATTGTTTAGCACAATGTACGCATTGTTTTCATGATGTATTGCAGAACAGTTTTGCTGTTTGTTTTATGGTCAGCACTGTAATTATGTGATGTAACTGCATGCAAGTAATTTTGTAACTATCCACCTTATTTTTCCAGTAGGAGCGGGCACGGTCATTTGTAAATTTTATGGGTCTGGCTTCCGGTCTCATTCATGACCAGCTATTTTTAGCTGTACAAAACAGCTTGTTTTGCTGCTTGATATTGCAAATTGGTGTAAATTTTACCGTTTACTGCACGTTGTTATTCTTTTCGCCCAAAGGCTTACTTCTGTGTTAAAGAATAAGGTAGATAAGTACAAAAAAAAACGTGTGTGTACATAATATGTGCATTGTATCAAATTACAAATGTTAGCATGAAGTGTAGACATTTAATATAAAAACCTCTGACACACTAGTTTGTCTAAATTGTCTATGATTTATATCTAGAATTCTCTCTATATCTGTTCTCTTATTTATAATTATCTTTTAGTTGAGATACAGCGGCATGTGAAAGTTTGGGAAGCCTTTTTAGAATCTATGAAAATGTGAATAATTTTAACAAAACAAGAAAGATCATACAAAATGCATGTTATTTTTTATGTAGTACTGTCTTGAGTAAGATATTTTACATAAAAGATGTTTACATATAGTCCACAAGACAAAAAAAATAGCTGAAATTATTAAAATAACCCCCTTCAAAAGTTTGGGAACCCTTGGTTCTTAATACTGTGGTTATCTGAATGATCTACCACTTTGTTTTGTTTTGTGATGGTTGTTCATGAGTTTCTTGTTTGTTCTGAACAGTTAAACTAAGCTGTTCTTCAGGAAAAAAAACTCCAGGTCCTGCTGATTCTTCAGTTTTCCAGCATCTTTTGCATATTTGAACCCTTTCCAGCTGTGACTGTATAATTTTGAAATCCATCTTTTCACAGTAAAGACAAATGAGGGACTCAAACACAACTTTTTAAAAAAGGTTCAAACATTCACTGATGCTCCAGAAGGAAAAACTATGCATGAATTTGAAGATAAAGGTAAATTGTACTTAATTTGTCTTCTGGGAAACATGCAAGTATCTTCTGTTGCTTCAAAAGGCCAGTACTAAATAAAAATAAAATATAAATAAATAAAAGATATTTCAACAAAATAAAAAAAAAAAATTGGACATCTTCATCCTGTTCAAAAGTTTTCACCCCCTGTCTCTTAATGCATCGTGTTTCCTTCTGGAGCATCAGTGAATGTTTGAACCTTTTTTAACAGTTGTGTTTGAGTCCCTCAGTTGTCCTCAGTGTGAGGACCTCAAAATCATACAGTCACTGCTGAAAAGGGTTCAAATATGCAAAAGATGCTGGAAAACTGAAGATTCTGCAGAACCTGGATGATTTTTCTGAAGAACAGTGCTCAGTTTAACTGTTCAGAGCAAGTCTTGTGAACTATATGTAAACATCTTTTATGTGAAATATCTTACTCAGTACAGTACAAAATAAAAAAAATAACATGCATTTTGTATGATCTCTCTTATTTTGTTAAAATTATTACAATTTTCACAGATTCTGCAAGGGGTTTCTAAACTCCTGCATGCCACTGTATAAATCACAGGAGAAAATTTAAAAATTCTAAAATTATCCAGGGGCTTTTAGACTCCTTGTGGGGGAAAATCGATAGTATGGCATTTGGTTTAAGCCTCTCTCTTTCAGTAGCTGTTGTCATCGTATCAGTATTTTATATTTAGAGTTGTGTTGTGGTAAAAATAGCAACAGGTAGCGCCAGTAGCTCACAGAGTGCAACCATTTCACATCATCGAAATAATGGCGCCCCCATAATCAAATATGAAAATAATAATAATAATAATAATAATAATAATAAAATATGTATTTTTAAGTAACGTAAATCTGTGATGGGTTTTCATGGGTTTTCTAGTATATATTTCAGTGAGAGACATCATTTGCGTTATATTAAGCCTCAGCGTTCCCTTTAATGAACATCAACATGGTGACATAAAGGTGTCCAAAATTGAAGAAGCACCCTTGTATGCAGATACATATTTTTTCCATTGCTGATAAGTTTAATGAACTAGTTTACAATGCAGTATTTTGCTATTTCCCCTTTTTATAAGATAATAATTATATCAGCTCTGTTTAAATACAATATTTGTTGTTGAGAGCAATGTATAGTTATAATAAGTGGCTGTTTTGAAGCATGCCATTAGGACAGGCATATTTTTTAGGAGAAGATTTGCATATAAGCCTTTGACATGCTTTATGGGTGTATGTGTGCTGTAACATTTTCAGGTGGGTTTTTTTTGTACCTTTGATCTTGTTGGCCTGCAGATACAGATTCTCCAGACTGGTGCTAATAGTGGGAATCCTTTCCAACTTGTTGAAGGATAAATCGAGCTCCACGAGTGTGCTGACATTGAAAACATTGGCTGGAATTCCCCCATTGGTGAGCTGGTTGTGAGACAGCCGAACGAAGCGCAGCTCAGGCCGCTGGCTCAGAAAATCAGCAGGAACGCTGGATATGCGGTTGTACTCGAGGTAGAGTTGGCTCAGCTTTAGCGGCAGGCTTTCTGGAATCTTCTTCAGTCGGTTCCCTCGTAAGTCTAATAGGGTCAAGGATTGCAGACCCTCAAGTGCATTGCCAAGGTCTTCAATGGCGTTCACTTGGAGGTGCAGGGCTGTCAGGTTGCTCATTCCACGGAAAGTTTCAACCGGGACCTTTGAGATATTATTGTGATTCATGTGTAGATCTTGTAGGGAACGTGGTAAACCTTGTGGAACCCGACTCAGGTTGTTGTTGTGTAAAAAGAGGCGTTCAAGATTTGGTAGCTTGGCGAAGACTTTGTCGCCAATCTTGTCAGAGCTCAGATTATTTGTGTGTAGGCTGATCCAAGCTAAATTTGGAGCATTATCAAAGACTCCATTTGTGATGCCTGTGATCTGGTTGTTTTGCAAGTATACGTACTTGATGTGAGATGGGACAAACGGCACGTGCCGCAGCTTGCGGTTGTTGCAGTACATCGCGCTGGGGTAGGAAGAAGGGCAGTCGCACTCCAAAGGACAGTCCAGCACAGGAGGCTCATCCCCATCCTGTGCTCTCAGAGAGGCGTGGTTGTTATTGTGACTGCGACCATAACCGTGACTGTAGGCTCGGTTGCGCAGATAACTTAGCCAAGTCAAAGAGTTGGTCGGTTGTGCCATGGAAAAACCGACAAGCCTTGCCAACATCAGCAGTAAAATCCAGTCTTTCATTGTGACTTTGAGTTTTCTGTCAGGACACAAATACATGTGCAAATATAATTTTTGAGACCATTAGTATAATAACTTCTTTCATCTGAGACCATAATAAAATCATATTTTTTATTACAAATCTTTAAATGATCAAATAAAATAATAATAATTATTATTGTTGTTCTTGTTGTAGTTGTTATTGTTTATATTTTATAAGTAAATTAGTTACTTTTAATTAGATATTATTCATAATAATTCTTTTTTTTTCAATATAAATTCTCTAAATTATCAAATAATTTTGTTATTATTTTACATTTTTTCAAAATTGAATTAGTAATTTTAATTAGAAATTATTTAGAATAAATTAATATTTGTTATTACAAATTCCTTAAATTATTATTAAATTATTGAGTGACATTATTATTGTTCTGTTTTAATTTTCTACATTTCTAAACTCTAATTTTCTTTAAAATCAAATTAGTAATTTTTAATTAAACATTTACAATTCATTCATAACTTTCCATTAGAGATACTGTAAATTATTACCAAATTATCAAATAACATTATTATAATTAATTTTTGTTCATAATAAATTCAGTTGTTTACATGACATATTATTATTATTATTGTTATTATTATTATTATTATTATTATTATTATTATTATTATTGGATTTTTTTAATAATTGAATTTGTTTTTGTTTTTTTGTATATTTTTTTCATTTAATATTCTTTAAATCATGATCAAATTATCAAATAACATTTTATAATTTTATTATATTATTATTCTGTTTTAGTTTTTTTTTTTTTAATTTTAATTAGTCGTTTTAATTAGACATTATTTACAATTAATTCACAATTTTTCATAACAAATTTTTTAAATTATTACTAAATGATTCAGATTTTTATTCATAATACAATTCTAACATTTTTATTATTTAATTATTAAATTATGAAAACAATTATTTAAATTATTATACAATGATGATGATGATGATGATTGTTGTTGTTATTATTGGATTTTTAAATAATTAAATTAGTAATCTTTCATTTAAAATTATCCATAATAAATGAATATGTTGTCATTACAAATTCTTTCAATCATTGTCAAATAACGTTATTATTATTAGTAGTAGTAGTAGTAGTAGTAGTAGTAGTATTCTGTTTTACACTTTTTAATTAAACTTGTTTTTTTTATTATTATTATTATTAGACAATATTTACAATTCATAATTTTTCATAACAAATTCTTACCAGATTATCAAATACCATTATGATCATTCTGAATTTTATTAATAAAAAATTCAAATGTTTTTATTATAAATTATTTAAATTAATATAAATTAATGATGATGATTGTGCTTTTCATTATTATTGTATTTCTTTAAATAATTGAATTAGTATTTTTTTTTTCATTAGAAATTATCCTTAATAAATGGATTTTTTTTTATTACAAACTCTTGAAATCATGATTAAATTACTGAATAACATTATTATTATTCTGTTTTACATTTTTTAAAATGAAGTTAGTCATTTTTCATTATACATTATTTACAGTTAATTCATAATTTTTCATTACTTTTTCATTAATTTTTCAATCGAAATTATTACCAAATTATCAGATTGATTCTGATTTTATTCATTATTTGCATTATTATAAAATGATGATTCTTATTCTTTTTCTTGATGATGATCTCCAGCATGAGTTGAGAATGACCTAAAGACTATCTTGTGCTTTGGTAGAACATTTAACTGCCACTTTTTTTCTTATTTAAACAGTGACCCTGAAAATTCTTTTCCAATTTCATGTCATATTATTTATTTATTCTAAGTTTTTCAGATGTACATAAACATAGTAGATATGTGTAATAATAAGTACATGTGTTGTAAGTACATGTAAAATCCCACATTTTCAAAGTGGTTTCAGACCCCACTTTTCAGAGCCAGAATAGGCACACAACATTTCTTTGTGTTTTATATGCATAGTTTCAAAAAACATTATCACATTTCACAAGCATTAAGGCACAGACATGCATACTATAGATCTTTATATCCTCCTGATAATGGCTTCCATATATATAGATATATACTATAATTACAATAAATCATCTTCATTATTTACATGTGGTATGTTTTACATCTCTCAAAGCAGCTGCGGTTAAAACAGACACCATAAAAATTCTCTCAGGTCTGGGCAGGTATGCTACATGTAATATACAGTAGTTCTTTTTCTTTTTTTTTTTTTTTTCTTTATAAGAAAACACAGTAGGATTTTTGGGAAGAGAAGTGAGTTTTGCCTGCGGGAAGCTTTGGTACTATTTACAGAGATAAAGATTGATAAATCCAGCTTTCAGTGCACATCTCGGGGCGATATTGAAAATAATACACTCATATACACTAATACAGCCGCTTACATTCTTGTTTGAACATGTGCTATAATTTGGTAATTTGGTTTGATGAGAATGTTATTTTTATGGATTAAACTTGCTTATTAATGTGTCTATTTGTCTAATTTGTTAGATAAATGATGTATGTCTTTCTTCAAAACCAAAATTCAAAATTCATGAATAATTTCAAAACATTTAAATTAAAATCAAATTAATTCATTTTTTATGTATTACATTATATAACATTGATTGTAACATAATAGGTAATCAAGTTGCCATATATGTCCATATACACTACCAGTCAAAAGATTTTTAATGTTTTTAAAGAAGTCTCTTCTGCTCACCAAGCCTGCATTTTATTTGATCCAAAGTACAGCAAAAACAGTATTTTTTTTAAATAATTTTACTATTTAAAAAAACTGCTTTCTTTTTAAATATATTTTAAAATGTTATTTATTCCTGTGATCAAACCTAAATTTTTAGCATCATTACTCCAGTCTTCAGTGGCACATGATCCTTCAGAAATCATTCTAATATGCTGATTTGCTGTTCAAGAATTTGTTTTTTTATTATTAATATTATCAAAATTTAAAATAGTTAAGTACATTTTTTCAGGATTCTTCAGTGAATAGAAAGATCCTAAGATCAGCATTTATCTGAAATAAAAAGCTTTTGTAACATTATACACTATACCATTCAAAAGCTTGTAGTCAGTATAATTTTTTATTTTATTTATTTATTTTGGGAAAGAAATTACAAAAATTAATACTTTTCTTTAGCAAGGATGCTTTAAATTGATCAAAAGTGATGATAAAGACATAATGTTACAAAAGATTTTTATTTCAGATAAATGCTGTTCTTGAGCTTTCTGATCATCAAAGAAAACTGAAAACATTCTACTCAGCTGTTTTCAACATAATAATAATAAATAATAGTACTTTTTTTTTGAGCAAAAAATCAGAATATTAGAAGGATCGTGTGACTGAAATTCAGCACTGAAATCACAGATATAAATTACATTTTAAAATATATTCAAACAGAAAACAGTTATTTTAAATAATAATAAAAAAATATTTCTAACTTTTACTGTGTTGTTGTACTTTGGATCAAATAAATGCAGGGCTCATCAAGAAGAGACTTCTTTAAAAAACATTAAAAAAAATGTTACTTTTCAAAAACTTCCGACTGGTAGTGTATCTTCTGTTTTTTTTTTTTTATTTTATTTATTTATTGAAAATTAAGCTTTAGGTTTTTGGCTGAAGACAAACTTTTTTAAAAATGCCAATAATGATGTAACATTATTCCCTTTCATGTTAAAGTAACTACATATCAGAGCAGATTTACTGAATTAAATTAAAAGAAAATTTTCAACATTGTAAATAAATAAATAAATAATAAAGAATATAAATAATAATAAATAATAATAATAATAATAATAATAAAAAAACTTTTATAATGCATTTGGTTTCATGCAATATATCTGCTAAAATTAAAAACACATACCTGTTGTTGTAGCCTCTGTGTTTTTTGGTTTATGTTATTTTGTCCCCTTTGTGTGTGCTTCAGTTGTTTTGAGGAATGAGAAAAAATGAGATACAGAAACAAGATGGAGAGTAAAAAAAAAAAAACAAAAAAAAAACATGTTGCATGCAAATCAAGATGAAGTCATTATCCTAATACATGCTTCATGCAAATAACAAGATGAGGTCATTATCCTATTACATCATGTATGTTTGTTTGCAGTCATATTCCTCTAATCCAGAAGAAAAAAAAACATTAACTGTACCTTATATAATGCAACCCGTATAGCCGTTTTACATTATTCAACAGTAAATCACATTCCAATAAACGGATACAGTTGCACAGCCCAGAGCCTTCAGTGTAAACCAGTACAGTGAAGCTTTGTCTACTGCCTTACTAACATGTTATGCTGTGTTTGTGCCTTGAGGCTTTGTGAATATGAGTGCCATGTGTGAGAAGGCAAAACATCTGCATTTTAACAGCCTTACTTCATGGATTCTGTCAGGACGGGACCCCTGCCTTATCATTATCCCTACACAGGATGAGCCTTTGTGCGTGTGTGCGTGCATTTCTGCGGCATTTGACTTAGTATGATGGAACGTGTTTTACCTTTGGTTGGAATTACAGTGGTTCTACATAGTGGAAAAGAGGTTTCTTAATGTTAATCTCAACAAATAACTTGCGTAGTTAAAACATGACAGGTTTCAGTGAAACCAAAACAACTGGACATGTCAAAGTAGCCCAACCGGAACTCCTGCAGTTAACCACTGGTTTGTAATAGCACAAGCTATTACGTTTTTAAAACATAATTATATAGAAAAGCAAAACAGGCAAGCCATGAATATCAGTAGGTTCAAAATTAAGAACGACTGCTAGCATTTTAAATGGATTTAATGAATGGAATGTGTTGATCTTATGTGCAAATCACGTGCATCAAATTACAAAAATGCCCAGAATACTTGGAAATATTTATATAGCCATATTTATTTGTGTTTATAAAAGGCCAGGGTGCATTTAATGACATCATGATGGCAGAACAAACACAGTGTGGAAAATAGTCATATGGAGGCGATTACTCATTTGAGAAGGGAATGTTTAACCAGCAGTCATTTCTTAGGCTTAATGCAGATTAATTTATACTTTATTTAATTTAATGCATACCAATGTACATTATGTAACATTGTGATGTAATGGTTTTGGCTGCTGTTTTTAGTTGTTGGTCAGTTTTTTAACAGGATGCTAACGTAACACTGCCCTGTAGTGTTACACACAAACACAACAAACATTATAAAACATGTATTAATACTTATAATAATAATAAACAGGATGCTATTATTAATTCTTAAAAATGCACTTGCTTACAACTACAGTTTAAATGGACTGTTTAAACTGAATTTCTGTAATAATAAAATATACACTACCAGTTTGAGGTCACTAAGATTTCTTTAAAGGAAAAACTAAAATATTAATTCAGCCATTTCAGTTTGATTATTAAAACTGTTACAAAAGATTTCAGTGTGATTTCAATTTGATTTAAAAAATTGTTGAACTGAAAGTTTCCACAAAATGAGCAACAATTCAGTATATTAGCATAATTTCTAAAGGATCATGTGACACTGAATACTGGAGTAATGATGCTAAAAATTCAGCTTTGCATCACAGGAATAAATTACTTTTTTTTAAATATATTCAGTTTCAAAAATACTTATCTTAAATTGCAATAATATTTCACAGTATTACTATTTTTAGTGTTTTTGATCAAACAAATGCAGCCTTGTGACCATGATAGACTTTCAAAAACATTTGAGTGCCCCTGTTATGAATTATGAAAGGTTCATATTTTGATTTTGGGAGTCCCCAACAACAGGTTTGATGAGATGTTATTTTTATGGATTAAACTTGTTTATTAATGTGTCTATTTGTCTAATTTGTTGGATAAATGATTTATGTCTTTCTTCAAAACCAAAATTCAAAATTCATGAAATATTTCAAAACAGTTCAATTAAAATCAAATTAATTCATTTTTTTATGTATTACATTACATAACTGATTGTAACATGAAAATAGGTAATCAAGTTGCCCTATATGTCCATATACTCTACCAGTCAAAAGTTTTTGAACAGAAAGATTTTTTAATGTTTTTAAAGAAGTCTCTTCTGCTCACCAAGCCTGCATTCATTTGATCCGAAGTACAGCAAAAACAGTTTTTTGAAATATTTTTACTATTTAAAATAACTGCTTTCCATCTGAATATATTTTGAAATGTAATTTAGTCCTGTGATCAAAGCTAAATTTTCATTTTGATCAAACAAATGCAGCCTTGTGACCATGATAGACTTCTTTCAAAAACATTTGAGTGCCGCTGTTATGGATTATGAAAGGTTTATATTTTGATTTTGGGAGTCCCCAACAGGTTGACATGCATGCAAGGTCAAAAAACACTTTCATTGTCTTATAATGTGTATGTATTTTTACCTTATTTGCTCAAAGACTCCCAAACGATTCGCTCAATGATTCATTCCTCCTTTGCATGATGTTAATCTGTGCTGATTGGTCGGATGACCCAGTCTGTTGTGATTGGTCTACTGTCGGAAACGGAACGGCCATTACATTAAGCGCCCAAACAGCCATGGTATATATGTTAGACCAGTGGTTCTCAAACTTTTTACAGTGGCTTACCCCCTGGGGCATTTAACATTCTTCTGAGTACCCCCACTTAGACCGTAGTCACACATTTTCCATTAAGGGATATTTTGTCCCCGGTTATTGCCCCCAGATTTTCTTCCGGTTATGTATATTTTTCAATATGCTGTAACAAATTGCATTTTTTTACCTGTATAGAGGCAAAGTTTTTTTTTTTTTTTTTCTAGACTTATAAATTGTATGTAATCTTTTATGTAATATTCTTACCATTCTATTAAGTGCATTATTGACATACTAAAGAAAGCAACAAATGATGGTAAAATTAAATGATACTTGTAGATTTAAACTGAAATCGCCAGTAGACAGCGGTAAGTCACTGTCTTAATGAGCGAGGCGTCGCGTCTGTCATTCATTCATTCACTACGGAAGCGGCTGTAGTTAAGAATGGGTTATTAATCACTAGCTGTGTCTCATTACGAAGGATGCACCCTCCGGAGGCTGCATTCGAAGGCTACAAACGTCATAGAGGCTGTCTCATTTCAGAAAAGCAAGTAGGACATTCCAAATGCGACCTTCGAATGCGTCCTTCTTTCACAGGAATTCGGAGGATGCTGCGGATTTCGTAGGAACTATTGTTTTGTTATAAAATATATCAATATTGAAAATTGCTCTGTCTCACTTCGAAGGATGCGCCCTCCGGAGGTCGTATCCTTTGGAGGTCGCATCCTCTGTAGGATGCGTATGCGGAGTGTCCTCAAGCCTAGAATTAAATGAGACGGCCTTCGTGGACACATTGCTATGACAAAACAGTAACAGTCTACACCGGACTCGACAGTTGTTGTGTCACGCCGCGGCCGCCTACTTGCGCTCTAACACTAAATAAATAAAGGAAAATTATTTCTAAACTTGGAAAGTAATTTGAAAAGAAACAGTTTTTACTTGTTTTAATTTATTGCATATTTGAATATTGGAGCTGCAGCATAAGTACAACTGACATCTGTTACAGAAAAAGGAGGACAAAAAAGGAGGACAAAAAATGTATTAGTTTTACTTTTTATATTTAAACACCACACTGTGGTGCCTTTGGAGGCAGCATTCCAAGGCAGGAAGGCATCAAGGCATGTCCCAATTAAAATTCTGCTTCACTTCCTGTCTCCGGAGGTACCTTCTTCTGATCGAATTTTGAAGGCAGCATAAATGTATCCTTCGCTGCCTTCGATTTCCCACAATCCTGTGCGTGTGCATCATATAGGCTGTATAAATAAAGATATTCTGGTAAATTAGACTTGTTACTTTATATGATAGATGAAAGTATTATAGATATTATAGAGTATTAATAGGTTATGTATTATTAAAAAATTTATACATAACTGTATAAGATCGTTTTTCTTCAAAATCTGCAACTTAACCATTAGGTAACCTAGAAACAGCGCCACGTTCCGCTGCCTCTGAAGTCTGTCCGAAACTGTTCCCGGAGTTGCCTTCACAGCCTTTAAAGTCATTGCCTGATAAGGCAGCGAGGCAGCAAGTCAGCTGACTAGACTTTCAGACGCAACCTACATCTGCCGGCGTCGCAGTTTTTTTGTTTTTTTTTAAATAAACAACCGTTGGTTATCTGTAGCAACGAAGGATACATGCATCCTCCGAATTCCTTTGAAAGAAGGTCGCATTCGAAGGTCGCATTTGGAGTATCCTACTTGCTTTTCTGAAATGAGACAGCCTCTATGACATTTGTAGCCTTCGAATGCAGCCTCCGGAGTGTGCATCCTTCGTAATGAGACACAGCTAACATTGTGTTTAAAAGTAAGCTACATTTAAAATGTAAAATGTTCACTTAATATTACATTTTTGTTGAACTGTTATATAAAATAAACATTTGCAATCTTTTGGATATTCAGAGAAAATTGCTCGTATTTTAATTGAGAGCGAATTGCTGTTAGCCAGTTAGCCAGAGACCTACAAGATGCACGGAGTGAACACAATTAACTACGTATTTTTCATGCTACAGAGTACATGGGAGCAACAATTTTTAAAGGATTACTTGAATTTAAGAATAAAAATTTCCTGATAATTTACTCACCCCCATGTCATCCAAGATATTCATATATTTCTTTCTTCAGTCGCAAAGACATTTTTTGAGAAAAACGTAGGATTTTTCTCCATATAGTGGACTTAAATGATGCTCAATGGATTGAAGGTTAAAAATGCAGTTTCAATGCAGCTTCAACGGGCTCTACATGATCCCAAGGAATAAGTGTCTTATCTAGCAAAAAGATCTGTAATTTTCTTAAAATAAATATATATATATTTATACATTTTTTAACCACAAATGCTCGTCTTGTCTAGCTCTGCGATGCGCATGTGTACTCTGTACACTCCGGTTCAAGACAGTTAGGGTATGTCAAAAACACTCCCAGCTCATTTTCTCCTCCATCTTAAAAATCATCCTACATCACTGTTTTACCTTTTTTTGATGAGGATGTTTGACCCTTCTTGCACACTTTGTAAACACTGGGTCTGTACTTCTGCAGCTATGTAGGGCGATTTTGAATTTGGAGGAGAAAATGAGATGGGAGTTTTTCAACATAGCCTAACTGTACCCTAATGGATCTACCCACAGTGCAAAGCACAGCGTCTTCTCGACATGATGCTATGCACAGGAATCCGCTACAGTGTTTGTTCCAAGTTTTCCTGGATCTGCGTGTGCAACAAGTGCGCAGGGAATATGCTAATGTTTCATGTTGATGTCAACTTGAAACAGCTGGAGATTCGTTTTAAAAATGACTCATTTCAATGATTCAGAGTCGACTCTTTCTTTTGAGAGACAACAACTTTATGCTGTACACTTTGCACTTTCAGATTTAAAACTTTGCAGGATGTTTTCATTCACTTAGAGCTGTGTTACAGACCGCATAAAAGGTAATTTTCAAAAATCCATTATAGGGGCACTTTAAGAAAATCAAGAAGATTATACCAACCTCAAACTTTTAAAGAGTAGTATCTGCACAATAGGCCTCAACAGGTTCCATGAAGTTGATGAGATGTTTATAAAATCATCCTAAGAACTACTGAAACACTTCAGACATCCTTCCAGACGTTAACACAGATATTGTTCATGCTATAACTATTGGTACAGATTTTTAACAAAAAATGAAGATTAAATGCCATGAAAGGCCTCATTTTGTTTCACTTATTCACCAACTGTTAAATAAAATGATCTTTAAGATTTTTTTTAACTGTCCTCTTAGTGATTAAGAGCTATGCATGCATTTCTTTGTCACGGCCCTGGTTCTTCTTCTTTTATTGCGGCCGCCATTTTCTTTCTTCTCTTTAGAAGAAGAGGATTGGATGAGTCCTTGATCGGTTTGATCTTTATTTGTTCATAGTCCACTCTTATTGTTGCTAAGGCATTAGTCATCTCCTCCTGTGTAATTAAACACACAATAGACTTAGCAAAAGCATTTACAAAATATAACGACATTTGACACTGAACTGATACTAATGTTCATAGATGCTATTGTTTAAAAGTTTGGGGTCTGATGCTCCAGAAGGAAAAATGATGCATTAAGAGCCAGGGGTGTACTTTTGAACTTTTGACCAGAATAAAGATGTGTACATTTTTCTTATTTTTTTTTTTTTATTTATTTATTTATTTATTTTCATTTAATACTACCCTTTTAGAAGCTACAGAAGATATGTACATGTTTCCCAGAAGGCAAAATAAGTTAAATTTGCCCTGATCTTCACATTCCAAAAGTTTTCATCCCCCAGCTCTTATTGCTCAGTGAACGTTTGAACCTTCTGTAATAGTTGCATATGAGTCCCTCAGTTGTCCTCAGTGTGAAAAGATGGATCTCAAAATCATACAGTCATTGTTGGAAAGGGTTCAAAAACACAAAAATGCTGAAAAACCAAAGAATTTGTGGGACCTGAAGGATTTTTCTGAAGACCAGCGGGCCGTTTAACTGTTCAGGACAAACAAGGGACTCATGAACAACTATCACTAAACAAAAACAAAAAACAGCTTTGGATCATTCATTATTTTCTGTAGTGGACTAAACACATTTTATGTGAAATATCTTATTCAAGTCAATACTAAAAAAAAACAAAAAAAAAAAACATGCATTTTGTATGCTCTCTCTTATTTTGGTAAAATAATTAACTTTTTTTGCAAATTCTGCAAGGTGTATGTAAACATTTGACCTCAACTGTATGTTATAGGATTCAACATAATAGCATTTATGTGAAAAAAAAAAAAAAAAAAAAAAAAAAAAAAAAATATATATATATATATATATATATATATATATATATATATATATATATATATATATATATATTTTTTTTTTTTTTTTTTTTTTTTTTTTTATAGGTATGCATGTGAATATATGATACAGAGAACAGACCTTGAATTTATCCCAGACATGACTCTCTTCCTTAAGAACTTGACTTGTGTGTAGATGTGTCGAAGGAACATTCATTGACTTCTGAATACACAGAGAGAGAAACATGCTTAGAAGTAGGCAAAGTAAATAGTCCTACAAAACTAAAAGTGGCTATTTATTCAAAGATTTCATTTTAAAAAGCTAATTCTCACATTGATCCAAGAATGGTTCATGAATCGTGTGATGGTCATTCTCTCTGATGGATCAGTTTTCAGTAGCTGGCGAATGAGCTGCTTTGCTGTAGAGTAAATAAATAATGTCTTATCACATAATGCACGTAATGATGTTTGACCAAAACGTGCCGTTAGAAGTGATATATATTCTAAAATGACCTTCTTCTGACACCTGAGACCATTCAGGATTTGGGAATTCATATTGGCCATTCCGTATACGTTTTTTCATTCCCGGTGAGAGCTGTAAGCCATGGTTTGAGTAAAATGGTGGATATCCACACAACCTAAGAATATACATATTGGTTATGAATGAATGTGATGCACAGATGTTATATTTAGATTGTTTTCACTCACAAGATGTACATGATGACCCCTAATGACCACATGTCACATGACTTATCATATTTCTCTGGACCAAGCACCTCTGGGGCTGAAAGAGAAGGATTTGCTTTAGCTACGCTGTATTATGATACCAAATCAAACTCAAAACTGATTTGTCTACTTACCCACATAATAAGGCGTATAGCAGGGGGTTTTCAAGCAGTTGTTGGATGTGGTCTCTTTGGCAAATCCAAAGTCTGTAAGCTTGAGCTGGGCATCCGGATGCTTTGAAGTGTACAGTAAATTCTCTGGCTGCCAATCAGGAGAAGATTAAAAAATAAAAATGAAAGGATTCTTGTGTATATATGCATGGAAATTTAGCTGTATAATGTGTGTCGTAAAAAGTAAGTCCTGCGTTGTTGACTATAAATATCTACACTGAACAAAAATTGGTGTAGAGACACTTTTTTAGTAGAAGTTTACTCAAATTAATAAGTAATTGAGGCAGAGAAAGTGAAATAGTATTTCTTGTAAAACACCAAATATCTTCTAGAAACAACTAGATAGTATCACTCAACGAGTTATAAATAGGAAAAATCTTCTACTGATTCACTTCTAAATGAACTCTGTGAGTTCAGTGTTGAGTTTTCCTCTTGGCTTCCAGCAGTGAGTGAGTATAAGATTACAGAATGACTGTTCTCCCATAAATGTGCTGTAAAATGTATTTTCTCAGTTAGATCATTTGCAGATTTTAATGCAGTTATTAAATTGCCATGTTCAGTTAGAGTCAAAAAAACCTAATTGGCTGCATTTTCATTTGGAAACCACAGCAGGATCCAGCAGTTACATAATATGCAGGACAGGCCAAACGGCCTCAGGAAAACAAGCAAATTTATAAAATTACAGTATGGCTTTAATAAGTTATGCCTTAATTATACGTCAGCCTTGTGACTTTCAACCAGAGTTTAAACACCATCTCTAACCATTCAGCAATGTTTGTGTTGTCTTTCTGTCACTTATCAAAAAGAACTTTGAGTTACATGACTAGGTTATGTTAAAAGTTTCATATCACAGAATCATTAGGGTAAACCCAATATAAAAACTGTAATATTGTGAAATATTATTACAGTTAAAATATTTTCTATTTTAGTATTTATTTTTAATAATAATGTTAAAAAGAAACCATGAATCATTACGTTTTCATTATTCTTTAAGTAATAGAAGAAAAAACAAATAAAAGAACAGCACTGATGTGAAATAGAACACTTTTGTAGCATTACAAATATGTTTACAGTCAATTTTGATCAATTTATTGCATTGCTGAATAAAAGTATTAAAACATCTTGCTGACCCCACACTTTTAAATGATAGTGGATAATATAATATAATGCTGATGCATAATAATAGCTATACAATAGCTCACCTTGAGGTCTCTGTGGGCAATGTTAATACCATGCAGAAACTCCACAGCTTCTCCTATACTTCTCATTATTTCCGAGGCTTCTACTCATCGTGTGGAAGGAAAAGCAAAAACATAGAGAATTAGTAACTGTGATGTGTTCACTGTTTTCTCATAAGTGGAGCGTGTGGAGTGTGGGTGTGTGTGTGTGTACCTGGTGTTTATCACGTTATGGGGACCATAACCACAAGGATAGTAATACAAGTAAATTTTGACCTTGTGGGGACATTTGTGAGGTCCCCATGAGGAAACAGGCTTATAAATCATGCAGAATGAGTAAAAGTGTGCACAGTCTCCTGTGAGGTCTAGGTTTAGGTGTAGGGTAGGTGTAGGGCGATAAAAAATACATTTTACACATCAACGTGTGTGTGTGTGTGTTTGATGTGATGATCTGTACCTCTTTCAGTGAAAGCTTGATCACCACGTTCCTTAATGTGTCGAAAGAGTTCTCCCCCCTCCATACTGTTAACAAATGCAATAACAGATCATTAACCTCACGCTTTTTTGTCATAGACTTGTATTGGAAATGGATGGACACAATATGTTTATAAAAATGTAAATTGTAAAAATCAAAAAACAATTTCCCAACGATAAAAATGAACATAAAACAAATCCAAAAATCTATTTAAAAAATGCTTTCTCAGAATACTTTTTAAAGGCACTTTAAACTGGTATATTATACATGTTATATTAGTATTATAACATTTTGATTTGATTGTATCAACAAGCACTTTAAACTGGTATATTATAAATGTTATATTAGTATTATAACATTTTTATTTAATTGTATCAACAAGCCCTACCACTCCATGATGAGTAGCAAACACTTTTTGCCTTGGTAGTAATTCTCAAAGACATCTTCGATTCCTACAATATGTGGGCAGATCGATGCCCTGCAGTGAAGCTCCACTTCCTGTCGAGCTTTAGGGGTGTCCCGCAACATCTGAAAGTGAGCATTCAAGAGCATCAGACTTCAAATGAAACCCTTATAGACAGTCTACATTAATAATGTCATTTGTAAGCAATATCATTTTTATGTTAACTAAGATAAAACAACACTTATGTCCTTAAAATCTCAATGAGAAGACTTAATTTTATTTTACTTTACAATTTTTATTCATTAGCCTTCATTCAATTTGTTGATGTATTTTTTTGAAGTTGGTGTATATTTTAGTCAGCTCATTTGGAAAATGATTCTGATTTCTATCAAGTTGTACACCTTGTTTTTACTGCTAAGCAGATTTCAGTGTACTGTAGCAAATTCCAGCATATTGACAAGTAATTCTAGTTCTGACCCATATGGCAAAATGTATTTTTAAATATATTTTAAAATATATGAAAAATTGGCAAATATATATTTGCTACAATATGTTTCAAAATATATTTACATAATTATGTTTTATAATATAAATATATATTTTATTTAAATATATAAAAAATACATTTTGCCCTCCATATATTTCACTCCAAGATAATATATTCACATTTGCCGAAAAATCAACAAGAAACCTACTTTACAATGTTAAATAAATATTACACTGCAAAACAAAATTAAATATTATTAAATCATTATTAATACACTTTTGATCTCTAGTAGTATTTACCCTAAATGTATAGTGTATAGGCTATTGTAAGATTGGAAATGCATTTTTTAAATATACTGAAGGTTGAAACTATATTTCCAATTTCAAAAATGTATTTCATTGAGCTTAACTGCTTACAACATATTTAGCATATATTTAAAATTTATGTTAAATAAATTGTGTATTTGTCATGTGGAATAGTTTCAACGGCACTAAATAAGCAGATAATGAACGGCAGAGTCAAGAAGGATACCTGAGTAAAAAATTGAAAAGATAATTGAGGTTATATATAGTGTTTCTCCAATTACTACACTGGCAAAGCTCCTGGAGAATGTCTAGGCAGTTTTCTGAGGAATTTACAAAGTCTATAGCTTAAGTGCTTAATGGATCCCATAAGTTCCTGCCAGAACTCAACAGACGTTAATAGCTCCAGTAACCCTATTATAATGGAAAAGGTTTTGAGGCATCTCAGTTCCTTGACTACATAAAAATAATCTAAAGAACCTTTAGTTTTTACAGCATTAAAATGTCTACTTATTTCCAGGAATACCTGATTGGTCTTATTTACCAAAGCTTTTTAATGATATGAAAACCTGGACTCAAATGGGACCATGTAGAGTAGTATAAACATTGAATTTAATGGAGTAAACAGTGAATAACTGGCAGGATCTTTTCAACAGCATACGATAAGTGTAACAGAGACTTTATCTTACACAAACATAATTAACAATCATCCTTTTTACGTTCCTTTTATTTCCATTACATGCAAATAAACAAAATATTTTAAAAGACTAATAAAATCAATACCTTCAAGGCATAGTTTTTTCCACTTTTCTTCTGGAATATTTCCCAGACCTTGCCGTTGATGCCTATCCCGAGCACTTGTCCTGCAAGCTTATACTCCTCGGTTATTACTTTCTTCTTTATCTTCAGTGTGTATTTCACTGGCGACTCTGGAGGCACAATGCTGATCTGAGGATGACTCTCTTGCTGCTCATTGGAAGGAACAGAATCATTTTTATTTTCTGTCTCATCTAGCATAGTGGTAGACTGTGTTCATCTCTGTCCATGTAGCAGTGAAGACTTCTTTAGACCAGCTTAAAGGATTTCAAAAGGATCCAATTAACAGAGCAGTTTTGAATCTTTCCTGCGCGAAAGGAAATTTCACACAGACACAACAACTCTCTGCACTGTTTTTTTACTGCACATGAAGGTTCAAATCAGCCAGAAATGCAGTTTTTGTGTTAAATATGCACTTTGACCTATTTGCTCTGTGACTGATAAAGCCTTCACATTTAGTTAGTTAGTCAGTCAGTCAATGAGTCAGTTTTAATAGAGGTCAGACACCATTCATTTTCATTGCAGAACAGTAACTTGTTGTACAAAAGAAGAGTTTAAGAAATACATGCCTAAGCTGGTTGGCTGGTCTTAGCTGATTTAAGCTTGAAGTAGCTGGTTTAAGTCTGCTTTTAGCTGGTTGCTGCTTTTAGCACGGCTTTCATAAAAAAAAAAAAAAAAAAAAAAAAAAAAAAAAAATATATATATATATATATATATATATATATATATATATATATATATATATAATATTTTTTAAAAATATTTATTTCAAACTGATAATATTAATAATAATAATAATAATAATAATGTGATAAAAACATACTTCACAGTGTTTGTAAAATAAATAAATAAATAAGTATTTAAATATGTATTATTAGTAGTAGTAGTAGTAGTAGTATCGTTGTTGTTGTTACTACTACTACTACTACTACTACTACTACTGCAATGTGTAACAGAATAAAATATTATTAAATCATTATAAATATAGACTATATAAATATATCCAGTTTTAATAGTGGTCAGACACTATTCATTTTTATTGCAGAACAGTGACTCATTCGTATTCTGGCAAACGACTTGTTATACAAAATAAGAGTTTAATAAAGGCATTATAATGAATAAATAATGGCACGGTTTTCATTTTTTGAAAATGTATAAAAAAAAAAAAAAAAAAAAAAAAAAAAAAATCCAACAAATCAGTTCAATGAATTATTTTATTTTCAAAACTGACTTGTCTGGTGGTCACTTTAACAAACACCGGCATTTTCCAGTCGGACATGTTTCAGCGTTGCACCCGCGTGGCGCTCAGAGCACAACATATGATTGAGCTTCTCTAATAAAATATTTTTTTTATAAAATGAAATATTAAAGAACTGCACTTCGTTAGGTGATTTATTGCGGCTTCCTGCAAATACTTCATCGGAATACTGAGATGTTTGCAAAAGCGTTTCGTGTGAAATCTAACACCGTTATCAAGGGATCTGACAGGTATTCAACCAGTTAGATTTTTAAAGATGAGTTGAAATAAAAGAAATACACTTGCTAAGTTAGTCTGATTCAGCATTGAGTAAATCAGCTATCTAGACAGCTCTGCTTCGTGCACATTGTTATTTCACCAAGCTGTAACAAATAACGACTTAATATTGAATAATATGTGCCTCGTGCTTATTATATTATGACAAGATACTGTGTGCATTTTACTCATTAAAAATTATCTCCTGTATCTTCACATGAAGTGTCTTACGAAAGTAGTGGCATGTTTATGCGTGATTTCTTATCTTGTTGTATTACTCTTTTGTGTACTTTCCTGTCTGTTAATACATAGGAATATTGAGAGTTTCTAAACTCAAGATAGACTGCATTTATTTTGATGCCTGGTCCTCTCTGTCCATACAGGAGGAAACTGAGAGCAGATATCTCTGCTACTTTCCCTTCTCTGTCAGCTGAGGAACTAAATGAGCTGATACCAAATAAAGAAGAGCTGAATATTGTAAAGATATACGCACATAAGGGAGATGCAGTCACTCTGTACGTCCTGCATAAAAAGCCCATATTCTTTCAGCTGGAGAAACAGCTGTTTCCAACAGGTAAGTCTGCAGATAACCCTTGGTTTTTGTTAATGATGATGATGTTTATTTAAATAATAAATTTGTGTCTGTTCTCAGTGTACACACTGTGGCAGTATCCCGCCATGTTACCAGCATTTGTCACATGGCCGCCTGTCCTGCAGAAGTTAGCTGGTGGAGCAGGTCAGCACCTGTTTGTTAGTATTCATCTGTGTGTGTCAGAGAAGACGTCTGACTGATTTCTCTCCTGCAGATCTCATGTTGCCGGGTGTAGTGGTACCTCCTGATGGCCTTCCTGAGGTGGATAAAGGAGACTGCTGTGCTGTCACTCTTGTGATGAACAGGTAACAATGCATTTCATTCATACAGATCTTTCATACTATGTTTAATTATTGTTGAGCTGTGGAGCGCATGTGGACACCACAAGGTTCAGTCCAGTTAATGTAATTTCCTGAACCTATTCTCTCCTCTTATCATCATCTCTCACTCTCTCTCCAGTTGCATAAACAAAAGTGACAAAAATGCCTAATATGAAATTTAAAAAAGGTCAAAAATTTACTTTAACCATCATCATATTTGATATGCAAATCTCTAAGGCCTCCAAATGATTAACATTATTAAAATTTAGCTGAAAAACCTGATGTATGCACCACTACATGCCATCTGATTGATACTGTATACTTTTTTAGCAAATAAAAGGCTTTTTAGAATAATTACAAAAATTTCCTCTTCCAGGTTGTGATGAATGTGTCTTTTTGCTGATTTTTACTTAAGAATAACTTTTAAATGATTAGTAATATTTCAAGATTTACACTTAACACTACTTTTAAATTAAAAATATAGAAAAAAAAACTGTAATATTATGGAATATTGTTGCAATTTAAAATTACAATTTTCTATTTTAATATACTTTAAAATATAATTTACCTTTGTAATAAAAAGCTGAATTTTCACATGATCCTTCAGAAATAATTTTAATATGCTGATTTGCTGTTTAAATAGGTCAAAAGTGATGATTAAAAACATTTATAATGTTGATAAGTGCTGTTCTTCTGAAGCTTGAAAAATGTAATGATTTCTGATGGATCATGTGACTGAAGTAATGATGCTAAAAATTCAGCTTTGAAATCAAAGAAAATATTTTTTTATGTATATATATATACATACATATTTTATTATTATGCATACATTTTATTTGAGCCACTGAATATAATTGAGAAAATTATAATAGTATAATTTGATATGTCAAACTATAGACGGTTAAAAAAAATATATATTTTTTTTTTGTTTGGTTTTTTTTTTTTCATTTATGGATTTTTGATTTCTGACTTTTTTTTAAAAGACGTAGTAATGTTATTAAATTAGATTATGTCTTGATTAGACTAAAATGTTATTTGTATGTAAAACTTTGTATGTAAAACTCACATTTGTTATGTGAGATGTAATGTTAAATAAAACATTAAAAAACCCCAGAGTATTAAAAATGTCAACAGGAAACTAGTATGTACTCATATTCTCTTCTCACATTTGCAGTTTCTACAACTGCACCACTTTTCCTTTGGTTGCACAACATGAACACATGAGAACTTCCTGGGTCAAGTGTGTACAATGCATTTCTTTCTCCGTCTTACAAAATGTTCACTCTAGTTAAATGCTCTTCAATCCACAGTAAGGATGCTTTTATGTCACATAGTCAGACGTGAACATTTAAATAAACTGAAAGAATGCATTTATGGTGTTTACATGATAAAGCAAAACAGTTTAACACATTTATATGACCATGCACATTGTCATCTTATTCTTATGGGTAACATACATATAAAAATTGCCCTTTTGGTGTTTAAGGGCACCAGTGGCTGTTGGTACAGCAGCTGTGTCGAGCGCTGAGATGAGGAACAGTGGCATGAAGGGGAAAGGAGTGAATATTTTACACACATACATGGACCAGCTGTGGTGAGCTATGCATTTCAGCATTAATCTGTCTTTACATACATTTAAACTTACATTTCTGCTACTTTACGTTAACTTTCTTCAGACATCTTCCTTAAATTCTCCACAGGGCTTTTGGTGATAAGTCACAGCCTCCAGTTATGCCAGTCACAAACTCTCCAGCACAGGTGGAGGGAGAAACAGAGGGAGAGGAATGTGAGGAGGAAGAGCAGGAGGTGAAGGACAACTCTGATCCAGCTCCAGTGGAAACATCTTGTCAGAGCATGCAGGAGCTGAGGTTGGATGAACATGAGGGGTTGAAGGAGGAAGAACCAGTCAAGGATAAAGAGGGAGAAGACACTAACGGGGAAGAAGATTCTAGATCTCCACAGGGTGAAATGTCTTTGACTTCCTGACCCATGTCCGTTTTGTAGCTGTTTGCTCTATGTTGACTTTTATGTCTGTCTCATTACAGAGCAGATGGATGAGTTACTGCTGCAATGTTTCCTCCATGCACTAAAGACTAAAGTCAAAAAGTCACAGCTGCCACTACTGACCGGCACCTTCCTGCGCAACCACATGATGTCCTGTTGGTAATGTCTCCTCTCTTATTACCTTTAAACCTCTAATCTTCTTTCAAACTTAGTAATTCACTCAGTAACTGTGAGACGTAAGAGACAATTGAAAAATGTAATAGAAATTGCTTAAAGGGATAGTTCACCCAAAAACGAAAATTGTGTCATTACTCACCTTCATGTCGTTTCAAACCCGCAAGACCTGTCACATGGACTATTTTAACAATGTCCTTACTACCTTTCTGGGCATTGAATGTGTCAGTTGCATTGCTGTTTATGCAGGATCAGAAAGCTTTCAGATTTCATCAAAAATATCTTAATTTGTGTTCTGAAGATGAACAGTTTTATGAGTTTGGAACGACATGAGGGTGAGTAATTAATGACAGAATTTTCATTTTTGGGTGAACTATCCCATTATGCAAGAATATATGTTTAACTTCTTGAATTTAAGATTGACAAAGATTTTTTTCTCACAGTCCTAAAGGAAAGTACCTAGATATCAAGAAATCCAGTTATAAAAAGGTATTAACTGTTCACAGATTTTGAGATTTTAGTCCATGTCACTGTTTTAGTTTGTCACAATGTTTCTTTCTTCCTTTCTAGCTTTCTAAGTTTCTGCATTGCATGCAGAAAGATCACAGTCTGATTCAGGTGAAGGAGCTGAGTAAAGGTGTGGAGAGCATTGTGGAGGTTGACTGGAGAAACCCTGAGTATGCAGTCGCACCATTTCAGTATTAACATCCTATTCATTAACATTTAATTTAAATAAATTGTCAGAACACAATAATGAAAGAAACATCTGTCACTTTTTTTGGTTTGTTGAAATGTTCAGCAAGTGTTTTTGGTTTTAAGGAAAGCTGTTTTTTTTTTTTTCAGGTTGTGTTCTTTTAGCATTCCAGAGGACTTTGAGCCAGAGAAAAAGCCTGAAGAGGAGAGTGGAGCTTCTGAGGTCCTGTACCAGCCCCCTGAAATCACACCACTATATGGGGTCACTGCACGCGTGGAGCTTCTCTTTCAGGACGCCCAGAAAAAGTTAACGAGTGGAAACATACTTTTTTGTTTGTTTCTTTAAGTGTATTATTGAGAGTGCTTTAAGCATGTGACTTTGTGTTTCAGAAAGGGGACGCCTCTAAAGGCTAACGAAGTGAGGAATATCATCACAGAATATGTGAAGAAAAATGAACTCGTCCATGAAACCAACAAAAAGTGAGTTTATAAGTACTATGAGCTTTACATTAGTGCACTTTTTATTCACATTTTCACTCTCTTGTGTCACAAGTACACTATTGTCTAAAAGTTTGCAGTTGGCAGTTTTTTGAGAGAAGTCTCCTATGATCATCAAAAATGCAGAATAAACTGTAAAATTGTTAAATACTATTACAATTCAAAATGATTTCTATTTAAAATATATTTTAAAGTGTAATGTATGCCTTTGAGGCAAAACTGAATTTTCGGCATCGTTACTCTAGTCTTTAAAGTGCTCCTATTATGCCATTTTAAAGGTTGCTAATATTGTTTTATGAGACTCCTAAAACAGGTTTACATGTATGCAAGGTCAAAAAACACTTTAGTTTTCTCCAAAAATGTAATTAATTTTACCTAATTTCTAAAAGATTTGTAAACAACTCGTACGAAGAAGTTCAAAGAATCAGTATCTGCTGTGCGTGGGTTTTGGTCGACGCAGAAACCAGCTGTCCTCGCGTGGTGAAAGCAATTGAAATGAATGGGTTTCATAGTGCAGCGCTTGCCGCATTCAGTGTGAAAGCTGCTTCGTGCGCCATCCTTTATCATTACTCCAACTAATGAGACAGACAGACAGTCAAGCTGCATCAATCACAAATTTTTAGACTACAGTGGATCCACAGCTGAACAACAGAACTACAGAAGCATGAGTTAGCCGGTTAGCAAGACATGTGCAGGGTTGTTACACAACATAACATGCACAACTACGTATTTTGAACGATCGCTAGATCAAAGATACAATCTTTGTGGATACATCTTTTGGAAGTGAATATAAAACAAATTAACTCGCAGCTTACGACATCATGTAAACCACATGTAAATTTTACTGTTTGTGGGCGGGCAGGTGGTTCGTAAAGTAGAACGTGGGCGGACATTATGCAAATGTGTTACTTCATGACGTCTGGCTGTAACAGAAAAAGATTCGAATTCCTGACGACTCGTTCAGGCGATTGTGAGCCGACTCTTTTTTTTGATAGACAATAACTTTATTTATCGTGCACTGTCGGCTTCACAACTTTGCAGATAGTTTATGTTCACATACAGCTACATGACACACTGCATGAAAGGTCATATTTGAAAAGGCATAATAGGAGCACTTTAATGTCACATGATCCTTCAGAAATATTAAAATATGCTGATTTATGACAGACCCAAACCTTTGAACGGTATTGTATGTTGAGTCTGTATGGATCTATGTAAACTACTGCTTTTAGTACTGTATCAGTGCGGATTTCATGAAGTTTTGGATTGAAGTGACTTCCTCTCTTCTCTTGTTCATCAGTTATGTTAACATTAACCCTACACTTTGTGACTGTTTGCTGGAAAAGTCTGAATACCAGGAGGTGGAGAAGCTGAAATGGGATGAACTCTTTAGCAGGTAACTCTACACCAGCCTGTTCTTCTTTTCTTAACATATCAGATTGTTTAGTTTTTTATAGAAGTACGTAATTGTCTTGTTTCAAACCAATTTCTCAAACAGGAACCGTATTAACCCTCTGAAAATGATGTCAGTTACTTACCTGTATTTAACTGGCAGCTGCTAATATTTTCAGTTTACAATCCAGCTGTGTGTAACTAGCTTTTTACATTGCCTTATAAAATAATTTATGTTGATGGCTTTTTTTTTTCTAATTTTATTATTTGTCGACAGATTCTAAATTCATGTGATTATGAACAGTGTTCCTCTGTATCTTCAGGACTCTCATCAGAATGCAAGCATGCCATGAGGTACTGTTTCCAGGTCAGCCTCCTGTGGTTAAGAAAGGACAAATGGAGCCGATAGACATTACTGTCGCCTCCAGGGGCTCCAATAAAAAGGTATGAAGCCAACATAAGGCCTTGACTATATATAGTGGCCCCAAAAAGTATTTTGACGCTAATGCCACAAAATATTAAATAACACATTATTAAAGAGTCTCAGAGCCATTTTGACTTTTAATCAACTGGTTTCAAGATAATTATTAGTAGATGTATGAAGACAGCGATCAGCGATCCCCACGTAAAACTAAATTTGCAGACCAAACTGTAAGTCGTAGAGACTTGAAACTTGGAGGGATGGTAGTACTCACATCGCCTACAACGTGACCAAGGTTCACCCCAATTGGCCTGATGGGAGTGAAAAAAAAAGTACAGTTGCAGGCTCAAGTGTCTTATGTCGTTGGAATCCTTGGCTCACACCAGATGAAATGTATGCCTCAGATTTGATCATGTGCCTGGTGAAATTTTCAGGTTTTTTGCATTGTTAGAAAAACATACTTTTGCCGATCTGAACCAGACCAGTGCAGGAAGATTATCTGTAGAGTGAATATCAATAATTAAAAAAAAGTTGAACTTTCGGCTCACCGTCGAAAAAGGGACACCAAAACGTTCGAAAGGGGCAGGGCCGCTTTTAGTAAAATGCAAATAACTCCTGAATGGAATGAGAAATCTCCGCCAAACTCAGAACACTTATGTAAGTGCTCAATCTAAGATCATGGGGACAAAAGAGCAGGGCTTGGCCTTTTGGTGGTGCTATAAGAGGGAAAATCATAAAAATGGCTATAACTGTGCAACCATTTGTCCTGTCCACATGAAAATCGGTGTGCACAGTCTTGGTCTCAAAAAATATGACGGCCGTTGCCCAACGAAGTTTTAGCACCTGTTGGACAAAGTTAACAGAGTCCGATCAGAACAAACTTGATGGGCCTGTTTGACTCATGGCCGAGACATTTGAAAAGAAATCACATTTTTTGAAATCGCAGCGCATTTTTCAAGGGCGTAAACGATTGTATGATGCACGTTTTTTTACACATACGCACAATATTGTTATCATACAATAGACCTCCTCGTTCTGGACAACTTTGCCTCTAGGACCACTGCTGTCAATCAAATCATTTGTTAAATGATTTCAATTTAAAATTGAAAAAAAAAAAAAAAGGTTTTTCACTCAATCTGGAAAAAAACACTGCAGTACGATTCTCTGGTCTCTCTAAGGCAATAATTATCAAAAATATGATAAAAATGTACCCTTTGGGAAGCTCTAATAGGGTAATTTAGAAAAGGGGCCTGTCTGAATTTACCTAAAATCTTATAAAGTCCAAAGGAAAACTTCAGTAAACCTGCTGAGCACATGCGACAGGTGATTCTAAACAAGCATGTAATGTTTTTAGGGGATCAGACCACAGCTGGCACTATAACAGTCATGAACGTTAAAAAACATAATAATTCTATGGTAAATTACTTGGATTTGCCAAAAATGCTTTTTTAATTCATAGATTTAGGTGGTTACAGGCTTGCTAAATAATGTCTTTTTTCACATGTGCTTAAATGCCTTAAAGTGCTTGAACCTCGGTAATTGCTGCTTGCAGCTATATTTTAAAATGTAATTTATTACTGTGGGACAATGCTGATTATTCAGCATCATTACTCCAGTCTTCAGTGTCATGTGATCCTTGAGAAATCATTCTAATATGCTGATTTGCTGCTCAGGAAACATTTTTTATTACTATCAACGTAGAAAACGATTGTTCTGATGAATATTTTGGTGGAGACTGTGATGCATTTATTTTTAGGGTTCTTTGGTTAATAGAAAGTTCAAAAGAACAACATTATAAATGTCATTACTGTCACTTTTGATCAATTTAATGCATCCTAGCTAAATAAAAGTATTAACTTAAAAAATCTTACTGACCCCCAATTTTTTTGTCTATTGTTTTATCATGCTAATCCTTTTGAGAAATATAACAACCTTCATACCTTTTTTTTTTTTTTAATGTGAAAACACAAAAATTATTTTTATTATTAGAAACCGACTGTCTTTTGTGTCTAATGTAAAACACATTTTTATCACACTCTTTGTCTCATTTATTAAGGTTACAATAATTAAGAATCTGGAGGCGTTTGGTTTGGATCCAGCTATGGTAGCAGACAGTCTGCAGCATCAGGTTCAGGCTAGCTGTGGTCTCCAGGAATGCCCAGGAGCCAAAAACCGAGTCCTGGTGCAGATCCAGGGAAACCAGGTTCAACAAATTGGCAAACTGCTGCTAGGTACCGTATAGTCCAGAACTATATGACTGCCTATATCTCTGCCTGCAATCTTTTGCTTGTATGTGAGTGCTCTTTTCTTCATTACAGATCGGTATAAGATCCCACGGAAATATGTACTTGGTCTTGACAAAGCTCCCAAACCAGGCAAGAAGAAATAGCGGACGACACCTCAATGGAAGAACCATGTGTTCCATTATGTGTTGTAATATTTCAAATAATATCTGTAGTTCAACCTTAACATCATCTGTGCAATTCAATAAATCTGATTTCATTCTGAACAATCTCTTGAATTAATCTTACAGTTGGCATAATGTTTCCACAACAGAGCACAGTTTATCTACATGCCTCAATAACAGCTCATTCAAGCACTAGTTTGCCCTTCCAATCTAACAGATAGAGTGATTCCAGAACGACTGTCATCTTTTATAATGATATATTGCCAGGTAGGAAAGTATACACTGTCACAAGCAGTGAATTACAGCTCAGCTTTAAGGAATGTTTGACTGGGAGTCAACTTGTTGGAAATTGGAGTCCATTAGAACCCAAGGCTACAAAATGCTCCTTTTTTGGAGATAACGAATACAAACCAGTGTTATTTTAATATCATTGAGATACTGTTGTTGTTTTTATTAATATTTTTATTTTAGTTTTAGTTTTAATCATCAAGTTAAAGACACAAAACAGCCTTCAAGGTCAATTGTCTGATTTTACTATGAGCTGCTGGGCTACAGGAGCTCACAGCCTCTTATTTTCCTCTCCTTTGGCATATACATTTTTTAAATAATTTGTTATGTGTTAAATATAAAGTAAAGGTTAAGCATCATCACTTGCTCATCTTATTTAATCTGTAATATGACTTGGTAATCCCAATGTTAAAATACAGCTAGTATATTGCTATTTTTCTCAGAAGAAAGTATAAGCTGTTTTATGGATTTCAGACTAAATGGTAACAGATGCAGTGGATTGACAGATGTGGATTAATGAAGCTCTTATGAATGGGTAACATGACACATTGACAATGTTTGTCACTGAAACATAAACAGAATAATAGCTACTGTCAAGGTCAGCAGTGAGTAATGTGTCCCCCTAATGTTCAAATGAAACCTACGCCATAGGATTGTATAAGTGTAGGACGGCGTGATGAAGGACTTGAATGGACCATAGGACCTTGGATTGAAAGCAGCTCCGTGACCAGAAGTGACTGTACAAGTGACTAGTGAATGTGGTGTCCCCTTGTGGCCATAGGGAGAACTGACATAAAGCGAGCCTGATCATGATGATGTTCTCGGAGGCTTCTGGACATTGATAAGTTTTGAACAGTGTTATGCTTTGAAAAGTTCGAGATGGTACAGTTCATCACAGCTGCTTATGGATTTGAATTCGGACACGTGAATAAACACATGAGTACATATTTGAGAAGGCCTACATTTCGTTATTACAGAAATTATATTTTTTGTAAATGTTTGAGTACATGTAAATATACTTTTTCATATACTTGTATTATGAAATTGACATTTTGTAAAAAAAAAAAGATTGTAGCCTATCTTTTTAATTTTATTAGAAACGTTTATTTTTAGTAATTATATTAAAATCTGATCAAATAGAGTGCATACATATACATTACCGTTCAAACTCTGGAGGTCAGTAAGTTTTTTTGGTTAAAAAATTATAAAAGAAAGAAAGAAGGAAATGTTTTCTGAGTAGCAAACCGTGAAGGAATATATTACGCTATTGGATTACAAAATTTAAATCGATTTGAGCTAAATGAAGACACTGCTTTGTTTATTACAGTGAATCTTCTTTGAAACAAGCTTTAATGTATTAAGCGCTATTTACGAAAAATATGTCTTGTTTTTAAGTATAAATGTCCGTGGATTTTTAAATATGAAGCCAAAAAAAAAAGGGTTTTCGTCGGAAACAGAGTTCGACTGAATTCTGATTGGCTGATGTACTCGTAATGAGTCGGTTCTTGTGGTCAGAGGAGCAGTAGGCCTAACTATTCCTCATTCCAGTAAACTTACAATGATTTTCTCTTATGTTTGGCAGTAATGCTGTTTGTGTTCTTTTCAATCTCACTGCTGTAAGGTAAGGCGTAAAGTAAGTCAATAATTATTAGCATACATGAGCTGCTTTTAAAACAATTAAAAGCAAAATATGTTGTAGAAAACATGGTATAAAGATGATTAACGAGTGTTTCACAACGCCTCATCAATCGGTCATAGTAGCGGCACTAGTAAACAATGCCACTGAACCAAACGGAAGTTTGCTGATTATTGCTGCTGAAAATGGTCAATTATTGTCATGTTTTGGGCTGTACTAATTGGTTTGATCGGGAAAAACATTTGGAGTGCTATAGACTGCCAAATGTTATCCCTGGTATATAACAAAAAAAAAAATAAAAAAAAAACGGCAGATGCTGCTAGGTAGGTTTTGATGCTGGGATGCTGGTTTGGTATGTTCTGATGCTGGTTTAAGCTGGTCCTTTGTTGGTTTATGCTGGTCCTTGACCAGCAAAGGACCATCTTAAACCAGCATCCCAGCATCAAAGCCTACCTACCAGCATATGCTGGTTTTTTCAACAGGGATACTGTAACAAATCAAGGAGAAGAGTGCAAAAGACTGTCAGGAAAGGCGTTTGTGGTTGGCTAAACTGAACCAGGATTTCCAGGGCAAGACAACATTCGTGTTTGCTCTTATAATTTCCAGTCAGGTAGGTGAAATATTAGACTAATATCTTAATACTATATTACTTAATATTATATAGTCAGTCATCACATCAAAATAAGTGTACTTCAAACAAAAGTGAAGATAATTAAAATACAATGATTTAAAATGTGCTTAAATGTAATATGTTTATTTTGATGTTATTACAGAATGCACTTTATTAAAAATGTACTTCAGTGTAAGAAACAGTCATGGAAGTGTATACTTTAAGTACACTTTATTTACTGAGAGTGACTTTTTATTTATTATAGTAGTTTTTTAACATAAATTGAAGTTTTTGACATGGATTACATGTTTACATTCAGTATAACAAAGATACTTTTTTCACAAGGGAAGATTTGTTAATATTTAACGTTTACTCTGTTAAGTGCCGACTTTTAACCTTCAGCATCTTCTTCACTCTGAAGTTCAGGCCAGAAGAGGGAGACATTTACAGCTGCATCGTGTACCACACAGCTCTCCAGAACAACTGTGAAACCAAAACATGGGGTGAGACACTGCTTTTGTGCAGATTTAGTGGATTTCAGATTTATATTCTGTGACGTATGAATGACATCAATAGTAAATGTCATGATCCTGTTCTTGTGTTTTTCAGAAGTAGACGTTTTCAGTGTTGGTCCAGCAGTGTTTTGTGAAGTGGGTATACCTCTGGGGCTGCAGGTAATTTCTTCCACATTAAAGGAAACAACTGCAACTGACAGCTCTGATATACAGTAAATTGTGTTTTTATGTACTTAAAAAAAAAAAAAAATCCCTTTTTGTGGGTATTAAGAAAGATCAAAATAGTCAATGACACTGGTATTTTCTAAAATGTTAGGACAGACTGAATGTTTACTTGTGTATAACATAATCCAGTTTTATATTTCAATATCTGCTTAACTTTAATGCTGACTTTTCACAAAAGTCATAGTGAGCAACTTATGTGTCTAGCTGCTGTGAGTACTACAGTGCATCTCATCCTCATAGACTGCAGCACACTTGCCAATTCTTGCTCTGAGATGTTACTTCACTTCCAACAAGGCACTTGCAAGTTCTTGAATACATCTGAGGGAAAACATGTTGCACATGGTTTGCCGCTGCAAGATTGAGCAGCCGTCCTTGCTGTCTATAGCACTGTCTTACATTACAGGCAAGAATGAATAAAAATAAAACTCAAGACTTTTCCCCTCTAAATGCATTATATACTATTATGGGTTCAAGAAAAGGACATCCTTCCTGCAGGAACCACATGTGTGCATCTGCTATGAAGTTTACCATGTCCAGTTTTGCCACAGGCACTAATCTAACAGCAAAGATCATTTCTGGCACGGCTCCTCTGTGACTCCCTAAGAAGCTTAGCCCAAAACATTGACTCTTGGAATGGTTTCGCTTGTAATCCTCGTCATCAGATATTCCTGACCATGAAAAGAGATCAAGGCTTTGTTTTGCCTGTGGGATATAAACCGATGCATGGACAAAATCAAGCCAGCAGGTGAAACGAAATCCAGTCAAGTTTATTTTTTTATTTTTTTTTTTTAAATCGAAAATCTACACAGTAGCACTGTTATACATTCAATTGAATGCATTAGCAAAAACGATTTGCGTATAGAAATTTGTAGATAATTCTCCCAGCATTATATTTAATTGAATCCGCATGATTTTGATCAATTAATGACTTGAGATGTTCTGAACTGCATGAATTGCATGGGATCATCATTCAGAAAATTAACCAGCAGGTGGCATCCTTTGAAAGTATTATATGATAATGGCTAGAGACTGATCAAAGCACTCAGCACACAAAGAGGATATGGAACAGACAACCAGCCAGTGCAGGATTTGTATAAGACCCTGTACAGACTATATCATAGGAACAAGCAAAGGGATCAGATATTAATTTCAAGACTGTGAGTTGAACTCATACCGTATCTGAGTTCAATGCTGTCATGTATTCTGTAAAAGCATTATAGAAGACAAACCAAGCATATAGACCATCAATGCCCAAAGAAAAAAAGATCAGTTTCATTGACCAGAAGCAAACCATATGGGATGTGTGTTCTATCCGTAATATTGCTTCTCATCTCATCTGAATCAGGAGAGAAATATACACAGATCAAGCACAGTTTACAAGTTAAAACAAGGGAAAACACTTCTAAATAAATATGTTGGTGGACAACAACAAGAGATGGACTTTTTCACTGGAAGAAGTGTTATTAGGAATTCTGGTCTCATATTTTGGACTATCATTCTGAAGGCACTTATTCACTGCAGAGGATCCATTTGTGAGTAAGTGACGTAATGCTAAATATCTCCAGATCTGTTCTGATGAAGAAGCAAACTCATCTACATTTACACACACTGACACACACACACACACACGATACGCTGCGTAGGTTTTTGGTAAATTGTCTGGAGTCACATTCACCAGTAGCTCAGCCACAGAGAGAGAGAGAGAGGGAGAGGTGACTAGAGCTGATTGGTATTCTGTGCGTCGTGCGGATGCGCTGCAGTTTTCCTCAGCTTTTGCAGCAGCACTCCACCGGTCAGCTGATGAGCTAAATGACCCCATGCGTGTACTAATATGGGTTTGTGCGCGAGGGAATTCCGTTCAGTGATAGTTCCTCTGGGACACTGCAAACACTCACTCTCCTCATGGATGTTGCTGCTGCATAGCTGCACTTACAATGCCCAAATACATTTAATACAAATGTATGATTCTTATGGTTTTGTTCTAAAATTCCATTGTAGTAGCGTTATAAAAGTAGCATAAAATCGTAACATCAAAAGCAATGTTTTAATTAACATTTACCCTTTACATCCACCTACCCACAATTATATATGTATATATGTAACTGTAATCTGAGAAAAAAAAAAAAGTGTAATTAAATTACAGTTACTTCTGAAAATTTTAATGATTACAAAGGGGGTTACATATGAATATTTTCAACACACACACACACACACACACACACATACACATGCAGTGATTTCTTTCTCAAATTGCTTTGACTGCTCTAAAATATGAGATACCAATCTTTCAGGAGTTTAGGACACATTGTCACCACGGCGGCCTCTGTGGCTCCCTCTAACCGCCGTCAGCGGGAACCCTCACCGGACTTTTAACATGACATTACCCATCCACCCCGTACCTGGGACCCCCACTTCCGGTTCCGGGTCTTCCGGGTCACTTCCCCTCGGCGGCCATTTATACCCCGGCTTCGCAGGCATTCCCTAGCGAAGTTTTGCATAGTTCACTATCAATCATGAGCATTTTCCCTCGTGTGTTTATATCGTTGCCGACCGGACTGTTTATTCACTCTGCCTTGCTTTCTGCCTGCCTTTTGAACTCTTTGCCTGGACTATCGTTTACGTTGTTGGATTATCTCTGTTGTTACCGTTTGCTGTTGTTTGACCCTCGCCTGCTTGACTACGTCATTAAACCTTCGCATATGGATCCCACGACTCCGCCTCCGTCTGTGAGCTCGTTACAGAAAACTTCGCCGCCATCGGATCCAGCGATTGTTAATCCGACCTCGTCGGATACGGCGCCACAGGCATCACCTCCCTCGGTCCTACAGATCGCATCGGAACTATCCGCTCAAGCTTCGATGCTGGCAGCACACGGACAACAACTGGACCGTCTCACCGACCTCACGGGACAGCTAGTGAGAGCGCTGCAGGGGCTCCAACTGACTCCACCTCCGGCCACTCCGCCCGCGCCTCCACCGGCTCCGGCTGTCCAGCCCGTCACCGCCAGTCCGCGGCTGGCTTTTCCGGAGAAATTCGACGGCACTGCCTCCAAATGCCGGGGCTTCTTGCTGCAGTGCACGCTCTTCGTGAATCAGCAGCCGCATCTCTACCCAACCGAGGAGGGAAAAATCTCCTTCGTCTGCTCGCTCCTCACCGGGAGGGCTCTGGACTGGGCCACTGCTGTGTGGTGCCTCGACCGCCCCACTTTTCCGTCCTTCGCCGCCTTTTTACAGCAGTTTCAGGAGGTCTTTCAACCTAGCTCCAAGAGCGGCGAGGCAGGAGAGGAGATTATGGCGCTTCGTCAGGGGAGGAGGACCGCAGCGGATTACGCTTTAACTTTCCGCACCCTGGCGGCGCAGAGTGGCTGGAACGACGGCCCGCTCAAACTGCACTATCGTAAGGGACTCAACCCAGAGCTTCAGATAGAGCTGGCCTGTCGGGACGAGGACCTCACACTCAACCAGTACATCGATCTGTCCATCCGAGTGGATAATGTTATGCGGGCACGGAGATCCAGCCGCCCAGTCTCGCCTATGCAGCCGCCAGTAACTCCCCTCGAAGCACCCGCGGAGCCTATGCAGCTAGGGACAACCAAGCTGACTATGGAGGAATTGGCCAAGGGCTTTATTACACCTTCCACCTCACCAGCCTCAGCTGGCTTCTTCTTCGTAAAAAAGAAGGACGGTGGGCTCCGCCCCTGCATAGACTATCGCGGCCTAAATGAGGTGACCGTCAAGTATCGTTATCCTCTCCCCCTCGTCCCCTCGGCTCTAGAACAACTACGGTCGGCCAAACTATTCACCAAGCTAGACCTGCGCTCTGCTTATAACCTCATCAGGATACGTGCAGGGGATGAATGGAAGACGGCCTTTTCCACCACCTCGGGGCACTATGAATACCGGGTCATGCCCTTCGGCCTGGCCAACAGTCCTTCGTGCTTCCAGGCATTCGTCAATGAGGTTTTCCGGGACATGCTCAATCAGTGGGTGATAGTCTATATTGATGATATCCTGATTTACTCAAGCTCCTATTCCGAGCACGTCCAACACGTCCGGGCCGTTCTTCGACGACTCATTTCGCACCAACTTTACGCCAAGGAGGAGAAATGCGCTTTCCATCAAGACAAGGTCTCCTTCCTGGGATATATAATCAGCTCCGAGGGGGTAGCTATGGACGAGAGGAAGGTGGAGGCTGTCTTGAACTGGCCTCGGCCCTCTACGCTTCGGGAACTACAACGTTTCCTCGGGTTCGCCAACTTTTATCGACGCTTCATACGGAACTTTAGCACCGTGGCGGCCCCTCTCACAGCTATGGTTAAAAAGGGCACCTCACGCCTCACCTGGCCCCAGGCAGCCTTGCAGGCCTACGACGAGCTCCGCCAAAGATTTAGCTCAGCCCCCATCCTACACCACCCAGACCCAGAGAGACCCTTCGTGGTCGAAGTGGACGCTTCCAGCACCGGCGTCGGAGCAGTGTTGTCCCAGCGGCAGGGGGAACCACCAAAGTTATTTCCCTGCGCTTACTACTCTCACAAGCTGACGCCCGCAGAGTGTAACTACGACGTGGGTAACCGCGAGCTGCTAGCGATAAAACTGGCACTGGAGGAGTGGAGACACTGGCTTGAGGGCGCTAAACACCCCTTTACGGTACTAACCGACCACAGGAACCTAGAATATCTCCGGTCCGCCAAAACGCTCAATCATCGCCAGGCAAGGTGGGCCCTCTTTTTCACCCGCTTTAACTTCCAAGTAACATATCGCCCCGGCTCGCAGAACACCAAGGCCGATGCCCTCTCTCGAATTCATGAACCCGGTCGATCTGCCAGGACACCCGAGCCAGTATTACCCACCTCCATCATTGCTGCACCGGTGGCCTGGGATATCATAACTGAGATCACGGAGGCTCAAACCCAGGATCCTCCTCCAGCGGACTGCCCCGTCAATCTTACCTATGTGCCACGAGACCTGAGATCCCGAGTCCTGTCGGAAGTACACTCTGTCCCAAGCTCCGGTCACCCTGGCATCGAAGCCACCCTCCACCTACTAAGGAACCGCTTCTGGTGGCCTACCATGCGCTTGGATACCATCAACTTCATCAAGGCTTGCGCCGCCTGCAACACCGCCAAGGTCCCTCGCCGTCTGCCCGCCGGTCTCCTCCAGCCCTTGCCCATACCTCAGCGTCCCTGGTCCCACATTGCCGTCGACTTTGTTACAGACCTACCACCCTCCAATGGATATACCACCATTCTCTCAGTTGTGGATCGGTTCTCCAAGGCCTGTCGTTTCATTCCCTTACCCAAACTCCCCTCGGCCATGGAGACGGCCGAGGCACTGTGCAATTGGGTTTTCAGACTCTACGGGTTGCCGGAGGACATAGTTTCGGACCGGGGTCCACAGTTCACCTCACGCCTCTGGACCACCTTCTTCCGCCAATTAGGAGTCAACGTGAGCCTCACGTCAGGATACCACCCTCAAGCTAATGGCCAGGTCGAAAGGTTAAACCAGGAATTAACACGCTTCTTACGGACTTATTGCCAGAGTCGGACTTATTGCACCCAGACCCAGGCCAACCGCAGGCGCCACCCCAATCCGCCGTACGAACCGGGGCAATGGGTCTGGCTGTCAACCCGAGACCTGCGACTCCGCCTGCCCTGCAAGAAACTAAATCCCAGGTACGTGGGTCCCTTCCAAATAATCAGACAAATTACACCTGTATCTTTCCGTCTTGATCTTCCTGCTGAATACCGCATCTCACCCACTTTCCATGTTTCTCTGCTCAAGCCCGCTGGCGACCCGGAAGGAGTGGAGAACCTAGACGAGGCCGCCCTCCAGGGACCACCCCCCGTTATCGTGGATGGCGAGGAGGTCTATCGGGTAAACACCATCTTGGACTCCCGTCGCCGGAGAGGTCAGTTACAATACCTGGTCGACTGGGAGGGCTTTGGCCCAGAGGAAAGGTCATGGGTCGCTTCCGGAGATATCCTGGACCCCTCTCTCACCACAGAGTTCCACACGAATCACCCAGATCGACCAGCACCCCGAGGAAGGGGCAGACCCCGGCGACGGGCACCTCCTCGCGCCAGGAGTCGCTCGCAGGGGGGGGGCTCTGTCACCACGGCGGCCTCTGTGGCTCCCTCTAACCGCCGTCAGCGGGAACCCTCACCGGACTTTTAACATGACATTACCCATCCACCCCGTACCTGGGACCCCCACTTCCGGTTCCGGGTCTTCCGGGTCACTTCCCCTCGGCGGCCATTTATACCCCGGCTTCGCGGGCATTCCCTCGCGAAGTTTTGCATAGTTCACTATCAATCCTGAGCGTTTTCCCTTGTGTGTTTATATCGTTGCCGACCGGACTGTTTATTCACTCTGCCTTGCTTTCTGCCTGCCTTTTGAACTCTTTGCCTGGACTATCGTTTACGTTGTTGGATTATCTCTGTTGTTACCGTTTGCTGTTGTTTGACCCTCGCCTGCTTGACTACGTCATTAAACCTTCGCATATGGATCCCACGACTCCGCCTCCGTCTGTGAGCTCGTTACACACATAATAGGGCTCATGCTTATTTGCTAACTGTTTTATTTCCAATTTGGGTTTATGTATATTTAAGATTAACCTTTTTCCAAGGCTATGAAAAGATTTAATTTCAAAAGCAGTATCATACCTATTACTACATAATATATTTACATTATTTTATTACTAAAATTATGTATTTGTTTTATTCTTTTTTTAATAATAATACAAACAATAATATATAGCTGATTTTAAAAATTGTGACAATTTGAATATATATATATTTTTTTACTGTGGAGTACTACTATTATTAAGACATTATTTATTGTAATATTACCAATTATTCTTTACATTTATTATTATTATTATTATTATTATATAATTTTAAATAAAGTATTTATATATTTAATAATAATAATAGTAATAATACATATATTTGTACATTATTTTATTATTAAACTTATTAAACTTATTTCTTTGTTTATTCTTTTTAATAATAATAATAATTAGTAGTAGTTGTAGTAGTATTAAGAGTTTTTTTTTTTACTATATAGTTAATATAGCCCTTGTGACAACTTTGTGATGAAATTTCTAGTACTGAAAATTATTTTTAAAATCAGCTATAGCTTTGTTTTGAACAAATACAAAATATTTTAAGTCACGTGTTTGAATATGACTATTGTAATTTTACTGTGGAGGACATAAATTATTTATTGTAATACTGGTTGCAGTATTACAATAGTGGTCCTCATCTGCAACGCAGCCAGTCCTGTGCAGTGCCTGTGTGAGGACGTGTGTGGAGCGGTTATATCCTGTGTTCCTGTTGGGGGCCCATTGCTAACATCTAGCCTCCAGCTGCGCTGCCCTCTCTAGCCCTTAGCCATCCTGGGTTGGACCCACTCTTGCTCTGCCTGTTGCCCCTGTCTCTCATCATCGCCTATTGTTTGGACCGTGCACTGCTCCCCTCCTCACCTTCTCTTTTGTCCTGTCAATTCTGTTAATAAACTGTCACAACTCATTCTGCTTTTGAGTCCTCCTTCAGATGTCATGACAGAATGAACTGGCCAACACTGGACTCAGCAGAATGAGCATCAGAATCCAGCCACCCACCAATGCTCAGGAGAGACTGGCCCGCCAGCAGGGGCTAGCTGCTCTTCGCCAACAGGGCTGGGAGATTGGAGCTTTTACCCAGTTTTTCTGGATGATGTCAAGAGGGCTTGATTATGATGACACCACCCTCAAGGAGATATTCAATTCCTGCTTGGATGACCCTGTGCCGAAGTGGGAGATGGAGAATCTCAAGATTTTGAATTTCTGGGACTTCTCTAAGTATATCGGTCATCGCATCCAGTGGGGTATGCCTCCTCTACCACCCAAGTCAACATGCAGCGACCACTCTGCCACACTTCCCTTGTCAATTCAAGACCAAGATCACCTTCTGACTCCTACTCAGAAGCGAAGGGCAAGAAGGAGGAGGGCTCTACTGTCTGCTGCATCCATTGATGACTCTGACACTTTTTCTGTGACCCTAGACTCTACTGAGATCGCTCCCATTTCTCCTGAGCCTATCAAGTCATCTTCCGTTAAGCCTCCCCCGATCAAGTATGCTCTAGTCCCTTCTGAGTCTGTTGAATTAACCTCTGTTTCCCTTGTGTTTGCCATGAATAATCCTAAGTCTGAGCCAGACAAGTCAAGTGTTATTCCTCAGTCAAGTAAGCTTGTTCCAGCCCAGTTGAAGTCTGTAGCAATCACTGCTGTGGTCTCAGGTGACAGAGATCACTGTAAGTCCCCCTGAGTTGGCTGAGTTAGCTGCGGATACTACCGAGGGGGACAAGCTCACAACATCAACCTGTCGAAAGCAGAGGAAGGCCCGAGCAGGAGGCTTAGGTTACAAGTCTAGCGGTTCGAGAAGGTCCTGATCTGAGTGCTCCAAACCCTGAGATCCTGGACGACCCAATTCTGGTTCCTGGTCCAGTGACATTTTCAGAACCACTTACTAGTCAAGTGATGCCCTCGGAGACAGTTTCTACCCATCCTGTCATGTTGCCCGAGGCCTATTGTCTGTCAATGCCTGTTATGGCCAAGGAGGTCATTCTCAAGCCGGCTTCAGAAGAGGATGTTTCGAAGCCTGCCAACCCTGCTCAAGTCACTTCCAAGATGGCCAGGTTGGCAGCTATCAGTTCAGCTTCAGTCAATTCTAAGCCAAAGTCCTTCTCTGTCATCCCTGAATTGGTCAACTCCGCTACTGTTATCCAGGAGCAGGTTGTGCCAACCACAGTCATCACACACTCAATGATGGAAACACCAGACATTTCTGAGTCTGCCAAGTCAACCTCTGTCTTCAAGGAATCAACTAAGTGCACTCCAGTCATTTCAAGCATCAGTCAAGTCTATGTCGTCCCTCAGTCAATAAGGACTGTTTCCTACTTGTCAAGATCGGCCGGATCAATTCCTATCTCTGCTGAGACAACCAGGGTCACTGCCTGCCAGCCTGTGTTGGCCGAGTTGGCTACAGATACTACAAAGGTGGTAAAGCATGCAGCTTCAATCTGTCAGAAGCAGAGGAGGATGGCCCATACTGTACAGTCTAATACCCTTCCTGTTTTGTCCACTGAAGCCATGTTTATGAATTCGGTCTTGTCCAAAGGTTGTGTTCCTGCCAGTCATGTCACGGCCACAGAGTCTTTTCCTGAGCTGGCTGTCAGTCCTGTCAGGGCCACGGAGGCCGATGTAGAGGTTTTCATCTTGCCTGTCCCGGTCACTGAGGCCAGTTCCAAGCAGCCTGTTCTTCCAGTAACTTCCAAGGATGCCATTCTCACCTGTCATGTCAAGTCAAAGAATGCTCCTGCAAATCAAGAAAAGTCAACAGAGGTTACTGATAATCAAGTAATGTCCACAGAAGTGAGAATGTCCACCTTCCTGAACAGCCCACTCACACTGCGTTAACCAAGAAGGTCAGTCAAGCATCTCCCATACAGCCCGTTATGGTCAAAGAGGCCATGTCGGAGACTCCTGCGGTTGCTGTTGTGTCCCCAAAAGCTGCTCCTGAGCAGCCTGCTCTTAGTGTCTTGGCCATGGAGGCCATTCCAGAGGCTCTAACCCAGCCTGTTAAGGCCACAGAGGCCATCACCGAGCACCCCGCTCTCCCAGCCATAGACATGGAGACCATTCCCAAGCAGCCAGTTGTCTTGGCCGCTGAGGCCTTTTCCGAGACTCTTGCCAGTCGACTCTGGTCCACTAGAGAGATTCTTGCTGCCCTTGCCGTGGCCACCAAGTGTGAGATACCTGAGACAGAGCCTCCAGAGTTCGCTCTGGTCCAGGAGCCTCCAGAGTTCGCTCCGGTCCAGGAGCCTCCAGAGTTCGCTCCGGAGAGTGCAGTCCCCAAGCCTGCTCCAGAGAAAGCTGTTCACGAGCCCACTATAGAGAGAACTGTTCAAGAGCCTGCTCCTGCTCCAGAGAGAACAGTCCCCGAGTCCGCTCCAGAGAAGGTTGTTCCAGAGCCCACTGTAGAGAGAACTGTTCATGAGCCCGCTATAGAGGAAGCTGTTCCCGAGCCCGCTCCTGAGAGAGCAGTCACCGTGTCGGCTCCAGCCCCCGAGTCCGTTCCAGTGTCGGCTCCAGCCCCTGAGCCTGCTTCTGCGTTGGCTCAGGCTCCAGTGCCCGGCCTAATGTTGGCTTCGGCCCCAAAAGAACTTTCTAAGTCTGTCAAAACTTGATCCAGCTACCCTTAAGGACACCCCAGAATCTGTCTGCCAACCTGTTCCCAAGACTTTTCTTGTCAGTTCCTCAGATTCTGCCACTGTCACTAAGCCCAGTTGGAGGTCCAGACCAGTGAGACCAGTCCCTGCTCCTATGGGAACACCCAGTCAAGTTCCCTTCCCTCCATTCCCACCCTCTGTGTCTCCTAATTTTGGTCTCCCTAGACCAGCACCTCCCTGGTCAGCCATGAACTGTCTGCCTGGTTTGGTTCCCACCCACGTCTCCCCTCCCTCTGTACCGCCTAGCCAGTTTTGTACTTCTATGTCCGCTACCCACCCACCCCCCCCATTTGTACCACCTGTGATGTTGCCCGGTTTGGACGCCTGGAGGCGTCCTTTGGAGAGGGGGTACTGTCAGGGTTCTTCCCTGACAGTCTTGTCTGTGTTGTCTTTGTTTCATGTTTCTATGTTTCATGTTTCTATGTTTGTGTCTGAGCACATGGCTCTGTCTTTGTTGTTGTTTGCCATGTGCTCCCCTTGTCCTGTCTCCTTGTTACCCTTTGCCACGCCCCCTTGTTTAGCTCTTGTTTGAGTGTTCTCACCTGTTCCTCATGTTCTCTGCACCTTTATATTGTTCTCCCTTTCCCTCTTGTTTTGCCAGTTCATTGTTCTACTTTGCTGTGCTAGAGTCTACGTTTGCTAGCTTGTCTTCTCATTCGTGATACTGATAATTCCTCGTCTAGTTGTTCACTAAATACTGTCTTTTGTCTGTCTTTAGTCCAGTCCAGTCCTGTCTTGTCCTGCAGGCCGAGCTCCTGGTTTGCTTCCTCATCTGCAACGCAGTGTGAGGACGTGTGTGGAGTGGTTATATCCTGTGTTCCTGTTGGGGGACCATTGCTAACATCTAGCCTCCAGCTGCGCTGCCCTCTCTAGCCTTTAGCCATCCTGGGTTGGACCCAGCGGCCACTCTTGCTCTGCCTGTTGCCCCTGTCTCTCGTCATCGCCTATTGTTTGGACCGTGCACTGCTCCCCTCCTCACCTTCTCTTTTGTCCTGTCAATTCTGTTAATAAACTGTCACAACTCATTCTGCTTTTGAGACATCTGAAGGAGGACATGACACGTATATCATATCATATCGTATCATATCATATATTAGGTAAACTCAAACTTTATTTTGTATGCGATTCATCACGATAAATCGTTTGACAGCCCTAATTAAAACCAACGCAAGTCCCATTTTAACAGTAAAACAATTAAAAATGTTGCGGTTTTTGGATAATAACTTGTAATCTGTTACATTTCCAAAATAACGCACCCAACTCTAAAGATGCAGTAGCTTTATTCAAATACAGAATACCATGCTGTTAGAATCTGTATGTGGGCAGTGAAGCTGCTTGGTTTTTTTTTATTGTAAAAAAAAGAAAAAAGTGGCCCAGGTTTTCACAACAAAACTTGCCCAATTGCTACTCAAAACTATCCCAAAACTGGCCTAATCGTGCTTTGAGGGGGGTTCCTCGGTAAAATTCACGTTCCGGGGTAAAATACACGTTTTTTTGGCGGGGTTCCTCCGGTAAAATTTGCATTCCACACTGTCAGAAAAAAGATACAGTTCTGTCACTGGGGCGGTACCCTAAACGGTACATGTTAGTACCTTAAAGGTACATTTTAGTACTTTGAACGTACGTATTTGTACCTTTTCACTTTTGTACCTTCGGGTGCTGCCCCAGCTACAGAACTCTACCTTTTTTCTGAGAGTGCAGGGGCTAAATATCACGTTACTGGGGCCGCTTCAACCTACAGACAACATGTGGCAACAGTGTTAAAGTAGCCAAATTCCACGGGAAAACCGTGGACTTGGCAACACTGAAAGAGCCTACACTTTAGCATACTTCTTTAAAGAGTACTTACTGCTGAAATTAGCTTTTATACTTAAAAAAATTGTGAACTGAATGTAATGTTATTTGCAGTTGAATTAAAATGGCACCTGGCATTTTAGACAAGTGACACCCCATCTGCCAACTCAAAATCATCCGTTTACAAAATATGAATGTAAGCAGTGTTTCCTGCTAACCCAGTCTAATCAGCTTAGTTAGCAAATGACTCTATGAACCAGCAAAAGAGCCTTAAATGAACTGGCTCTTTTTGGTCAGTCAAAAACACAAAGTGTAGCCTGATTCACTAAATAAAATGAACAGTTTTCTGTTTGCTCATGATTCAGAAAATGACTGCTTTTTAAGTGTTTTGAGGTCCTCTGAGAAATCTAACCTCGTCCAGATAGGATATCTGGGATTGCGGTATTAGGCTACTTTCTACAATGCTTCTGCTCATTTATTTTGACCTTTGTCAAGTACTTGTAACTATTTTCATCACGGTTATAGGCATTTTTGCCATTTAATAACAAAAAATCTCAATCACGGAAACGAATAGCAAAGTTAGCTAAGATCTCAATAAAGACACCATACATCATAATAAACACCGGCTTGTCATCTTAAATTATTCTGTTCTAAACAGTTCAAAGTTTGAGTGCAAGTCAGGCTAGATAGATAGATAAATGTCACACAGCATCCAAAACACATGTTGGTGACGTTTCCAACAGGAATATGAGAGGCAGAGTGAGGTGAAGAGATATACACACCCTCTCATCCATCCAGCAGATTATGACTGTGGTGCTGAGAGGATTGGTGGACAAAATGGATTACAACATTTATGTTTTTTTCCTTATTTTTTCTGTTTCCCAAAACTGCTTAAATGATTTTGTAAAAAATAGAGGGAGAGAGTCAAATGAAATGGCCAAAGGCGGTGAGATCAGGTTTTGGGCCCTTGTGTCATTTGGATTGGTGCTTTTGAGTCACGGATAATTCATGTCGGCTGGACAGATATTCACACCAGATGTGCACAAGGGATAGTGAGACAACACAGTTATTCTGTAGCATTTTTTTTTAATCCAGACGTGAAGATCAGTGATATTTAAAATAGATGCTTTGAGCTTTCATTCATATCCTCTTTCCTCATTTCCTAAATTGACCCTTTCCTCATATCCAATTTCCTCATTCTGTCTCACAGAAATCTCGTGCTGAACTTCCAGTGCAATGCTGTAAGCTTTAACGCATAAAATTTCAAACGTGGTACAGTTTACTGTAAATCCACCTCACCCATTGCATTTATTCAGTTTGTAAAAAGTTCTGTAGCCATGCAGATGTGTATGGTTGTGCACGTGGAGAGGTGTGAAGTCGTGGTGCAGTGTTTACAGGTCATGAATGATTCATGTAAAAGGCCTCTGGCAGGGTCCTCCATTAAGGATCTGCATGGCTTGAGGGAAGTTATGTTGGCCCTGAGGCGGCAGTAGCTGCCCTTTGAATTGCCCTCCACCACTTTCACCCATACAAAGTCAAGCCTGTGCTCTGTTGCTGAATTCCTTCCAGTAACATCTCTGCCATGTGTTCATCAGCAATGCGGAATGGTATCATTTTGCAGGCATTAGTGCCTGTGACAGGCCTGGTCACTGGTCACTGCCCCTGTAACTAATGTGTCTTCATACACTGCAACAGTTTGAAATGATGGATACAGTTCACCTTTACACACATGTGCCTGGACCTGAGGGGAATCGGACAGAGATGGAAGACTTTTGGATGTATGCTGCATCAACAGTCTTCCCGCTACTCTAAGGTAAATTCAAAACACAGTTGCACCCACTTTTGCACATAGTATTTTAGTGCTAAATCTTGTTAAAAGCACTGCATTGGCACAGCTCAGAATTTAAATCAACTTATTATTTTCCATGCATACACACCTCCCTTATGCATAAGTTAGACTCATTATATATGTTTTATAGATTATCATTAAAGAGAAATTTGTATTTATAGCAGTAAGTCATGCTGTGATAATCCAATTATAAGAGAAACTTATAATGATTAATTGGTGATTTTAATATCCATGTTGATAATGGAATCAGCATTTATAGACATTCTGAAATCTATTGTGGTTAGACGAAATGTGTCAGGACCTACTCACTGTCAAAATCATACTATAGATTTAATACTGTGACATGGAATTGATGTTAATGGCGTTAAAAGTCTTCAGCAGAGCAATGATATCTCAGACAATTATCTAGTCTCGTGTATACTCCATATAGCTAAAGCTGTAAATTCAACTCCTTGTTATAAATATGGTAGAACCATCACTTATATTAGGCTTTGTAAATAATCTTCCTAACTTGTCTCAATTCCTCAGCATATCCAATAGCTCAGAAAAACTTAATGATGTAACAGAAACTATGAACTCTCTCTTTTATAGCACTTTAGATACAGTTGCTCCTTTATGCTTAAAGAAGACCAAGGGAAACAGTCCGACATGTGGTACAACGAGCACTCTCACGGCCTAAAGAGAGCAGTTCGGAAAATGGAGTGCAGCTAGAAGAAAACAAAACTAGAGGTATTTCATATTGCATGGAGGGAAAGTACTTTCTCCTATAGAAAAGCTGTTATTGGAGATAAAATAATAACCATATAATTATAAATTATTTATAATTATAAATTATTATATATTCCCTGAGGAACAATTCTACTGATACTCAATTGAGTTCAGCTAATTACATTTAATATAAATTTAAACTATTATACGTTTTTCAATTGTAAAGTGCATTGCCCTTCACAAATATTGGCACCCTTGGTAAATATGAGCAAAGGCAGCTGTGGAAATAAATCTGCATTGTTTATCCTTTTGATCTTTCATTAAAAAAATGTACAAAATTCTAACCTTTCATTAAAGTAAAACAATGGAAATTGGGGGGGAAATCTCATTATGAAATAAATGTTTTTCTCTAATTCACATTGGTCACAATTATTGGCACCCCTAGAAATTCTTATGAGTAAAATATCTCTAAAATATAGTCCCATTCATATTTACATTTTTAGCACACCAGGGTGGAGCTAGGAGCATGAAACTGTCCGGCCATAACTTCCTGTTCCACAGGATTTTAAATATGAGGAACACAAAGACCAAATTCACTTAATTGTCCATCACAAGGAGTAAAACCAAAGAACATAGTTTTGATGTGCAGAACAAGATTGCTGAGCTTCACAAAATAGAAAGTGGCTGTAAGAGAAGAGCTAAAGCATTGAAAATCCCCTTTTCCACCATCAGGGCAATAATTACGAAGTTTAAATCAACCAAAGATGTTACAAATCTGCCTGGAAGAGGACTTGTGTCTAAATCGTCATAATGGATGGTGAGGAGGAGACTTTGAGTGGCCAAAGACTCTCCAAGGATAACAGCTGGAGAACTGCAGAAATTAGTTGAGTCTTGGGGCCAGAAAGCCTAAAAAAGAAAAAATCAAATAGCCCCTACATCACCACATGTTGTTTAGGAGGGTTTCAAGAGAAATCCTGCTCGCTCATCCAAAAACAAACTCCAGCATATTTAATTGTCAGATACGACTAGAACTTCAACTGGCTTCTCTGGTCAGATGAAACTAAAAAATTAGCTTTTTGGCAGCAAACACTCAAGATGGGTTTGGTACAAACAGGGATATAAAAGTACCCCATGCCCACATTTAAATAAACTGCTGGATCTTTAAGGAAAGGCTGTGACGTGTGGCCAAGTATGGTGACCCATACTCAGAAGCAGACACACCCGGAGCAGTGGGCAGCCATATTGCTACCACTGCAGCACCCAGGGAGCAGTCAGGGGATCAGTGCCTTGCTCAAGGGACTCACCTCAGTCGTAGTATTAACGGTAGAGAGAGTGCTGTTTATTCATTCTCCCCACATTCAATCCCTGCCGGACCTGGGACTCAAACCCGCAACCTTTCGGTTACAAGCCCAACTCCCTATCCATTAGGCCATGGCTGCCCCCATAATGTTCTGGGCCTATTTTTCTGCTAGAGATCCTGAACATCTTGTTTAGATGCATGACATCATGGATTCTATCAAATACTAAGAGATTAAAAAAAAAAAATCTAAACCTGACTGCCACAGTTAGAAATCTTATAATGGGCCGTGTTTAGATATTCCATCAGGACAATGATCCAAAACAAACACAAAAATGTGTCACTGAGGACAAAATGAAGCTTCTGCCATGGCCGTCCCGGTTCCCTGACCTGAACCCTTTAGAAAATGTGGGGTAAACTGAAAAGGAGAAGCACCAACATGAAACTGGGAATCTGAAGGATCTGGAGAGATCCTGTATGAGGGAATGATCTCTGATCTCTTGTCAGGTGTTCTCTAAACTCACTAGGGATTATAGGAGAAAATTCAGAGCTGTTATCTTGGGAAAAGGACTTTGCAATAATTGGGTGCCAATAATTGTGGCCAACGTGAACTAGAGAAAAACATTTATTTCATAATGAGAATTTCCCCCCAATTTTTAACTTTTTACTTCAATAAAAGATTAGAATTTTGTGAATTTTTTTAATGAAAGATCAAAAGGATAAACAATGCAGATTTATTTCCATAGCTGCCTTTGCTCATATTTACCAAGGGTGCCAATATTTGTGGAGGGCACTGTACATGCAGTTAAGTGTCTGAAAACTTTACATTCAGTCTGCACTTAAGTATGTTCTTTTAAAGTATATTATTTCCATTATGCATACTCTTTTAGCTGGCATAACATGCTAGCAGTACGCTAAACTGGTACGATAAGTAGCTAACTTGCAAAAAAAATATCTAAAAACATAATCTACACATAAGCAATGAAAACTCTTTCAATTCCCAATCATGACCTATAGTTTTAGATACATTTCATTAACATAATTTCAGATACATTGTTGTTTTACATGATTCAGACCTCATACTGTGCATCTTAAAGAAATTTTGTTTTAATCAGGCAATAAATAGAGGCAACAGAGTACCAAGTTATTTCAGCCAGTAGAATCACTTTGGAGTCCTAGATGTGCTCGATTCAAGGGCGGAGCCAATTGTTTATTAAGACAATGATTTGGCAATTCTCAGTGGAAAAGGATGATTCACCAGCTAATCACGGTCAGTATGAATGCCTCTTTAGTGAATCTGCCCTCAAGCCTCATGTTTTGTACCTTGTAGAGTAAATATTTATGACCGTTAATTAAAGAGTGTTCCTATAGATTTTACTTGCTTTATTTATGAGTACTTGTCACCCATTGTGATTGTGGGTGTTCCTTCAGCTACGAGATTATGTGAGTCTGAACACAGATGAATCTTGGCATACATTAACTTTGTACTTTAGTGGTGACGTTTTGTTTTATAAATGCTGATTTAAAAGGTTGTTACTGAATAATAAGCACTTGCTAGGAGCTGTTTGGGCTGGCGAGAGTGAGCAAGCACTGTTTAGCTGTCACTGTTCCCACACACACACACACAGAGTGGGATTTACTGCAGTGACGCAATGGTTATAATCTTTACAGGGTCACTATAGGGTTGCATGATATACGTGGACATATGTGCAATTCATATGAATTACAGGATCGGCAAAGTCTGCTGTCCTTCGTGGTAATGACACAAAAATTCACAAATGAGGCATGCAACGTTCACATGCAATATTCATGCTCAACGTGACTGCAGCAGAGAGCAAGACTGGCTCAACACTCACAGCTCATGTACTGTAAAAACAGGTCCTTACCCTGTTTCTGCATCATCTGACCCTTAAAATGAGTGTTTTCCACCATTTCAATTTTCTTTCTCATAAGGTAATTTAAAATGAGCTAAAACCTGCAGGATGACAAACTGAATTTTAAAAGTATAAATATTTCATGTTGTCTTTTAATTAATGAGCTTATAAAACTGCATGCAGCATATTTAAAAAGGTGCCTTTCTACCCAAAAACGATTCTTCTTTGATAAAACAAAATAGATTCAGGTTGCTTCAGTTCAGGACCTTCGTTCATCTTCAGAACGTAAATTAAGATATTTTTGATGAAATCTGAGACCTTTTTGACCTTGCATAGACAGCAACACAACTGACACGTTCAGGGCACAGAAAGGGAGTAAAACCCTGAATTTTATGAAGCTACAGAACATTATGGTTGAACCACTGATGCCTCACATGACTATTTTAGTGATGTCCTGTACATGTCAGTTGCATGTTGTCTATGCAGGGTCAGAAAGCTCTCAGATTTAATAAAAAATATCTTAATTTGTGTTCCAAAGATAAACAAAGGTCTTACGGGTTTGAAATAATATAAAGGTGAGTAATTAATGACAGAATTTTAATTTCTGGGTGAACTATCCCTTTAAATCTTGTCAGCATTACTTTGTCATGTTTTACCATTTTGTTCAGGTTTGTGGTTTTTGGCTTACATGATTTAGTACTATATAATTCATTTCTTACCTTTCATTTTCAACATATCTTGCTGTTTTAAGAAATGGCCTTTGACTTAAGGACTTTTTTCTGGTTTCTACAAAAAAAAAAGTATTTTAAAACTCATAGAGACACTTTTAGGGTTTTTGTTTGTTGGAAGTGGACATAATTGTCATCCTGAATATGCCTCAGCTCCCTACTACATAATTTATTTGCCAGGACTCCTTCCTTCCTTGATCTATTTATAAACGCCAGTCTTTTTTCATTACTCAACTCTCTCTTAGGCGCACACACACACACTTTCACACTGTGCATGTCTTTCTCAAAGATGTCTGACCTTTCATTTTTAACATTTTTCTTTCTTTCTTTCTTTCTTTCTTTCTTTCTTTCTTTCTTTCTTTTTCTTTCTTTCTTTCTTTCTTAATTTAAAAATCACAGGTTATTAATCACTAGTGTGCAGCAGCACCGGCCTCTTTTTCAGTGGCCTTGGTTCTAGAAGTATTTTTTCCCATTCATTTTTCCCCAGGGATTTTCAAGAACTCCTAATTAAAGTGTTATAATCCGTGAACCAAAAGCACCAGCTATGAGGTGAATCACAAAATTAGAACTTTTATTTGAAGCAAAAAAACACCCTTGAAAATCAGGGGAAAAAGGTACAAGAGTGCCATGAGAACTGTGAATGATATAACCAATTAAAAGTGACACATAAAAATAAAGCTATTGATTGAATATATAGAAACAACATATTTTACATTTATTGCAAGATATGCAGGTAACACTTTACAATAAGGTGTCATTTGTTAACATTTGTTAATGTTTATTAACTAACATGAGTGAACAGTTAATACATTTCTTACACTATTTATTAATCTTTGTTAATGTTAGTTAATAAAAATACAGTCGTTCATTGTTTGTTCATGCTAGTTTACAGTGCATTAACTAATGCCAACAAACACAACTTGTGATTTTAATAATGCATTAGTAAATGCTGGAATTAACATTAACTAAGATTAATAAATGCTAGAAGTGTTGTTCATTCTTAGTTCATGTTAACTAATGCAGTTTTCTAATGAAACATATTGTAAAGTGTTACCAATATGCATATATACACAAATATTTCAGTAGCTTGAGAGTGTAGGAAGACTGATTCTGTTATGTATTTTGCAGGACTTCATGGCGCTAAAGATGTCTTTTGGCATGATATGCTTGTTGTTATTCTCTGATTTGTGGAGATTTTTTGAAGAATCATGATAATGTAGTTTTCCACTAGGAATTCCAATATTAAGCATATTTGTTTTAAAATAAATTGAACTAATGCTGTCAGATACCATCAGATAACACTAGGCCCCCTTTTAAAGTCATCATAAAACAGCTTTTTTTAAAAGCACAGTATGAGTCAGTGACATAACGCTTTGGATTGTGTATCAGTGCTGTACGCTTACTTTTCTTTTACTTAAAAACGTAAAAAATGTAGGAGCACAGTCAAAATTTTAGAAGCACATTCTAATCAATAATAAAAAAAAAAATGTGTTTTTACCTTTGTAATGGCATTTTTTCTAACTTTATTAAAAGTATGTCATCTTTTATGTACATTTTTTTAAAAAATCTATATTTTTATAGCTTTTTAAAACGTCTAATTAAAACAGAATAAGAACAAGTAGAATAAGAATAAGTTACCAATCAAATGAAATCAGTATTAACAAAATTAATTTGTACAACAGGGGTGGCACAGAAAAACTCAAAAGTGGCTTGTAGGTGTATTTTCATGTTTAATGAGGCTCAGAGGCAATCAAATTCATAAATTCATGTTGAGATTAATGTAACATTTTGAATACAGAAATATAAAATAATTTAAATAACTGAAATGATACTTTAAAAATGAAAAAAGTCACTGATTTAATTACTGAATCATATCATTCATTTGATTCGTTCGAACGGCTGATTCATTCAGGAATAAAGCAAGTGTCTTTATGAATGGGAAATTGAATCATTGACTCACTAGATTCGTTTAAAAGTGCACGTTCATTCATAAACGAAACGCCGCTGTGTTTAAATGGAGATGCGCAGCGGCTCAGTTATGCTTTGTTTCAGACTATTTTTGATGATAAAATAGAGCAAAATCAGGCAATAGTGTTATAGTTAATGTAAGTCACTTAATATTAACTTCTTTCTTATTTAACTGTTATGTTAAATCAATATCTCATTTACAAATTCCCTTAAAAATCATTAAAAGCTGTCACTCATCTTAGTTTATCACGATCTCACAAAGTTTGATTATAATCAACGAAGCTCTCTACACTGCATAATGAATCTCTTACATTCTCTCTATACTTTATGAAAGGATTTGTGAGATATGTCTGTGATGCAGTACTCAACGCTGCAAAAACACGTAGAAACCTTTGAAGCACCCCTCAGCGCAAAAACAAATATGTTGTTTGGGTCAGTCGCACATGGTGCTTCTAAATATGTTTTCATAGTCGCACGCAGTAGTTTTCAGTCACAAATGCGACTGAAACTGTTGCACAGTAGAGCCCTGTGTATATATGCTTATTGCTGCTAGATTATGCATGCTTTTTTCTTACTGTAACTTTCAGTCTGCTTCAGTGTTTCATAATTTTCTTCCTGATTGTTGGTTTTGTGTGAGCACCGTTCCCTATTCATTTCTCTGGTCATGATTTATACATGCTTTGCACTCAAGCCTGCACTCTGTCTACACTCCACTAAAGTGCCCAAGAAACATCACAGGATTTTGTTGAGGGATGATATAACTCTTAGGGAAAACCCGAAAACCTTTGAAAACCTTTGAGAAAACCTTCCATGCTGCTGCAGTGGTACAAATACAGATCAGATCATCAAAAAAAAAAAAATTTTGGAGCCCACATAAACAAAACACCAGTGTAGTGCCAACAGCAGCACCTCTTCAAACAAAGTGTGACACATGCGCAAAGATCCTATTTATTTTGTGACCATCAGCCTTCTAGAGTTGGAAAAATCTATGTTAGAGATACACAGTATACTGTAAAAAAGTGGTAACCTGTGATTGCTGCCTAAAGAAGCTATTTATACCAGATTTAACACGTAAAAATGAGTTTCTTTGGCATGAATGTATGTATATTAGTTGGTTCAGAGATGTTAAATGTTATTTTTGTCCTAAATAAAACCGGTTAATTTAGATGTTACCATTTTTAAGTGTACATCATATACAATCAATGCTTCTGCGTTATCAAAATGCTCATGCTAACAAATTATATCAGATTTTAAGATGACATTGTTTCCTAATAAGTTATCACTGGTTTGTCTGCCTCAAAAAACTCTTGAGAACATTATTGATTTTATTATGTCAAAAGGTCATTTACAGAGGTCAAATATTTCTGTGGCCCCAAACTTAATGATTATATTACATATAGACAGCCCTAAAGAGTCTAATATTCAATACTGAATGGATAAAACTGGATTCAATTTAAGGTTCATGTTAGAAACTGAACATGTGACCTTGCCGTTGTTGGCCTACGGAAACAAGAAAATTGTATGAGCTCAGTGGCGAGTTCAGTGATTAATGAATCATATTGAATTTACTGTCACCACAAGACATGCATGTATGCTCCCATGCTGATTCAGGCGTCAGTGAGTGAAAATCACATTTCCAACTGATCCCCTGAATACACATACACAAATCCTTGCCAATAACTGAACAGCACATTTAGCAGTTTTTTTCTTTGCAACAGATAACACATAATTTAAGGTCAGAATACCTGCAAGAGTGGAATGAAAGATTCAATATGCCCTTGACGTTCTCCTGGGGTGCATTCAGGACAGGCTCAATTTCTCTTTCTGTCTTTTCTTTTAAATGGTTGCTTCTCTCTCTCTCCCTGGCTGCTCATAAATCTCAGCAGTTCTCGCTGCAGTGCCAATAACAGGGTTGCAGACCGAGGTTATAGCAAAAGGTGAAGTCAATATGGTTTGCAGCAACTATCATACCTGTACTGTAAAGACATAATGTAAAGGCCTTATTGTTACATAGATACTTAAAAACATACTTTTATAAAAACACAAACTCTTACAGTGTGCTAAATTTGTGTGGATTTTGGATTTTAGCAATAAATATTATTTAACATTAATGAGCTTTTAGAATTTCAGATGTTTATTTATTTTAATATCTTTGCCGTTTTTTTTTTTTTTTTTTCCTTTAATGAAATGGATGTAAAAAGGTATTTAAAAAATATATTCCAAGTAAATATGTATAATAGAAATCTTTTGTATAATTATAAATGTCTTTTCACTTTTGATTTTTATAATTTAATTATTTTTACAATTATATAGTTATAATAAAAGTATTACTTTTGTAAAAATAAATAAATAAATAAATAAATAAAGGTTCAGAAATCATTCTAATATGCTAATTTACTCCTCAAGCAGTATTGCTTATTATTTTCAATGTTGCAAACCATTTAATATTTTTTATGGAAGCATACTTTGTGTGTGTGTGTGTGTGTGTTTCTTTGAAAGTTAAATTAAAACAAAACACACATTTATTTGAAATAGAATTTTTTTCTGTAATTATGAATGTCTTGACTATCACTTTTTATCAATTTAATATGTCTTTAAAAATAAATAAATAAATAAAAATGCAATAAAATAATAATAATAAATAAATCAATAATAATGATAATAATAATTGTTAAGGAATCATTCTAATATTCTAATTTGTTCCTAATTTGGCTTATTATGTTGTATGTTGAAAACCGCTTAATATTTTTTTATGGAAGCATACTTTTTGGGGGGATTTTTTGAAGAATGAAAAAAAAAAAATGAAATAGAAATGTTTTATATAATTATGAATGTCTTTACTGTCACTTTTGATGAATTTAATATGTCTATGCTGAATAAAAGTATTAATTTTGTAAAAAAAAAAAAAATATATATATATATATATATATATATATATATATATATATATATATATATATTTAAATGAGAAATAATAATACTAATAAACAAATAAAAACAGAAGAACAACAACAAATGTAAAAACTTTTGAATGGTATTATGTATATATTCAGTTACTCTATTGACAGATGTTTCTACATCTCATTAACTCAATAACTCAATAACTGTCCATCTAAACCTCTAAAAGGCTTTCCAGCCAAATCATGACATTATGACACTCAACCAGTTCTTGGAAGTCCATCATGTCCTGTGGCATTTCACCTTACGCAATATCAGTTAATGATAACCAGAGAGCACTTTGTGAAAGATCGTCATCGGAAAGGTCATTTTCTGCCCCCGGTTTTAATCTTCACCCCAGTACAGCTGCTGGTCAACCTAGCGCTATCTGTAATCCCAGTGAAATGCCCTTGGTTGTCCTGAGGCTAAATGGACAGCTCATTTCAATTCCATTTAAACACTGGCAAGCCTTGATAAAAATGAGAATCCCAAACTCTTTATTGCTTAAACAAGCTTATTAGATGCTCATATCCATGTCTTGTGCTGTTGAATCGAGTGAGATGACTCTTACATTCGTTTCATTTTTAGCCAAAATGAAAAAGCAAATTGCAACATTTTTCTATGGCCTTAATCTGTGGATTAGGTCAGCTTTTGCAGTCTGGGATGGATGTGTGTGTATATGTGCATGCGTAAAGATGGGAGGTGCCCTCCGGGTTAAGCGCTAAAGCCGCTTGGCCCAGATGAAAATGGTATTCAGGATGGATGCCAATCATGGCAGGAATTTGAGATTCCAGCAAACTTGACGGAGTCGGTCCACATCTGGACCATGCCTGTCAGTTTCGAAGCGCATGCAATCCTTGTGATCCTTGAAGATTTTGGAAGCAACTGTGATTTTGTCAGCTCTGCTTCCGTCACTATAAGATCATTTCAGCCTGTCCATAAGTGATATTTGCTGACATTGTGTAAAAGAAGTGAGCTTAATTGTATTGAATGTGCACTTGTAGTGTACTGTACTTCAAATCTACAATCCTGAATGTATGTTTTGCTTTAAAGTACATTTTAAATAATTATGTTTTGAAAAAGTACATTTTAAATGCATTTGAATGCAGTGCCTTGCAAAAGTATTCATACCTCTTCATTTTTTTTGTTTTTCATGTTTTATGTTGCAGTCTTATGTTAAACTGCTTTAAATAACTTTCCACATCAGTCTACACTCCCTACATAATGACAAAGCAAAAAAACAGATGTGACAACTTTTTGCAAAAAAAACAATTTATTTAAAGCAGTTTAACATAATAGGGAGTATGAATACTTTTGCAAGGCACATGTACAATAGAAATGGCATTAAAATATATTTTAGTTACCATAAATGCTTGTCAGTACACTCAGTAATACACTTTAACCATATTTCAAAGACAACAGAATTATGAAAAAATATATAAAGAAGTATTTAATTGGGTCACAAAAGCATTCAAATATTCAACTAATTGCATTTAATACAAATTCACTGTAATACATTTTCATATAATTGCAGTTAATATGGACTTCAGTGTCTGAAAACATTATATTCAGTTTAGACCTAAGTATATATTTAAAAAAAAAAAGATATACACTACCAGTTAAAAGTTTTTGAACAGTAAGAATGTTAATGTTTCTTTAATGATGCCTCTTCTACTCACCAAGCCTGCAATTAATAATATTGTAAAATATTTTTTACTATTTAAAATAACTGTTTTCTATTTGAATATATTTTAAAATGTAATTTATTCCTGTGATCAAATCTAAATTTTCGGCATCATTACTCCAGTCTTCAGTGTCACATGATTCTTTAGAAATCATTCTAATATGCTGATTTGCTGTTCAAGAAACATTTTATTATTATCAATATATGAAATAGTAGAGTACATTTTTTCAGGATTCCATTCAAAAGCTTTTTTGGGGGAAAGAAATGATAGAAATTAATACTTTTATTTAGCAAGGATGCTTTAAAGTGATCAAAAGTGATGATACAAACATTTATAATGTTAAAGATGCTAAAGATTTTTATTTCAGATTTTCTATTCATCCAATAAATCTGAAAAAATTCTACTTAGCTGTTTTTAACATAATAATAATAATTTTTTGAGCAGACGCAGAATCAGCCAATCAGAATATTAGAATGATTTCTGAAGGATCATGTGACTGGAGTAATGATGCTAAAATTCAGCTTTGAAATCACAGAAATAAATTACATTTTAAAATATATTCAAATAGAAAAGAGTTATTTTAAATATTACAAATATTTATTAAGTGTACTTTTTTTTTTGTGCAGCTGACAAATATGAGAACATTCTCAAACATATTAACATTCTGAATCTTGTTTAAGATGGACAAAATTACCAGAGCTTGTGCCAAATTTTACTAATGACCTGTAAATTGTTATATCCATCAGAGAATTTGTTTGTTTCATGATATTTGATGCCTAATTGGACGTGACTGTGAAACATCATGTAGTTTTCTACCAACATTTTACTCTCTTCCTATACAGAGATAGAGATTTTACATTTTATTATTTATTAATTTGAGCTCTTTTTGAAAACTATGAGCATACATACAAACAGCGTTATACTTTTTGACAAGATATTTTGATTTGCAGATGATGGTAAAGTCAAAAGTCTTTGAAAGTGCTTTAATCTGTGAATTCCTGATATTACAGAAGGTTTTTGTTCTCAGCCATGTCAATAGAACCATATATAGAAATGTCTTTACACAAAAAAATATACACAGATACGAGAGCAGATTCTTTAATCACAGAGAAATCTTTAGAGTTCAGAAACATTTTCTGTGTCTTTGAGCTTCTGTTGCTAAAAATAGCCGAGATGCCGCACTTAAATGCTTTTAGGAGAAAACGTGTCGGTCTCAGTGGAGGTTCACTGCATGAATACAACCGGGCCAACATGTTCTCATGCTTCTCAAAATCTTATCTCCTTTTCTTCACCCTGGACCTTGATACCACTTATCTGCACAAGGTCCATTGGTCGTTTTTTTTCCGCACTGATTGTCTCTGTTTCTCTGACTCAGTTTGCATAACATTTCATAGAATGTTTAGCCATTTCAATACATTTAAGGTAAGACACTCCAGGTGAAGAGTGTAAAAAACTATTTACATTTAGAATTGCTTTTTTTGTTTGTTTGTATTACATGTTTTTTATGCGAATGAGACATTGTCTAATTAAATATGTACTAATTTGCATACATTTCCAGAACAGAAATTTGAACATTCTATAAAGCCAGGTTCAGAATTCTTGTTTGATTTCTTTGACATATTAAAGTCAAAGTTTTTTACAGATATATATCAGAAAATACTGTCAACAGCCAGCAAATAATTATAATAATTTGCACCATATTTTAAGTATTAAAATATTATACAAAATCAGGCAAATGATATATGTGACCCTGGATCACAAAACCAGTCTTAGGTCGCTGGGGTATATTTGTAGCAATAGCCAAAAATACATTGTAGGAGTCAAAATTAGTGATTTTTCTTTTATGGCAAAAATCATTAGGAAATTAAGTAAAGATCATGTTCCATAAAGATATTTTGTAAATTTCCTACTGGAAATATATGAAAACCTTTGATTAGTAATATACATTGTTAAGAACTTTATTTGGACAACTAAAGGCAATTTTCTCAATATTTTGATTTGTTTGCACCCTCAGATTCCAGGTTTTCAAATAGTTGTATCTCGACCATTTTTTTTTTTTTTAAAGAAGCCTCTTATGCTCATCAAAGTTCCATTTATTTGATTAAAAATACAGAAAAAAACTTAATATTATGAAATATTATTGCAATTTAAAATACCATTTTTTATTTTAATATACTTTAAAATATAATTTATTTATGTGATGCAAAGCTGAATTTTAATCAGCCATTACTCCAGTCTTCAGTGTCACATGATCCTTCAGACCTCCCTATGCTAATTAATCAATGTTGGAAACAGTTTTGCTGTTTCATATTTTTTGATAATTTTTTCCAGAATTCTTTGATGAATAAAAAGAACAGTGTCTATTCAAAATGGAAATGTTTTCTAACAATATAAGTCTATTTACTATATATACACCCTTGCTGAATAAAATTATTCATTTCTATCATACAAAGAAAGAAAGAAAAAAATTACTGACCCCAAACTTTGAATGGTAGTGTATATTGTTACAAAAGATTTCTATTTTAAATAAATGCTGCTCTTTTTAACCTTTTATTCATCAAAAAATGCTGGAAAAACTATCACAGATTCCAAAAAAAAAAAAAAAAGAAAAAAGCAGCACAACTGTTTTCAACATTGATAATAAATGTTAGAATGATAATAATATTAGAATGATTTCTGAAGGATTATGTGACACTAAAAACTGGCATAATGATGCAGAAAATTCAGCTTTGCATCACAGAAATAAATTATGTTTTAAAGTATATTAAAATAGAAAACCACCATTTTAAATTGCAATAATATTTCACAATATTAATGTTTTTTTTTCTGTATTTTAAATTAAATTAACGAAGCCTTGATGAATAGAAAAGTTCTTTAAAAAACATAGAAATCTTTACTGACCCAAACTTTTGGATATTTTCTAAACTATTAAAAAATGAAAAAATCATTCCACTAGTCTTTCCAAATAGCCTAAAATCTCAAAACTGACCAGTGTATTTAAAAAAAAAAAGTTTTTTTTTTTTTTTTTTTTTGTCTTGCCTTATAATTATAAATTATAAGCATAACAATATACAAAAAAAACTAAATTAAAAATAAAAAAAATATAATAACTTGAGTTCCACAAGCTGACCTGACGATCATGTCATTTATTTAGAAATATATATTTCTCATTGCATAAAGTCATTATGTTTATTCCTTTATTTCTAGTTTTAAATTAGATTTTGAATTCAGTGTGGTTTTAGATATTTGGACTCTACATGCATATGCACATGTTGAGATATGAGAACATTTTCTGCTGTTCCAAAGCCTCATATTTGCATCTATACTTCGTCCTCTCCAGCTTCACACAGTGGCTTTTATCCATCAACGTTTCTCTCTGAGCAGATCTATCATTTATGTTTCTAACCATTTCTGTGTCCCTCATTCCTGTGTGCCCTTTCTCACCATCCTGCACTTTAGAAAAAAACCTTTCACATCTGCCATACCTTAATTTATTCTCTGTATTTATAGAAAGCTCTCAGGAAGGAAGACTCGGTGGAGTTTACCTCTGAGGTCAGAAGGAAAGTGTGTATAAAAGACAGCAGAAAGCAAGATTTCCACATCACTTCATCTCACAGGCATCTCTACAACCTGTAGCATGACATAGAGCCTGTAAAAGCCTCTGGCAATCATTCCTTACATGGCTTATACCTCATAAGTATTTCATCACATATAGAAACATTACGGCCGAAGGTCGAGGTGTTTGATTCATGTGTCTCATGAAATGGCAGAATTGAAATATCAATGCCCATATGTGATTGCAATACCAAACCCAGTTTTCTAGAAAGAAAAATAGGTAACACTTTACAACTTGGTTCAATTTATTAACATTATTAATACATTAGGTGTTGTTAATTAAAAATAAGTTTTTTTTTTTTTTTTTTTTTTGTTTACAACTTTTATTAAATAGGCTAATAATTTATAAATACTATTGCTCATGTTATGTATATTTATATTATTGTACAACATGCTCATTTATACAACTTAAAATGTTCAAATGAATTAGCAAATGTTGAAATGAACATTAACCATTATTTTTGTATACATTTTTATATTAAATTATAATTATGCATTATATTATGAATATTTTTAAATTATGTTAATTTCCTTTAACCTAATATTTTTAAATAATTTAATTATATCATGTTAGCTGTTGGATTAACTAGTGCTAAAAAAAAAAAAATTGGGTGTTTTACCAGAAATTAAAACCTTAAGCATTTTTTTTAAAAATATATGATAACTATAACTGTAACTATAAATTATATAATTATATACAATTATATTATATTATATTATATTATATTAATAACTTTCTTTTTTTTACATTTATTAAATAAGTTAATAATTTATAAATACTATTGTTTATGTGGTGTACATTCATTTTTTTTTGTACATTAATATATTTATACAACTTAAAATGTTAAAAATGAATTATCAAATGTGTCAATGAAGGTGAACCATCATTTTTGTATAAATTACGATATTAAAGTAAATTATGTAGTATGTTATAAATATTTTAAATTATGTTAATTTTCTTTTTGAAAAATATTTTTAAATAGTACAATTATTTAATGTTAGCTAGTGGATTAACTAGTACTAAACAAACAAACAAAAGTAAATTTTGGGTGTGCTACCAGAAAATAAAAGCCTAAAGCAATTTTAATTTTTTTTTCAATATATAATAAGATACTATATATATTAATATATATTTAATATATACTATAAGTAATTCATTATAAACATTATATTATATTATATTATATTATATTATATTATATTATATTATATTATAATTAAATGATATTAATAAACTTTTTTAACAACATTTATTAAATAGGATAATAATTAAAAAATACTGCTGTTCATGTGATGTACATTCATATTATAGTACAATAAAAGGCCCATTTAACTTAAAATGTTAAAATGAATTAGCAAATGTGTTAATGAACATTAACCATTATTTTTGCAAAATATTTTAAATAAATAAATAATTTCATGTTAGCTACTGGGTTAACTAGTGCAATAATAATAATAATAATAATAATAATAATAATAATAATAATAATAATAATAATAATAACAATAATAATAAATTGGGGTGTGTTAATATAAAATAAAACACTAAAGCATTTTTTATAAATATACTATGAATAATTAATTCTAAACATTATTATATTACATTATATTATATTATATTAATAAACTTTCTTTTTTACAACAATTATTAAATAGGTTAATAACTTAAAAATACTACTGTTTATGTGGTTTATGTTCATATTAATGTGCAGCAACATGCTCATTTATACAATTTAAAATTTTAAATTAATTAGCAAATGTGTAAATGAACATTAACCATTTTTGTATCAATTATTACATTATATTAAAAGTATATATTACATTATAAATATTTTAAATTATGTTAATTTCCTTTTTACAAAACATTTTAAAATAATTTCATTATTTCATGTTAGCTATTTGATTAACTAGCGCTTTAAAAAAAACACAAAACAACAACATAAGTTAACTTTGGGTGTGTTACCATAAAATAAAACCCTAAAACATTTTTGTTTTTTAAATATACAATAAATTATATTATATTATATTATATTATATTATATTATATTATATTATATTATATTATATTATATTATATTATTTTCCCATGTTAGGTGTTGCATTATATTAAGGCATCTTCTTGTAAAGTTTTACCTGAAAGTAAAACCAGTTGGTGTTGGTTTGGTAAGTGTCTAGCTGCTTGCTAAAAAAAAACATTGGTGATTGTTTGTTTGTTTGTTTGTTTGTTTGTTTGTTTGTTTGTTTGTTTGAGCTGGAGACCATCATCTAAAACAAATCATATGCAACAAGCCATGCTGCTCTTTTCAGCAAGAAAGGGCAAAAATATAAATATCTCTAGGTTTCAGACTTGCAAATTGGACTAGCATTGGACTTGCAAATTAGCAACACCCAGAACAGATTAGCAGCTGCATAGCAACACCTTTGCAACCTCTCAAAACAGTCATACCAACGTTTAAATCCACTCTGAACGCCTCAGCAATGACCTAGCAACCAGCCATTACACCACTCACATTTCAAGTACAATTTCAGATTTCCAAAAATATAAACTTGAAATTGCAATTACAGCTCTTTTGGGTGGTGAGAATGAAAGCTACTGTAATAAACCACAACCAATCTTTTTTTGATTTTGCATCTTTCTGAAAGGAACACCGATATGGTGATGACATAAAAACTCCAACAGACAAGAACGGTCAATGTAAGACAATTCCTGATCACTGCACTGTGAATAGAATAGAGAGGCACAGGCAGCCTGTGGTTGCGTAGCAGAGAGAAGCAGCGAGAGAGAGAGACGACATGCTGTGTGAGTGTTTGAGAGAAAAAAAAAAGTGCTCTTAAGCATTCCATCATTTACGTCCCTGCAGCCTCTCTCTGTCCCCCCCAACCCCTCCTCCTCCTCCTCCTCCTACAGAGAGAGAGAGAGAGTCAATACGCAGAGAGGACTCCAGTCTGCCGGAGCACAGCACTGCTCGCTTTCTTGAGAGGAGAGAGGCAGAGAACCACGAGCCTTCTCCTCCTCCTCCATCCGTGTGAGGCTGGTACACGCGTTGGCTGGTGGACACAGCAGCAGCGTTAGCATTAGCAGGGGATCTGTGCTCGAGCTTCCAAAATGCTCAACAACCTCACCGAATGCGAAGAGGGCGATGGGGGACCCAACAGTCAGGGTGAGTGGACTGATCCTGCAACAGCTACTGGGAGTGTGTGTGTGTGCGAAGAGGATGAGCAAATGTGCCATTTTACCGGTCACTGGTGATGGAACCAGTGTGTGTGAAAAAATCATGCACCAGTGACTGATAGTTGCTTGTCAGTGTGTGTGGGAGATACAAGATGTCAGAATAGGAGTGCAAATTTTCTTGTACTGTCATAATCAGTTATGCTTTTGTGTTTGTGGGTGTGTATGTGGCAAGGAAGCATTCAAAGGAATGATACGGTTGGAAATTCTTTAAAGTGTGTGTGTGTATGTGTGTGTGTGTGTGTTGTGTGTATGCAGCTTTGGCAAAGGCTCGTGCTGCAAGGTTGCTGTGAGGAGAATGATAATGCTTTCTGTGTCTGTCTGAAGTACAGACAGCAGTGTGTGTGTGAGTGTGTAGATTTTCACACGGTAAGAAAATAAGCCTAATGTACGGTTTTAATACACTGAAAAAAATTAACGGATAACGGATTTTATTCACAAAACAAAACAAAACAAAAAACAATTACTTATTACATTAACACACCCTAAGTCTGTAAAAATTTAAGTAATAAATAATAAGAGTAATAAGTAATGGTAAATGGTAAATATGATTAAAATATAAATTCTACATATAAATTATATTTTAAAAAAATAAATTTAAAATAAATAAATTTAAAAAATCTATATTAATTTTTCACAGGCATTTCACATGTATTTCGACAAACAATTAGTTATTACATTAATACACCCTAAAAAGTCTGGTAATTTTCTGAAATTTCTGGTAAAAATTAATATATAATATGAGTAATATTATATTATAATTATATTTTTAAAAATGAATATATATATATATATATATATATATATATATATATATATATATATATATATATATATATATATATTAAATTCATTTTTAAAAATATTTTTAACAGCTTATTACATAACTTATTTTTATTGATTAAATCAGGTAGAAATATCTCTTTAAGCTAATAATTGCTGGTTACCAGTTTTTAGTGTATGAAGGAATTTTCCACAGGCATTTCACACATATTTTGACTCACGCATTGCATAGTGTTGTTTTTAGGGTTAACATTAATATATAATGTCTATGCAAAAATGACCAGTACCAGTCCGTTTTTCTATGTTTTTTTTTTTTTTCTTACAATGTAGCTGACAAGCTCAGGCTATTCTGCTTGTCTGTCCTTTTCTCAGTCTGTCGCTCTGTTGCTTAATCTTATTTCGTTTCCGCAGGCAGTGGATTCAGCTCCCTGTGTCTTAGATCCTTGGGAATAATTGGAATAATTGGAGCGTTTTAACAAAAGCAGACCTTCGGTGCATTTCATGTCGTTAACCTCTCTGAAAAGGGGAAGGGGGTCTTAAATGTAAAGATCTCGGTCTCTAAAAGAGCTTCGTGCCTACAGGTACAGCCCGTGAGAGAGGAATTAAATTAGCTTGTACCTGACCTCTTCTCGCATGCGTTCTTATCAGCCCCCTGCAGTACAGCAGAACCTGCGCTCATTACGAGCCCTGAAACGTTTTGTGTGTTTTACACACATTACAAATTATGGCAGTTGAGCAAATAGCTCTCTTATTAAATGCACCGTGGTGTAAGTGTCATGATTGGATTGCAGTGGTTGTAGCAGAGATGCTGTCCGTGGTGCTGAAATGGATGCTTATTGAGCTGCTGGCAGCAGTGGAGCTCTCCGTGGTTCTGAAACAGTTATGCATTGTGAATGCAAACCCATTCTAGGCCCTCTGTCGCTGACGGACTGATCTGTTTTGTGTAGACATGAGTGGAGCTGGCTGCAGACTGCTGCAATATAGCTTTTGCTTCTTTTCAAAGGGTTTCTCTCTCTCTCGCTCTCTCTGCTTCGCTTCCTTCAAAGTCCAATGCTGCCCTGAATTCTCTCTCTCTCTTCCTCCCATCAGGGGGTAGGGACAGTACTGCAGTGGTGCTAATGCCTATTTGGTCATAAAATTCATGCTTGGAAGCTCACCAGCTAAAGCTGTCCCAAAACAGTCTTTCTCTGTCATTCTTATTTTGGGGGAAATACAAAGCAGTACAAAGCGAATTATTCATTTTACCTGTAATTATTCTGTCTAATCATCTCTATCTGATTCCAGACAATTTACCTTCGTGAAGTTTTCCGCACAGACTTAGGTATCATATCTCATATGGGTCATATTTTAAAAGGCATAGTTCACCCAAAAATGAAAATTCTGTCATTAAAGGTATAGTTCACCCAAAAATGAAAATTTGATGTTTATCTGCTTACCCCCAGGGCATCCAAGATATAGATGACTTTGTTCCTTCAGTAGAACATAAACAAAGATTTTTAACTCAAACCGTTGCAGTCTGTCAGTCACATAATGGCAGTCAATGGGATCCATGGCTTTGAGAGTCAAAAAAAACATACACAGACAAAACCAAATTAAACCCTGCGGCTAATGCCAACACATTGAGGTGTTAAGACACGAAACGATTGGTCTTTGCGAGAAACTGAACAGAATTTACATCATTTTTACCTCTGATCTACCTCAATGTCCAACTGTCCTGAGCGCATTCACGACAGTCGGTGTGTGACGTGTCAGCGTGCTCTGGCATAAACAAGAGTAAGCAACCATAACTTCAGCCGATCAGGCCGAAAAGTTGAGAGCCGGTGAAAAGTCAACTCTCTTAAAAGAGTTCGTACAAGCAAACGTAGGCCGTTTCTAAATATGCATTCTTATGCGATCTTGCGTCCTTGTGTTCTCGCTTTACGTCATTATTAACTGTCGGCAATTCAATTCCAATACTCAAGAATACAAGTACAGAGGACACATGAAAGTGCCCGGATGTGTTCTTGAAATCAGAGAGAATCGAACTGTTAGAAATCCCAGAAGACACTGCGGGCAGACGGCAGAAGCCTGTAAACTTCTCGTTCTCACTTAAGAGATTCCCGGCGCTGCAAGCGCACAAATACTTGACGGCTCGTGAAAGTAAACATTTGTCGTTTTGTTTTGCATACTTTTAATTGAGTGAGAAAGCCCTGTTGGACTTTTTATTGGCATATTAAAAAGAATATGTAATATTATACTTAGCCTAATCATTTTCACAAATACATGCGGTAAAAAACTACTAAATAATATGAAAATATTGTCTATAATAAATTGAAATAAATGTTTTTAAATCGTTATGGCATTTGTTTGCGATGTTATTGTGCATTGCGTGCTGCTGTCTTGCTCCTTATAACCTGCTGGGACTGTCAGTTGATCAGCAAGAACACAGCGCATCTCATGTGTTCTGTGTTCTCGCGTCCTTCCGAGTTCGTTCTTTCAAGGAAGCTCCACGAGAACACAAGTCCGTTCTTTGCATTCCTGGAATTGAGAAACAGTCGTAATCTTTTAGGTTTTAATCGGTTGCAACCAGGATAAGCACAAGTAATTACCATTTTGAGTAGCTGTCGTACCCACAATCTCTTCACTGTGTAAACGAGCAACGTATATGTGCGACAGATCGCTGCTGTGCATGATTCTACTATGCCAGAGCATGTTGACGTGTCACGCGCCATCAAAACATTTGGACATTGAGGTGGATCAGAGGTAAAAAATGCTAAAAACACTGTTTCGTTTCTTGCACAGACCAATTGTTTTTTGTCTTAACACCTCAATGTATTGTCACGAGGCGCAGGATTTAATTTGGTTTTGTCTGTGTATGTTTTTTTTTGACTCTCAAAGCCGTGGGTCCCATTGACTGCTATTATATGACTGACAGACTGCAACAGTTTGAGTTAAAAATCTTCATTTGTGTTCTACTGAAGAAACAAAGTTACCTACATCTTGGAAGGCCTGGGGGTAAGCAGATAAACATCACATTTTAATTTTTGGGTGAACTATCCCTTTAATTACTCACCCTCATGTCATTCCAAACCTGTAAGACCTTTCATTTTCAGAACACAAATGAAGATATTTGTCATGAAATCCGAGAGTTTTCTGACCCTGCATAGACAGCAACGCATCTGACATGTTCAAGGTCCAGAAAGGTAGTAAGGACATCGTTAAAATAGTCCATGTGACATCAGTGGTTCAACCGTAACGTCAAAGACTGACACAGAAAAAAAGAAATTAAGTAAAGTCATTATTTTTGTTTTCTTCGCTCACAAAAGAATTCTTGTAGCTTCATAACATTACGGTTGAACCACTGATGTCACATGGACTATTTAAACAATGTCCTTACTACCTTTCTTGGCACTGAACGTGTCAGTTGCGTTGCTGTCAGTACAGAGTCAGAAAGCTCTCGGATTTCATAAAAAATATTATAATTTGTGTTCCGAAGATGAACAAAGGTCGTACAGGTTTGGAACGACATGAGGGTGAGTAATAAATGACAGAATTTTCATTTTTAGGTTTTGCATTCTTTAAAAAAATTTGCTATTTACAAGAATTGCACTTTAAAGGAATTTTCTTGCAACCATGCTGAGAATGAAAACATGTTTGGCTGTAAATATGTCATTTTCCCTACTATCACAATCTGACAGCATCATAAAATTCACAGACTTGTCAGCTTTATGAACTTTCAGTAGGGAGAATGTCATTTTTGTATCTAATGATTTGTCAGTTAACAGGCAAGCTGCACTGTGTGAAATGCTGACTTCTGTGAACAGCTAGGTTTGATAAACATGCCACCAGCTCTTATATGTTATTACCAGTCACAAGCTTCAGTAGCTTCACAGATAATGTTCACAGTGCGTTCTAATGACAGTCACTGTGACAATGCAGTTACATCACTCATAGCAGCCTGGCTGCAACCGGATCGTTTTGGAGCTAAGGTGCTTTCTCTCAGTGGATAATGAGGTTTGAGATTGCATTATGACACCAGTGATCTTTGGCATTTGTTAGCAGTGAAGAAGGCTGGACTAGATTAGTTGAGAAATTGGATGGGAGGCAGAAGGAAATTGATTGTTGATCGACTCCAGGGGAACAAATAAAAACCCTATCAAATCACAACTCAAATTATACACACGACTGTGAGCAATGCCAAGGATATCTTGTCTCACTACGATTTAAGCAGGTTCTTTTTAAAGGCATAAATAGGATATTTTGCGCAAAAATGAAAATTCTGTTATTAATTACTCAACCTCATGTCGTTCTAAATCCATAAGATCCTTTGTTCATCAAATGAAGATATTTTTGATGAAATCCAAGAGCTTTCTGACTCTGCATAGACAGCAATGCAACTGACTTGTTCAAGGTCCAAAAAAGGTAGTAATAGTTAATTTTATGAAGCTACGAGAATACTTTTGTGTGTAAAGAAAACAAAAATAAATTTATTCAACAATTTCTTCTCTTCCATGTCAGTTTTGAGGCTTAGTTTCATCTACTGCAATGTAAGATGGAGAGCACAGGATGGAAAAGAAATGTATTCTGTAGAGAGCATACAGTAATGGCTGCTTGTCCTTGTGGTGAAGTCTCAGGTCAAGTGAACATCAGGCCAGATGGCACAGACCTGTTTTAACAGCCACAGACGCATTAAAACATAACAGGACCACCCTAAATTAGGAGCATCTAGAGCACTAGCTGTCCTCAAAAACCATACAGACACTAACAGAACAAAAGAGAACTGTTTGTACTTAAAAAAGCTTAATTGCTTAGGCTTTGCTGGAACCAACTGTTTCTATCAAACATGACTCTTAAAAATGATTTTCCTTGTTGTAACCTAATGCATGTCATGTAAAAACTATTTTGACTTGATAAAACGAATTTAAATGCATGTTACGGTTCCCTTACAAAACACTTTGCAGGCAAACACAGTCATCATCATCATAATGCCATGACGCACTCTCTCTCTGAGAAAAAACGAGCTGCCGGAAGCCATAAGTTATGTCAAAACATACAGTATTCATAATGTCGTAACACTTTTACAAAAGCTCTGACTATGAATTCAGTAATATAACTGCACCATTCAAGGTTACCTCATAAACCTAAATAGAAAAATATATAATTACATTCCCTCCTAAGACACAAATGCTTGTAAATACTATTACACTTCACTGCAGGCTATTCGTAACCGTGGTATTACCTTGATAAAGACAGAACACAATGTCACTGGATCTGTTGATGTAAGGTTTTAATCAACACTTCATGTGTTAACAACAGCTACTCACAGCCAATCAACTCACAGCATCTTAAGCTCATGGTGTGAGTGTTTGATAGACAAGCTGCCATAATTATGACAAGCAACAAAAAGGCAAGCGAGAAAAATGTATTTCCTGTCAGCTCATTGCTTAGATCCGTGCAGAGTCGGTGTCGGATGTTTATGAACAAAAATATCTTTGGGTGGCTTAGCTCTGAGCTATTGTGTTCACTGACAAGTACACTATTGTGATAATTGGTTGCGATTTATCTTTAAGGAACATCTGGTTATGTTTACATCATTTCAAGTTTCAGTTATTTTTATAGTTAGCTCTGTTTTTAATAGCAGCTAAATTGCATTTGCATTTTGTATGTTTCAGGCTAATGTGATATTCATAACTGAGTTGGTTATATTTTAGATAGTAAGCATTCAATTTTTAATGTAAGAATGATTTACATATCAGAAAATAAACATAACTGCAAGTGTAATTCATGGTGTAGGTGTGTAATTCGTGTGTTTTAGGGTCGGAGGGATGTAGTTCTTATGTAATTGTGGCAGTGTAGTGAGTATTATGTCACTGCAAAAGACCATGCATTATATAAGAATATTTCCCTAATGCCACATAAAGGATTTTTATATGCCCTCCTGTAATCCTGCTGATGTATTTGCCCTTGATGGATGGTTTTGTTAAGTTGTCGTGGCCAGCTGTCTCTGGCAGGTGCCTGGGAAGCCATTTTAGTGTGAGAACATAGGGGAGGGCAGAGGCTGTGAGGTGAGACATGCATAAGAAAAGAACAGCAACAACAGTTTGAAGAGAAAAGACTAGGAGGAGATGAGACTTCATGCAGTTCAGAAGTAATAAGAAGGTTAATCACATGTTGGTTGAACACTGTTCTGTTAAGACACTGGTTAGTTATAAAGAAACTGCATTATGTAACAATTGTGCATCATGCACAAATTCTTTCTGAAGAGGTGCCAGTGATAGTCCTTCCACTTCTTCCAATGACTACAAGAAATGATAGTTTGGTTTAGGGATGATATATTGGCCACCATATCGGTATCGGCCGATAAATGTTCATTTTTACTGTTGTCGGTATCGGCCCAATAAGAAAATTCGGCTGATATCTTTAAACCAGGCATTTAATTACTTGGCCATTTCCGCATTTTTGTGCATTTATAAGTTGTATTATTATGTTTATGTTCAATAAATATCTGATTCTCATATAGCCTAATTAACCCGCTAACAAGCGTTTCAGTTTACCTGTGTTCATTCAGCTCTGCAGCTGCAGCTCAAACAGCATTGCTGCTATTAATCAAGTGGTATTAATTTGTTACTTTATCAAAATCATTGATGCATTATTAATAACCACCACTTTAATTGTTTTCTTATTATTTTCATCAAAAATATGATTAAATAATTTTAATAATTTTAATTAAAATAATCCGTGCAGAGGATATTCCGTTTTATTAATCCATAGCACAGGCATTTTGATTCTTTACACGTAAGTAATTATGTCCAATGACTTGTTTGCATTATTTATGCATTATTTTATTTATTTGTAGGATTTTTATGATGTAATTTGGCAATAGGAGAGTAAAATTATTTTTCAAACATACATAACATAGGCTCTCAAAAACTAAAAAAAAAAAAAAAGGATTTCGATTTATTGGCTAACATATCGGTTTTCATATATATAGATATATATATATAGAATTATCGGTTATCGGTATCAGCCAAAATTTTCATATCGGTGCATCCCTAGTTTGGTGGTTTAACTTTTGTTGGGTATGAAAAGGGGTCTAGGTTTAAATTAAGATTTTAAATATATATATTTCTGTATTGAAATCACCATGAAATAAAATATATATGAGCAATATCACACAAGTAGCAGTGCGATATGGCTGTGTTTACTGACACGGCTGTGATTCGGCATTATATGATTCGAGTATTATATATTGCATTTATACAACAGTTTGATGGCAAAAGTGTGTAAATGCATAAGAAACAACAACGGAGTGTCTTTTTGTGCAAACTACTTTCTTCCACCATGGATTCAAAGCTCATTTTGACAGTTTAACAGCTGAGCTCAAGCCTCTGTTACTAATTTGAATACATACAAAGGCAGTGCTCTGATATACAGCTTTAAAGTTACATAAAATTATGAGATTTTGCCCTCAGCCAAAGCTATTTGCTCCGGAACAAATAATAAATTAATGAGACCAAAGACTGCTATAGAGACATCAGAGCCAGTGGAAAATTCCAGAAGATCTGGCTGAGGTAAAGCTGCATTTAGTGGGTTCATGAGCGCTAAACGGCCGCTGACGCCTTGGAGCTCACATCTCTGAAATCATTGAAGCAAAAAATAGATGTTATCTTTATTAAAAAAAAACACACATAAATTTGCAATCTAAATAAGTACTTTCTCACCTAAAAAAACTCTTAAAACTACATTCTGTGACACAGTATTAGTTCCGATATCAGTAGAAAATCAAACTTCTTTCAGCCAATCAGGCTCGAGGACCAGAAAGAACTGTTGTATATATATATATATATATATACAACAGTTCTTTCTGGTCCTCAACTGATTGGCTGATAAGACTGCGATATTAAAGCGATATCAGAACTCCAACAGCTGTTTCACAGTTTGTAACGCCCAAATCCAGTATCGTTTTATAAATGTTACTGTTTTTGTGTCACAGAATGTAGTTTTAAGAGATTTTCAGGCAAGAATGTACTTTTTTATAGTTTAAATATGCAGTTCGTTAATAAAGATAATGTCTATTTGGAAATTTGCATCAATGTTTTCAGACATGTGAGCTCCAGATCGTCAGCGGCCTTTTACGAACCCATCCGAGACGGGTCTTCTGGAATTTACTGCTGGCTCTGATGTCTCTGTAGTGGTTGCACATGAAATATAATTTGTTATGGGTAAACCAGTAGTCTTTGGTCTCATTAATCTATTATTTGTTCCAGAGAAGATAGTTTTGGCAAAATCTCATGTTTATGTATATTCAATGCTGTGTATCAGAGCGCTGACTGTGTACTTTTGACTGAATTGCCTAGCAACTTTTATGATGGCTGTTGTTGTTGTTGTTTATTAAATATTATTATTCAGTAAATACTAATTTATATAAATAATAGTATTTAATAATAGTGTTTAGTATTGAGAAACAGTGCACTTTCGTGATGGTGATTTTAGTTACATTGTTCCCCCATTAGAATTTGTTACTAGTTATAAAGTGACGTTTTCGAATTAGTAACAAAGGCTTGAGTTCAGCTGTTTAACTGTCAACTTTAGATTTGAATTTGCAATGGAAGGAAGTAGTTCTGCACAAAAGAGGGCTTTTAAAGACACTCCGTTGTTATTCTGTTAATGTATTTACACACTCGTGCCACTGAACTGTTGTATAAATGCAATATCACACTCGCAGGTGTGAGTTATGGCTGTATATCAGCATGCTGTGATTACCTAAGGCCGAATCACAGCAGTGCCGATATACAGCCATATATCACGTCTACTCGTGTAATCTTGAGAATTTCTCTGAAACCCTCCACCTCCCCAGCTCCACCTGTCTTGATCTATATATTATTTGCTTCTGTTGTAAGAACAGGATAACTAAAGAGTCACCTATTTGTAAAGATGTTAGTCATTCCCAAACACTGACTGTGTGAAGTTGTGAACGTAGGCATAGAGAGTTGGCAGCACACACTCTCTGTATTTGACTTGCTGGTTATGCATGAACACTCACTACAGTGATGTCCACAGAAGAGTGAGCAGGCATCATACTTGCAGTACATCCCTGCCTTGTGTGACTGCAGATTACAGAATGTAGTGTTCTTAATCTACACCATTTTTATCTCACGTAGACAAGCAAACACACACAATTATACCCTTAGAGTCTGTTTATCTGTGTCCACTGGATTGAGAAAAATAAAATCTGTCTGGGGCTTCTGATGGTTGGAAGAAGCGTCTCAGCTCCATGACTCTGTGAGGTCTGCGGTTTTGCTCTTTTTATTGTCACCTTCCTGCTGCCAGTTAAGAATTCATTAAGTTTCAGTCTGCAGTGCCAAATCAGAGAAGCAGCCTTGAAAAAGTAATGAAATTGTTCTTGCATAACCACAATGAAAAGAGCGGGGTACACACTGAGCTGTGGTGCGCACACAGATGTTGCCAGTTCAAAATCCTAATTCTGTTCATGCACCTTTTCTGTCTTTTCTGGTTATTCAGATAAATAGGCCCACAGTTCTGGTCCTTGAATCTGACGATGCAGCAGTCCCAGATTTCTGAGAAAACAGCACAACAGCGTCTGGATCTTTCACTGTTTGTATCACTCCATTTGTCTCTGTGTGCTCATTTAAGACTGTCAGTTTGTGCATTAGTGATGCAGATTTTTTTGTATGCCCTGTGATGGACTGGCCATCCATCCAGTGTGTTTCCCTGCCTGTGGGAAATAGATGAATAGATATTTCATTGACTTTCATTGAAAGTAGCTGTCTTTATGAGTCATATGAGTCATTCATTTAACCGATTCGTTTAAAAACGCTGATGCATTCAGAAACAAAATAAGTGAAGTTACTGAATTCGGTTTCACATACTAATATACTAATCTTGATAATTTTAGCATATGTTTCTGTTTCAGAAATAATAAGAGTAGTATATAACAAATTGAGCAATTAGTTTTAAAGAATGAGTCATTGAATCATTGTCTAAAGCTACTTCTTTAAAAGTGGTGGTGCATTGAGGAATTTTAACAAGTCGTAAAGGAGACGTTTACTTCCAGAATAAAAATTTACAGATAATTTACTTACACCCCTTGTCATCCAAGATGTTCATGTCTTTCTTTTTTCAGTCGTAAAGAATGAGGAAAACATTTCATGATTTTTCTCCATAAAGTGGACTTCTATGGTGCCGAAATGCTGTTTAAATGGAGCTTCAAAGGGCTCTAAATGGCCCCTGCCGAGGAAGAAGAGTCTTATCTAGCAAAACAATCAGTTACTTCCTAAAAAAATGTATAATTTATATACTTTTTAACCTCTAATGTTCCTCGTGTCTGGCTCTGCGTGAACTCTGTGTATTCCAGTTCAAGTTCATCTCATTTTCTCATCCAACTTCAAAATCGCCCTACATCACTGCAGAAATACCGACCCAGTGTTTACAAAGTGAATGTGCAAAGAAGATCAAATGCCCTTTACAAAAAAAAGTAAATCAGCAATGTAGGACGATTTTAAAGTTGGAGAAGAAAATGAGATGGGAGTTTTTCGACCTACCCTAACTGTCTTGATCCGGAATACACAGAGTACACGCAGAGCTAGACAAGACAAGCATTTGAGGTTAAAAAGTATGTAAATAGTAATTTTTCTTTTTAGAAAATAATCTGTTTTCACTAGATAAGACTTTTTTTCCACAGCTGGGATCATTTAGAGCCCTTTGAAGCTGCATTTAACCCTTTAAGACCTAAGGGTAAAATAGGTATTTTCACATATTTTGTTTATTTGACTGTAAAATTCTAACAGAATGTGCAATTTTCAAGTGCAATGTGTCATTTTTTTTTTTTTTCAGAAAACAAATGGCTTTCAAAAAAGTACAGTTCTTGTTGTGTGGTGAGTTTGTAAACAGAATTTAAATAGACAAAAATAAAAAAAAAACAGCAATAAATTTTCTGATTTTTAATTAAAATAAAAAAGAGAGAGAGAGAGAGAGAGAGAGAAATCATGATCAAAATAATCCAACACTTCTTTTTTCCACAATTTTTGAATATTCAAGTATATTACATATATACAAGCGTTTTTGTGACACTGGGTTGTACAGTTTTCATTCAAGAGACTTTTTTGTTCATGCACGCACACATATACACATGCATGCTCATACATACACACATACATTTACACACACACGGACACGTTATAGAGATGCACACACCACATGTGAAAAAGTCTCACTCAGCCTGCTCCCAAGTCTCATCAAAAATCAGAGAGAGAAATCAGAGATCTCAAAAAACATAATTTCTTTACGATTGACAAGGGGGTAAGTTATCTGTAAATTTTTGTTCTGGAACTGAACTTCTCCTTTAATGACTGAGTCATTGAATCATTTACTTAAACAATTCATTATAAAACAGATGAATGAATGAATGAATGATCGCATTTATATAGCGCTTTCATTGTGTATTGCTATACACCCAAAGCGCTTTACAATCATATGGGGGGATCTCTCCTCAACCACCACCAGTGTGCAGCATCCACTTGGATGATGCGACGGCAGCCACAGGACAACGGCGCCAGTGCGCTCACCACACACCAGCTACAGGTGGAGAGGAGAGAGAGTGATAGAGCCAGTTCAGTGAATGGGGATTATTAGGAGGCCATGATTGACAAAGGCCAGAGGAGGGAATTTGGCCAGGACACCGGGGATACACCCCACATTCTAATACACCAACAAAACGGCAGTGCTACTGTATGTGTTGCGCAACTGTTTGGATTGGTGCAAAAACACAACTTAGCTTGCAATATTTGGTCTAAAATGTAAATTAATGTAAGGAATGACACTCAAACCTCAAATTTACTTTTATTTTGTCATGCATTCCCTGGGAATCATACCCATAACTTAGCATTACTACTGCCATACACAACTGTTTTTAGCTACACAAACGCTTCCATTTGCATGGCTGTCTTTGCCGACTAAAGGGGCAGTTACACTTACCGTTGTTTTGGAAATTTTGCAGTCAGTATCCAGTCATTTAAATATGAATACACACTCATGAGTTTCACAAGTTTTCAAAGTGGTGCTTCTGGTGTGAAATATGCTCCTTACATTGCTATTTTTTTGGGGGACTTTTTTTGCCTGTGAAATTTCTCAGAAATGTCGCTAATATGACTACACCAAAGCAACTGTTTGGTGTTAAAACCGCTGATATTCAGTTACTCAGTCACTTTTGTCCATACACCGCTGAGAACAAGGAATTACCTTGAGAGCAGAGATGGAAATGAAGAAATGGTACACGCTGTCCCTGTGAGTGCTGGATGATTCAGTTTCACCCCAAGCGCACTGTGTGCTTTCTCCATTTCTCTCTCTCTCTTAATCTCCCATTCTTTCCCTCCCTTTTACTCTCTCTCCTTTTTGAGTAGGGTGAGGATCTCCTTTCTCATCTGGAGCTGTACTAAATCCCTCAGCCGGTTTTCATGCATGTCTCTCTCAGCTCTGTTCTCCATCTGCATTGCTCCACAGTCCCCTGTACTCTCTTATCCTCTTTAAATAGGAAAGTTGTTGCTGTAGAATTGATGGATTTCCATGTTTTATTCCACTGTCAGACAATGATGTGATTTTCATAGATTTTACTTATGAGAAATTGATGGTCCAATGGTCTCTTTGTGTGTGTTTGCATGTACGCAGAGTCATGCTTATCCATGCAATACATGCAAAGCAACGGCAGTATTGCACATTATGACCTTGACATTCATATTGCACTAATCAGCATGAATCATGCTTGATTTTACACTGTAATAATGTAATTAGTAATTCATTTTTGCAGTCAGCGTTAACACTGCATGACAGTTTCATCTTTAGTCATCTCTAGTGACCTTTTCCACAGCTTTGTGTGTTGCATATGAACGTTTTATTGATAAAGACAACATGATCTCCAAGGGCAAGATGATTTATGACATGTCACGTGTTCACAGACACAACAGATTTCTAAGCGGAGCTTTGCCTGGGGTTTTGTGGCAGTTGACATGTTCATGTGCAAGACAGTGACATACGATGTCCCATCCCGTGTGCGAAAAGCAGCTCTGTATGTGTGTTTTGTCCAAAAGCATGTCCTCTTTCAACAGGACTGTTTTCACACCATGTGCCATTGGAGTCTGGTGAAGTCTGCCAGTATTGGCTCTTAACACTTTGTCCTGCTCTCCCACTCTGTGGGACGGATCTTTAATAGCCGGTCAGCTGGCTGGAGTTCCGTGTGCGGGTGCTGATCTCTGTAAGCTGGTCTGTTAAGTAGCAGTATGTGAGTCTGTCTTAAGAACGCTTTAATGTCAGTACAACCTGCACCTCTTAAAAAAGGTCATTTGTGTGATGTGCAGATATGAACTTAATAATTTTCCAAAATGAAAATTCTTTCCTTAATTACTCAGGCTCATGTCATTCCAGTAGACAATAGATACAGTCCAACCTGCATAGACATTCGTTCATCTATGGAATTAAGATATTTTTAATGAAATCGCTTTCTGACCCTCCATAGACAGCAACGCAACTGACATTGGACGTTGTTAAAATAGTCCATGTGACATCAGTTGATTTCATCAAAAATATTTACATATTTACAGGTTTGGATATTTCATTTTTGGGTGAACTATCCCTTTAAAAAAATATAAAATTTAGTTGTTTATACAAAGAGTTGACTTGAATTGTGGGTGACATTTATCAGCTAACATTTTATAAATCCTCTGATAGTTGATACATATGACTCAAAATCTGCAAAGGGGTCACTGAATGTAACAAATCATGTCAAATGTATCATCTTTTATTGGAAAATGAAACGTTTTATCAAACTTTGATAATTGCCTTTTAAACAACTGAGAATTATTCTTATAAGCATCTGAGAAGATCACCTGTCAGTCACACAGATCACAATCACCTGTCAGTTTTAACGAGTGAAGAACAAATCTGTTCTCACGTGTATTATGTATGTTACTGTCTTTGACAGACAGCATGTTAAAGCCATTTAGACTGCCATTTTCTCCTTTTTCTAGGAAAGTGATGTAGTCCTGGTCCTCTGCAGGCTTCTTGAAAAACTATGTGTATTGTGCACATTATTTTTTGACAGACATTGTAGTTGTGATACTCAGATGATGTGGATTTGAAAACACATGAATTGTAAAGTACTAATTACTTATTTATTAGTCAGCAAGTATTCAGTGAAGTGAGTGATGCCCATGAGTGTGTTATGTTGATGATTTAGTTCTAATATTCCAACTTAAAACAGTCTTTTTTTGTCCATCAAAAAAAAGGTCAAAAATGTTACTCAGCTGTCGCTTATTTGTTGAGTTTTGAAAATCAAGTTGTTTTTTTGTTATTGTTTTTACCAGGAAAGGAGTGGTTTTGATGCACAAAGTTGGTTTTATGATCACTAATGACAAAAAATATATTTTTTTAAACCCATGAAAATGCACGTTCAATTGTAAATAATAGTAAATGTAATGAAAATGTAAATGAAAAATCACATTTTAAAAGTGTTGTTTCCATGGACGATTTTAGGATTTTCATTTTAGGAGGGCTCAGCCCCCAATGAGGCTATAATAATAAAAAAAAAAAAATTATAATAAATATTAGTGGTGTCAATCGGTCAAAAAAAAGTAACAAATTAATCGCGAATTAATTTCTGAAATTAATCCACTTCCAAAACAACAATTTACAAATAATTTTCTCACCCCCTTGTCATCCAAGATGTTCATGTCTTTCTGTCTTCAGTCGTAAAGAAATTATGGTTTTTGAGGAAAGCAATTTTTAGGATTTTTCTCCATATAATGGACTTCATTGGTGCCCTGATTTTGAACTTCCAAAATGTAGTTTAAATGCAGCTTCAAAGGGCTCTAAATGATCCCAGCCGAGGAAGAAGGGTCTTATCTAGCGTAACGATCTGTCATTTTTTTCGAAAAATAAAAAATTTGTGTACTTTGTGTGTGTACTTAAAGAGCGCTATGAACACAGGCTGACAGGATTAGTTTTTACTGACATATGACCTGACAACATCTCATCTGACCACAGTTCACTAATGTTCTACTGAAGCTCCTTGTCACCGGTACCGTTTCCGTGCTCGTTTGACTCGTGCATCTGAAACGTTTCCTGTTTGATGCATCTGAAACGTTTCCTGTTTGATGTGCTCGTAAAGACGTTCTGCTTCTAAATAAACGCAATTCTTTAGTGGTTGTGGCTGGGATGGCCAAAGTTAGCCCCGCCCCTGCGTTAATTGCGTTAAATATTTTTAACGTGGTAAACTGAAAAACTTAAAGTGCTAATTTTGACACCACTAATATGTATATATATATATATATATAAAATAAAATGTTTGATTAATAGGGGTGGTTAACTAAACTGATTGCAGTATTCCACTGTATTGCCTAGATAGGTATAACATTTGAGTGCTGAATAAGCCAAATACAAGTTTTACTGATCTCACACACACACGTTTACTGTAGTTACAAACAAAATTTTACTGTTTGCATTTCTAGTACAACCCTTTCTTTAGCTCAAGTATGCAAACCTCTTTACCACATGCACTGTAATGTGTATTATATTGAAAGTTCAATTTTCAAATTAAAATGGCAACTTTATTGTTTCATAAAGTATGAATTTATATGTGTTTAGGGCTTCATTTATGCTGGAGAAAACAGCTGTGGTCTGATGAAAGGTGAACGCAGCAAAAACTTTACAGTATATGGGGAACCGATTGCTCCCTAATGATATTTTGTAAACTGTATTTATGACATAAATGCACAGATGCAGATATTATAACAATCTATCAATAAACACACACCTTGTGCTCTGTTTCTTGCTCTGCACCACCACGGTCTGCGGATTGAAGAATGCGCTGAAAGACAGGGAGGAGCTGAAGTCTGTCGCTGTTTTTATTTGAAGTTTAAAGGGGACTGAGACACGAATTTGTGTACAGTTTATGGAGCTGATTGCAAAATTTTTAGGGGGGCTGAATAGTCATTTTATCAACATCACGTTGTATCACCACAACTGTTTTCAACACTGATTATTAAAACAAGCAGCAAATCAGTATCTGTTATCTATGTCTATCACACACACACACACACACACACACATAATCAGGTGACTCAGAATATTTTATGTTTGCAAGAATCACAATAGTGATGAAAAAGCTGAATGAATCGTGTGGATTTCAAGCATGAATACACATTATGTCTGGTGCATTACATGCGTATCTGATTGTGTGTGTGTGTGTGTGTGTGTATTCTTGTGGCAGCTGCATGCACCATCAGGCAGTAGTTCTCCACTATGTAGGTCAGACTGCATAGAGAGAAAAAGATAGAGATCTGTGTTTGCTGAGCTGAATGCCATCAACACTGTGACTCTGTTTGCTTATTTATTGAATTGGAACCAAGAGTTAGTCTTTTCAACCTTTTCATGCATTCATGTGTTCAATTTAACAACTGCAAAAAAGCATAGGTGAGCTTTGAGTGTGCGCTTGTCGGTGTGTATGTTTGCTTGTGTGTGTATGCGCAATTAAGGATCTTGTCATAGAAACTGTCCTACAGTAAGAGCGACTCCCCTGGGGGTTTATACAGGCAGCTTAAGCTTCAGGGAACTCTCTAGAGAGAGGGTGTGTGTGTGTGTGTGTGCAGGTGCATGGATGGTGAAGGTCAGAGATGCATTCCCAACAATAGGTTTATAGGGATAGGTACTCAATCAGACTGTCGGACTTCCATGTTATGGTACATATCAGTTTATCATCAGAAATATCACAGTTTTACCTAAGGTATGTGATTACAGCTGCATTTTGGATTTTTTAACAATGCAGATTTAGGGCTAGATGCTAAACAGGGTGAATTAGCATAATAGCGCAATCCCATAAAAGTGCAGATGGGAGTGAAAAGTTTGGTTGATCTACTGATGATGAGCAAATTAAAGAACAGACACAGCCAGATCATTTCCATAATGACCAGTGCAATCTACCAAGAGCAGTGAAAAAAATTAACAGCTATCACAATTGCAAAAATTCCAATTGCAATTGCAAAAACTGGTTAAGACATGCTTTTCTTCTTTAAAGGAGAAGTCCACTTCCAAAACAAAGATTCACATGTAATGTACTCACCCCCTTGTCATCCAAGATGTTCATGTCTTTCTTTCTTTAGTCGTAACAAAATTATGTTTTTTGAGTAAAACATTTCAGGATTTTTTTCTATATAATGGACTGATATGGTGCCACAGATTTTGAACAAAATGCATTTTAAATGTGGCTGTAAATGAGTCCAGCTGAGGAAGCAGGATCTTATCAAGCGATCTTTCATTAAAAAAATACAATTTAAATACTTTTTATTCTCAAACGCTCGTCTTGTCTCGCTCTCCCTGAACTCTGTGTATTCTGGCTTAAGACAGTTAGGGTATGTTGAATGTTTCTCCTTTAACTTCAAAAATCATTTAAAAATCACCCTACATCGCTGCAGAAGTGCCAACACAGTCTCTGCAAAGTGAACATGCAACAAACAGCGATGTACGATGATTTTGAAGTTGAGGGAGAACATGAGATGGGAGTTTTTCGACATACCCTAACTGTCATGAACCGAAAAAAAAACAGTTTAGGCAGAGTAAGACAAGACGAGCGTTTGACATTAAAAAGTATGTCTTGTATTATTTTGATGAAAATAACTGATCGTTTTGCTAGATAAGACCCTTCTTTCTCGGCTGGGATCGTTTACAACCGCATTTGGGATCGTTTGAAGCCGCATTTAAACTGCATTTTGAAAGTTCAAAATCGGGGCACCATAACAGTCCACTATATGAAGAAAAATGCTGAAATGTTTTCCTCAAAAAACATAATTTCTTTACGACTGAAGAAAGAAAGACATGAACATCTTGGATGACAAGGGGGTGAGTACATTATATGTGAATCTTTGTTTTGGAAGTGGTCTTCTCCTTTAAATAATGGCATAAATACCAGTAAATTCACTACTGCAATCTTTAGTACAGTGAATCACCTTGCATGATTCATTTAAGTACTCTCCTCCATAAATCTTGCATCTGTAAGTGAAAATCCTACAAATGAATATGCAGTAGGCCCTGCTGCGAAAACAACCACAACCGTGTCCACGCATTTTTAGCACAATTTTTTCACTTCATCTCTTTAGTGAATCCTGACAATAGTTTTTTAATGGCAAAAGAGTGTTTGTGCTGCGCTGCAAATCTGGCCCGAAAACACATAATGTCTCATAGAAATATCAGAAGTTATCTCTATGCTTTGTGTGCTATACTCCTGGTGAAAAGCTACGTTTTAAAGTTACAATGCAACGAAAGTAGCAACAGGTGTTTTTTTTCTTTATTGTAATGTATATCCAAGTAACACTGAAGATCGATCCATTATGTCTTCAAAAAAAATGTCTGACATTTGACAGAAACATTGTGTTATGACATTTTAATTACGAACAAGTTTTTTTTTTTTTTTTAATTAAAAAGATACATATGCATTAAAGAATCATACACAGTAAGAATAATAACACACTTTTAAAAAATAGAAATGAACTGTACAGTAAGTGGCTAATAATGTTCCCCTCCATTGGGCGGCTAACCATTGTGACTGAATCATTGAGTCAATGAACTGAACCCAACTCAGAATCAGTTCAGTTAATCAATAAATCATCATTAGACTGATTTTTTTTTTTTTTTTAAATCAAATGATAATTGAAAAGATCTCAAATGATTGTTTTGTTCACAAATCAAACATAGCTGCTTTTTTGCTACCTCATCGGTCATGGTGCGTTTGCATCCTTTTAAAGGGGTAGTTCACTCAAAAATGAAAATTCTGTCATTTATTACTCACCCTCATGTCGTTCCAAACCTGTAAGACCTTCATTCATCTTCAGAACACAAATTAAGATATTTTTGATGAGATCCAAGAGCTTTCTGACCATGCATAGACAGAAAACTCGGATTTCATCAAAAATATCTTAATTTGTGTCTTAAGGGGCCTTACGGGTTTAGAGCAGCATGTTGCTTAATTTGGAGAATAGAATAGAATAGAATAGAATAGAATAGAATAGAATAGATGGGATGTGGTGGAATGGACTGCAGGAGAATGCGATGTCAGTGCCAGATGAGCCATTATGGGAGATTAAATCTGATCCACGCTAAGAGTGACCCCGTGGAGAGAGAGAGGGGCGGGAGACGTTCAGCCTGGCTTATTGTATTAATAGCTGTCTGTGGGTGTCAATAGCTGTATATCAGATTTGGAGAGACTTTGATTTGATTTAAAGTTTGGCTGTACAGTGGGTCAGTCCCTGCCCTTCAGTTACCCAGCGCTACAATGTCTTTTCTTAAGTATCTCCAAATGCGCATTCATATAATATTGTAAGTATAGTTTAAATTATAATAAACATTGCAACCATGAGTGTATTAACATTGAACTGCCCACATCTGCATATGAATTCAATTCAGTATTCAGCAATTTGGCCTACTAATCACGATTACGTAATAAGATGTAGGATCAATCATTTCAAAGAATAAAATGGCAGTTAATTTTCTCGATATGTGGGAGGTTCAAGCATAATTAGTTAATTCCAGATAATTTTAGTCTTCACATGTACCAGTAATTTACCACTAATACTTTTATTAAGCAAGGATACATTAAAGGGACAGTTCACCCAAAAATGAAAATTCTGTCATTAATTACTCACCCTCATGTAGTTCCAAACCCGAAGACCTTCGTTCCTCTTCGGAACACTGGTTAAGACGTTTTTGATGAAATCCAAGAGCTTTCTGTTGCATAGACAGCAACGCAACTTACAACATTTAAGAACCAGAAAGGTAGTAAAGACATTGTTAAAATAGTCTGTGTGACATCAGTGGTTCAACTGTAATTTTATGAAGCTACAAGAATACATTTTGTGCACAAAGAAAACTAAAATAACGAATTTATTCAACAGTTTCTTCTCTTCCAACATAAGGATGAGTAATTAATGACAACATTTTCAATTTTGGGAGAACTGTCCCTATAAAATGGTCAAATTATTTCAAATACATGCTGTTTTTTTTTTTTTTTTTAAACTTTGTAGAGTCCTTGAGTCACAAAAATACAACTGTTTTCAACACTTACAGTAATAAGTAATATTTCTTGAGCAGGAAATGATCATATTTGAATGATTTCTGAAGGATCATGTGACACTGAAGACTGGAATAATGATCACAGAAATAAATCACTTTTTAAAATATATTTAAAGAGAAAACAGTTTTAAATTTATTTTAAATTAAAATAATATTTCACAATATGGCTGTTTTTACTGTATTTTTGATCAAATAAACAGCTTTTACACAGAGTAACAGATACCAAAAAACTTTTGGAGTGGTTAATGCACATAGTCTCAAATGCAAAATATTGATAAAATCAATAATATTCAGTTTTTACTATTTATATTTATACCCTTAAAATGACTTGTAAATGTAACAATGCAATTAGGTTGATTCCATTTAAATTAAATTAAATTTATATTAAACAAACATTTTTATTTCAATTAAAAAAAAAAAAATTAGGTTCACCTGACAAAACATTTTTAAAGTGCAACAAAAACAAGGTCTCAGAGAAGATGAAAAATGTAAATGTAAAATCATTTAAAATTAGATTATGTCTTTAAAGGAGAAGTTCACTTCTATAACAAAAATTAACAGATCATGTGTCTTTCTTTCTTTCTTCACTTAGTAAGAAATTATGTTTTTGAGGAAAACATTTCAGGATTTCTTTCCATATAGTGGACTCCCCGAGTTTGAACTTTCAAAATGCAGTTTAAATGCAGCTTCAAATGGCTCTAAACAATCCCAGCCAAGGAAGAAGGGTCTCATCTAGCAAAACGATTGGTTATTTTCTAAGAAAATTTACCATTTATATACCTTTTAACCTAAATTGATTGTCTTTTTTAGCTCTGCATGAACTCCAGTGATGTAGGGTGATTTTGAAGTTGGAGGAGAAAATGAGATGGGAGTTTTTTGACATATCCTAACTGTCATGAACCGGAATACACAAAGTTCACGCAGAGCTAGACAAGACGATGATTTAGAAAATAACCGATCATTTGCTAGATAAGACCTTTCTTCCTCAGCTGGGATCATTTACAGCCCTTTGAAGCTGCATTTAAACTGCATTTTGGAAGTTCAAACTCGCAGGCACCATTGCAATCCACTATATGGAGAGAAATCCTGAAATGTTTTTCTCACGACTGAAGAAAGAAAGACATGAACATCTTGGATGACAAAGGGGTGAGAAAATTATCTGTAAATTTTTGTTCTGGAAGTGAACTTCTCCTTTAAGATGCAAGCAACCATACTATTATTTCAAAATGCTATTTAAAATAAAATGCGGCACAAGTGTATCATATGGCCCTTTAAAGTATAATTTATGTATTTATTTATTTATATATATAAATGTTCTCAAGCTGAATGCTCAACCTTGCTGCGCTGAAGGACACTGTTTGACAGGCTAGTGAAGGTATGTTGTGATTAAGCCGTGGAATACCACTCAACTCTTTGTTGTTACTAAGCAACCTGTTCCCTGGCAACACTTTACTTGTCCTTCGGCAACCATTGATTTAATTCGGAATGACTGTTCCCCCTTCACTCCCATGCTGTGTCATCTCTAAGTCAATGCAAGTCTCGAGACCGATGAACCTAGACATTAAAGAATGTTCAACATCCAGATATGACATTGAACCGTTCTCTGCTGTAAGTGTTAAAAAATTGCTGCGTCAGAGCAGTATTCACACCTCCCCAGTACAGCCGGGACTTTTTTATATGCCCATGAATCTGTTCAGATAAGCAGCGTCTATGAAAGGTGCGTTTGGACTGGCAGACTGCAGTATGAGGAGAACGAGACAGCTGGGGGATTTCATCAAAGAGTCTGCGACAGGGAGCAAGAGTGGGAGGAAGATGAAGACAGAGAAAAGGAGAGAGGGAGACGTTACTCAGTCCAGCAGCAGCACCTTTGCAGCTCTGCACCACTTTGTGTGTCAGTACCTACGGCGGAAGATATCTGCAGAAATTAATCTGACAGCTGTGGCCGCGTGTCTGCGCGTGCCTTTGTACGTGTGCGCTAACGTTCAGGTGGCCTATTTACTGAAATTAATGCAATATCTGGCATGTCACGGTCACCCACTCCGCATGTGGGATAATCCGAGTGAGACACACTTCTAGTAAAGCCTTTGAAAGCTAGTGTAAACTGTCCATTTTGGGATAAATCTACCACGTGAGAGACGCAACCTGTGCTTATCTAGTCTTTGCTGGTGTTTTAAACAATCTGCTACTTATATGGACCCATATTTAGTGTCATTTAATTGTGCTATTCCTGTATCGTATCTGAAGCTCCATTTGTTTTGTAGTGAGATTTGTGGGTGTGTACTGTAGAGAACCTTATACTATAGGACTGCAGTGAGCCAGACCCGTGAAAAAGAAGTGAGCTTAATTATACTGAATGTGCATCATCATATTTATGGACTAAATGCCCACTTAAGTGTACTTGAAGAAAGCACACTTTCATGACTGTTTTTAACACACTTACACTTTTAAAAATAAACGTGCTTTAAAAGGTTCTTCACAGCGATGCCATAGAAGAACTATTTTTGCTTCCACAAAGAACCATTCAGTTCTTTAAAGAACCATCTCTTTCTTACCTTTTTATAATCTGAAGAACCTTCTTTTGCCACAAAGAACCTTTTGTGATACAGAAAGGTTCTTCAGATGTTAAAGGTTCTTTATGGAACCATTTAGACAAAAAGGTTCTTCCATGGCATCGTGAAGCACCTTTATTTTTAAATATTATAATTAGAACTGCCAGTTGATTACAATTTTTAATCTAATTAATCACATGATGTTTTGATTCATTAAACTAATTAAGTGAAAGTACCAAGTAGACATTACAAATTGTAGCTTTAGAAAAAAATTTTTTATTACACATAAACATTTAGGCAGCAACGGTATGACGTAAACTATGGAATATAAAGGAAGATAATTTGAGAAACATCTCAGTATTTTTTTGTTCATACAATGAAAGTCATTGGTAACCAAAACAACTTTCCAACAATTTCTTCAAAATACCTTGAAAATACCGTGAGACGAAAACACAGCCTACAGGGGTATTTTTGCACCAATAATTAAATTAATTTTTAATTAAATTAATTTTAGGGCACAACTGCATTAATAGAGTTGTTGCCCTGCATCATATTTGTCAACAGTCAACTGTTTTAAATGTTAGATGATATACAGGTTTGGGGGCGGGACCATTGTGCTAACTGCGATAAAACTAATTAATTAAGTTAACGTGTTAAACTGACAGCCCTAATTATAAAATTAAATAGAATCTGTTAATTTTAAATGTTCACACATGACAACATTTTTAGTGCACACTTGTTTGTACTATTCCTAAAATCTTAAAAATAGTATTTTTTTTTTATTATTTAAATGTATAAAATTTTCTCATGCTTTATTGTGTAATTTTAAGTGTAGTGTCTTATTCAGTATGACGTTGAAAGCCAATATATTTTAAATGTACTAAACTGTAACTTCATTACAAATGTGTACCTGGTAATATATTTAAATATATTGCATACATGTTTCAATAGAATGACAATTTAGTTTATTTTAGTTACTATAAATGCTTGGCAGTACACTTTAACCATATTTCAAAGACAACAGAAGTAATTATCAAATTATGTATGAAAATATACTTAAAGGAACGTTCCACTTTTTTAAAAAAATCTCTCACTTTTTTTAAAAAGTCTCATTGTCCAACTCCCCTAGAGTTAAACAGTTGAGTTTTTCCGTTTTCGAATCCATTCAGCCGATCTCCAGGTCTGGCGGTAGCACTTTTAGCATAGCTTAGCATAGATCATTAAATCTGATTAGACTGTTAGCATCTCGCTCAAAAATGACCATATATAAAGGCGATATTTTTCCTATTTAAAACTTGAATCTTCTGTAGTTACATCGTGTACTAAGACTGACGGAAAATGAAAAGTTACTATTTTTTAGGCTGATATGGCTAGGAACTATACTCTCATTCCGGCGTAATAATCAAGGAGCTTTGCTGCCGTACCATGGGTGCAGCAGGCGCAATGATATTACGCAGTGCCTGAAAGTGACCGGAACTAAGTTTGTGTAGATGCAGAGTTGTAATATCATTGCGCCCGCTGCACCCATGGTACGGCAGCAAAGTTCCTTGATTATTACGCCGAAATGAGAGTATAGTTCCTAGCCATATCGACCTAGAAAATTGCAACTTTTAATTTTTCATCTGTCTTTGTACACGATGTAACTACAGAAGAGTCAAGTTTTAAATAGGAAAAATATCTAAACTCTTTGGTCATTTTTGAGTGGTTTGCTAACGGTCTAATCGGATTCAATGATCTATGCTAAGCTATGCTAAAAGTGCTACCGCCAGACCCGGAGATCGGCTGAATGGATTTGAAAATGGTAAAACTCAACTGTTTAACTCTAGGGGAGTTGGACAATGAGCCTATTTTCAAAAAAAAAAAAAAGTTCTAGTTTAAATGGGTCAAAAAGCTTTTTTAATTTCAACTAACTGCATTTAATATAAATTTAAACTATAATACATTTTCATTTATTTGCAATTAACATGCAATTAAGTGCCTGAAAACATTAAGTTCTCACTTAAAGGGATAGTTCAACAAAAAATGAAAATTACCCCATGATTTACTCACCCTCAAGCCATCCTATGTGTATATGACTTTCTTCTTTCAGACGAATATAATCAGAGTTATATTAAAAATGTCCTGGCTCTTCCAAGCTTTATAATGGCAGTGAATGGCTGTTGATTTTAAAGGCCTTCTGTAAATGCAAATCGATGCATTTGTTTTAGAAAAAATATCCATATTTAAAACTTTATAAGCTATAATCTCTATTTTCCACTAACTGTCGTATGCATGTTCATGAGAGAATGGCGTTCCAGTGGACAAAGTAGGTACATAGGCATAGCAAAAGCTCTAGTGAGAATATGCTAGTCTCGCGAGAACCAACATTTGCTTACAGCAAAGGAAAACCAGTCTTCTCTTGGCTTATATTGAAATCCTCTTCACTGCGTTTTGCTCTGCACTGCGTTTCCACGTTTGCCTGCATACTGTGTCATCTGCTGGAACGCTACTCTCTCATTAACGCATGTACGACACTTAGCAGTAGCTAGAGATTTTTTTACGGTTTTTAAAGTTATAAATATGGATATTTTTCTTAAACAACCCTATCGATTCATTTCAGAAGGCCTTTATTAACTAGCTGGAGCACTTTTTATGATGGATGCATGCACTTTATTTTGCTTCAAAATCTCAACAGCCATTCACCTGATATGACTTTGAATGTATTCATCTAAAAGAATAAAGTCATATACATCCAGGATGGCTTGAGGGTGAGTAAATCATGGGGTAATTTTCATTTTTGGGTGAACTATCCCTTTAAGTATATTATTTTAACACAAATATAATTTCCATAATCTACTCTTTTTAAAAGTATGCTAAAGTGTACTTCTTTTTCACATGGGTGTTTTGTCTTATTGACCTATAGTGAACCATAGGTCTGTAGTGAGTCTTATACGTCTGTAATGAACCATTTAAGTAAGCAGCAGACAACTTTATAGATCTGTAGTGGGCATTACAGGCCTGTAGGTCTATAGCAGCTGAGTAAGCAACATCAACCACGTCCTCTAATGAACTCCAAAATAATTGGTTAACAGTCTTTCTGAACTGCCTTTTAGAAAGCATTTTTTAAGCATAGCAAGTGTGTTCTTGAAATAAAACGACAGGTCTTCAACTATACTGCACTATATTAAAGCGTAATTTAAGGCTTTAAAACATGCCAGTAATTTTCTGGCTTGGTGTATGCAGTTTATATTTAGCAGACACTTTTATCTACAGCAACTTATAGTGCATTCAAGCTCTACATATTTCCCTCAGGAATAAATCCCATTACCGCTGGCCATGCTGTAACAGTTGAATCACAGAATATACAAATACATATACACATATGTATATTAAATATTGTCTGTTTGGCTACATTGATTCACATTCACATTCATTGTAATGGCAGTGCTGAAGGATCTCTGCATAACGTCACACACTGCAGCTGCAGCACTGCCTTTGGCTATAGTCTACACACACACAGACACACAGCTGCGGTCCTCTCTGCGCTTCTGACTTGTGGTCTGGACAGTCATTATGTAAGTCTTGAGTCAGTGAATTGGTGGTGAGCTCTCCTGGGAAACATGAAGGTTTGTGTCAATAATGTTCACACACACCACACAAAGGATTTGAGGGCTGTGAACGACTAGAGATTTAGACACAGAACAATGCTTGCCTTTGTTGCACAGAACCTTTTGCCTCTGACTTTAATAGTACATTGCAAACAGACAAGTATTATAGAATGGAGGAGCAGTATAGTACAGTTTGTGAACCCTTTGATAATTACTCCATTTCTGCATTGATGGCTCATAAAATGTGATCTGATTTTAGTCTGTTATACACATAATAATTGATATACACAATCTGACTGTACGGGGCTGAACAGTTGTTCATAGTGTAGGGTGGAAAATGTAAGTGAACCCTTGAATTTAATTACTTGTAGATCTTCCTTAAACCACAAAACCTCCACCAAATGTTTTCTGTAGGTGTTTTCTGACCAAGATTTCTGACCAATGTTTGACCGTTACTTTTCCACAAATCTGTTTAAGTTTATCAGTATTTCTGGGTTGTCTTGATAGCACAGCTTTCTTTAGGTCATGCCTCAGCATATGAATTTTCTTAAGGTAAAGTCTCAGGAAAAACATATTTTTTCTTCTTTTTTAGCCATTCTTTAGTTGATTTACTTGTACAGCTTCTCTAAAGCTTGTCATGAACTGTTGTTCTTACATTCTCCTATTAAATGTCTTAATACACTTTAGAAATGCTTTCAAATCAGCATATATTAAAATATTATTTTAAATTACAATATCACTGTGTTTTAATAAATGCAGCCTTGGTGAGCATAAGAGACTTCTTTCAAAAAGTTGGACTCAAGAAAAAGAAAATTCAGAATTATTTTTTTCTCACAATTCTGAGTTTGTATTTCACAATTCTGCAAGAAAAAGGTCAGAATTATGAGATATAAATTCCAAAAACGTAGCAATTTCTCACAATTCTGAGTCTGTGTCTCACAATTCTGCAAGAAAAAGGTCAGAACTGTAAGATATAAACTGCAAAAATGTCCCAATTTCTCAATTCTGAGTTTGTATCTCACAATTCTGCAAGAAAAAGGTCAGAATTATGAGATATAAACTCCAAAAATGTTGCAATTTCTCACAATTCTGAGTTTGTATCTCACAATTCTGCAAGAAAAAGGTCAGAATTGTTCGATATCCATCCAAAAATGACGCAATTAGAATTGTGAGATATAAACGCCAAAAACGTCAGCATTTCTCACAATTCTGCAAGAAAAAGGTCAGAATTGCGAGACAAAACTCCAAAAACGTTGCAGGCTTCTGTAGTTTTGTATTTTAACTATTTTTAAATTGTGATGGCAAAGCTGAAATTTCAACAGCCATCACTTCAGTGTCATATGATCTTTCAGAATTCATTCTAAAATGCTGATTTGTTGCTCTAGATTATATTTGTAAAAGTAATTGCAGCATGACTTTTTGGCCAAAATGCAAATTTAAAACTTGGTAAATTAGTCAGTTTACAGTATTTTAAGAGAAAATGGCAGGTAATTGTTATCAGTTTGTTGACAGTTTTTTTTTTTTTTAGTGAGGTGCTCCGACACCTGAAAATATTTGAAAATCATCTAAACCATGATAGTCAGATGTCTTCATAATGCGAGACTAGCCAGCTCTTGGCTGTAAAACACTAATTTAGATCCACCTCAAGACATTCACAGCACATACAGACGAGCTTATGACATGAGATAAATGACTGCTGGTCTGCTCACGCTGGAGGGCTTCTCAATCAAATCCCCACCATATGTCCATTTCTGTGGTCGTGAATTCAGACAGTTTGTATGTTTTGCCCACACTGAGGCCTTCTGCTATTAAGTTTGTTTGGATTAAGCCAGTTGGCATAGTGTTACTTTCTTTGTCACCAACTCCACATTGCCAGCTCCATGAATCAGCACTTTTGGCTGGGGGATAAATGGTTGTATATTCAGTCCAACTACTGAGAGGAAAAGCATTGAAAAGATACAAACCAAAACAGACCTGTCAGATATGTCATTTCCCTAAGTCTAGGTTAATTTCTACTGTATTAAATACACTTGAGAACTGTGAAAGCGAGTTGACACGCCTCAAGCTCTTCTCATAATGTCTCTATTCTGGCATCGTGCTTTATTACTCTTGTCAGTATTCTCTAAAACAAAGCCATGTTTTCAGCTCTCATGAGCAGACATCTGATTCCACTTTTAATATTTCAGGTCTTTAACTGTCTTTTATCATCAGAGCTCCTGAATCTGAGGATCAGAAGTTATTTAATTAATATCTTTTGTACAATCGTTGGTTTCTTTTCTCCTTTACTCAAGACTAAATAGATGTGACCTAATATTGTAGCGAAAATAGATCCAAGTAACAAACAGGAAGTCTGTGTTTAATCCTGTTTGGGTTATTTTCTTTGACTCTGCCTATTCCAGGATTGACCCTGATACTGTCCCTACCCCCGCTTTCTGTCTAGATCTGATAAAACTCAGGCTGAAACAAATCATTCCTATAGCTCAACTAGTAGAACTTGGTATTGATAAGGACAAGGAAATGAAATCTTGAATGAATTGAAGTTCTTCTGAAAGGCCATGTACACACTAAATTCGGTTGTCAATTCACCTTTTAGTGCTTAATCCTGCTCTGTACACAGCAAGAACAAAGTTGAGTTATTTGAAGGGATAGTTTACCCAAAAATTAAAATTCTGCCTCACCCTCATGTTGTTTCAAAACGGTAAGACCTTCATTCATCTTCAGAACACAAATTAAGATATTTTTAATGAAATCCAAAAGCTTTCTGACCCTGCATAGACAGCAACGCAACTGACACGTTCAAGGCCCAGAAAGGTAATAAGGACAGTGTTAAAATAGTCTATATGACATCAGTTCTTCAACCCAAATACTATGAGGCTTTTTGTGCTCAAAGAAATAAAAAATAACGACTTTATTCAACAACTTCTTCTATTCCATGTTAGTCTCCACCTTGCATTCACAAGAGTACCATGAGTTATGGTGCGTTAAATCACAAGGAGATACATCTTGACTCATTAGTGGTGCCAGATCTTGCTAAAATAAAAAAATAAATAAAAAATAGGAACAGGGGCATAAGCATTATCTTGGAAAAAAGCCACATAGTCAAAATACTGCGTCCTGCACCAGCCTACTTTATTAACTCCATAAACTGGATTGCTTTATGAGCTGAGCCCAAACAACAAGCCTAAAGCCCAAATAGGCATCGCTTATAGTGGACATGGTAATGGCAACCCTTCAAGAGCATGCCGTTATGTAACATAACCAAACATGACAGCTCTGTTGATGGTTTAGTTAAAATGGCTGCACATAACAGGTCCTTGGAAGCTGTAATATTACTTTGGTCAAAAATAGCGGATACCAAACGTATGAGATGGAAAAGTCTGTGTGAGTTCTGTTCTGTACACACACAAAACAGTAATTCTGCGGATTCACTCCCATGTTTAAATGCGGTTGTCAACTACTCAGAGAAGATAAATAGCTTCTCTAAAGAGGATTCTCAGATCAAAAATGAATATCAAAACCCTTATGATGCATCATAATAGAGAATGCTTGTCAAAACAGAGGGTTAAAGAAATCTTGATGCTCATACATCTGACATCCAGCCTGTATAATCGCTGATGTGATGACTGGCTCTTAGAAATCAAGTGTAGCATTAGTTCTGGCAGGTCATGTTAGTTAGCTCACATCAGCTGACTCTCAGCTGATCCACATCTACGTATAGGAATCTGATGCCTATCTCAGCATTCATATATAAGGTACTTAAATATCATCAGCAGCTTTTGCATTGCTCAGCTAATTACCCTTCTCCATCCCCAGCTCCTCCTCTTGTCCAGTCAGGATTAAGCCTTCTGATTCTCCTTTGAATCAGGCTAATTTCTAAAAATGTGTACATTAAATTATGGAACATTAATGATCTCTGAAATACATTTATGTTGGTTCTGTTCTGTTACTCTAGGGGGTTATTACTGTTCTCTCTGCTCTTATCCATGCTAGGCTGCATGAATGCGCAGTGAGTTCTTGCCCAGAACAGAACCGCACCGCCAATCCAAACTGAATGCTAATTGTCAGTCATCTCTAATGATAGAGTGTCACACTTTGCTACGGCATGGAGCGAGGAGATGTGGAGATAACACAAAACAAGAGTCTTTAATAATCCAAACAGAGAAACACAGAGCAGGCAGGAACCGGATGCTGGATACAGGAAAACACAGGGCTTAAGAATTTAACTAAACGTTGGAATTGATGGTACACAGCTGAATGAAATGACTAATTAGACAAGGGGGAAACTGGGTCGACGAACAGAGTCCGGGTTTGAGATGACAGAGGGAGGAGCCAAGGAGGAAACAGGAGGAGCCAGGGCGGATCAGATGGAGGGAGGAGCCAGGGAGACAACAGGAGGGACTTCAAGTCGGTGGTGCCAGGTGGGACCCAGGCCACAGACGTAATGCCGACCCACGGTGGAGCCGACGGAGGGAGGAGCCATGGAGGAGGAAGAGCTGACGACTCCAGGGGGCCGACCAAAGGCGGTGGAGCAGGTGGCGGAGAGCCGATGAGCCAGGGTGACGAGGAGGATCCGGAGGGCCAAGGTGAAGCAGAAGGTGCCAGCGACTGACATGGAGGCATGGATCCGAAAGGCCTCAGTGGAGCCAGAGCAACAGAGGATGGAGGAATGAGGTGAAGCCGGAGGAGTGGAGTGCCGAGGTGCAGGATGGTCGATGGCAGACCAAGGCGGAGCCACAGGGACGAGGGAGCCCGCCACAGCCAGCGGACTGCCGGGCCACAGCAGAGAGGAGGGAACTAGGAGCCATGGTAGAGCCGCTGGGTCGACAAGCCGAGGCAGAGTCCAAAACTCTGAGGCTGGAGGCGGAGACAGGGGATCCTCCAACCACAACACTGATGGAGACTGGCAGACCCGTGGTGAGCCCACTGCACAGATGGTGGGCTAAGGGTGAACAGAGGGGCTTCCAGACAACAGTGGAGGAGAAGGCAGGAGCAGGTGGGAGAGTTGGCATTTGCGAGCCTCTGGGCTATCAGGGCTGCCTTTGGGTTGAACTTGGGAACAGAGTCTCTCTTTGGTCTGGACTTGGAAACAGGAGCCCTCTCTGGGCTAAACTCTCTCTGGGCTGGACTTGGAAACAGAAGCCCTCTCTGGGCTAAACTCAGGAACAGGAGCCCTCTCCAGGCAAAACTAAGGAACAGGAGCCCTCTCTGGGCTAAACTTAGGAACAGGAGCCCTCTCCAGGCAAAACTCAGGAACAGGAGCCCTCTCTGGGCTAAACTCAAGAACAGGAGCACTCTCTGGGCAAAACTCAGGAACAGGAGCCCTCTCTGGGCTGGACTTGGAAACAGAAGTCCTGTCTGGGCGAAATTTAGGAACAGGAGCCCTCTCTGGGCTGGACTTGGAAATAGAAACCCTCTCTGGGATAAAGTCAAAAACAGGAGCCTTCTCTGGGCAAAACTCAGGAACAGGATTCCTCTCTGGGCAAACTCAGGAACAGGAAGTAAGAAGACGAGGAGACGCGGAGATAACACAAAACAGGAGTCTTTAATAATCCAAACAAAGAAACACGTGTTCACAGGCAGAAACACATGTAGCACAAGGGTGGACATTAAACACCAGATGCTGGACACAGGAAAACAGGATTTAAGAATTGAACTAAATGATGGAATTGATGGGATACAGCTGAATGAAATGACTAATTAGACAAGGGGGAAACTGGGTCACGGAGCACATGGGGAGGGAAAACAAACACACTGACAGTCCATAATCCTGACGTAGTGGTCCTGACAAAAAATAATGATTTTTTATTAGCATCTGTGGTTCCATGAAGAACCTTTAAAGGGGTCATGACATGGATTTTTTTTTTATCTGTACAAAGATGCGAACAAGCTGTTTAAACCAAACATGTCAAAGTGAATGTTCTTTCACTCCATTTGTCCTACTGATGACAGACTGTATGGACAGTGTCAGAAAGCAAACACGCATCTGTATGCTGTACTCATTGTAGACAAGATAACAACAGTGATTGTAATTTCTATTTGCTTTTAACGCGATGCAACACAACACTCGCATTCAGCGTAAACAAGTGTCAGCCATTAGCGACTGAATGCCAGTGGTCAGGGCCTATGTCAATGTGTTGCTCTGGAGGCGGTGTTTACGCAAATGACAGCGCCCGGGGGACTGGGTTATTATATAAATGCTTTTGTATTGATGATGAGGACATTTTTAGTTATTAAACTTGCAGGATTAGTACAAAGACCTCTTATATGTCAAAAGATCAAGGGAAATTTGGTTTCTCATGTCATGACTGCTTTAACATTCATGGAACATTTCCGTACCTCAAAAGGTTCTTTGTAATGGAAAAAGATTCTTTAGATGATTAATATGTTTCTTCATACTAAGAAAAATCTAAAAGGTTCTTCTGTGGAACCAAAAATGGTTCTTCAAAGGCATTACTGCAAAAAACCCTGTTGGAAGCTTTATTTTAAGGAGTGTGGAGGACCATTTGTGAAAAACAGTAAATTCTGGGTTATCAGGCCAAGCAGTACTTGCAGTTTGCTCTCTGTGTATATACTAGACAAAGGCCTGTGTCCTGAGGGAAAGCTGTGTTGCACTGAGTGCCATCATGATTAAAGAGGGATATCATTTAACGCTACTGGCTTAAAACAAGGAAAGAGTAGTGTGGTGTTTATGAAACAAAAATAAATAGTTTTCTGAAATACAATCCCTCTTTCAGTAAACAAATATCAGTTACTTCTTTGGCCACGACCCAGAAGTGATGCAATGTAATTGATTTCTTCTCAAGAGACCGGATAAGGTTGGCATTATGGAAAGTAGTGGATGTGTAAGAAAGGTAGTAATAAAAAAGAACCTCTAGGGAGCCGACTAGTTTTTAAATACTGAAGCAGGTAAGATTTGTCTGGTGATTTTGGATCATATTTTAATATACATGATCTTTCTGTATTCAGTAGCATGTCCAGTCCCCTCTTGCTGAACCTGTTAACTAACTAACTCTTTTATTTTCAGTTTATCTCTCCAGTTTAGTTTAGTTTTCAACAGTGTAGCAACTAGTTTTTATAGGGTTCCCCCTACACTGTAAAAACTAAACAAAAAAACACAATTTGTCGAGTCAACTTAAAATAATTTGTTACTCTGCTGCCTTAAAATTTTAAGTTCAGTCAACTCAAATAAGTTTAGTCAACTTGAAATGTTAAGTTGTACTAAGTGACGATTTAGATATTTGAGTTGACTAAACTAAAAATTTGGTTTGTTAAACTTAAAAGCTAGGTTTGTTACCCAGCTGGCTTAAAATTTTAAGTTGAATCACCTCTAATATCAAGTTGTCACTTATTACAATTTAACATTTCAAATTGACTAAATTTTTTTGAGTTGACTGAACTTAAAATTTTAAGGCAGCGGGTTAACACACTATTTTAAGTTGACTCAGCAAAATTGTTTTTTACAGTGTAGTAAAAAAGTAATATATTTAAAATGCATTTATTTCATACTAAGTATAGTTCAGTCTAAATCTAAATCTACTAACATATTTTCTGACATATCCCTTACTGATATAAAAATTAAAATTAAACTTTATTTGGAGTACTGCTTGTGCACAACGTACATTTCTTAAAATTAAGCCTAGAATGTGTTTTATTGCCACAATTGATGAGGATTAAAATGCATTAAGTACAAATCTTTACACCATGTACTGAGGAAACATCATAGTCAATAATCAATTCTAATCAATCAAACAAATACCAAACTGAACAAGAAGATCCAGCAGGATTCTAGGACTCCTGAATGCAGCATCTCTTCCCTAATGCAAGCTGACCATATAACCAGTGCCTTTAACCACCAGGACAAAACGGAAGAAGAGGAGGCTTTACAGAAGTACTTGAAGTAAACCGAATAAGACATTTTCTGTGAGTCATACAGTGACACCGAGGTACTTTAGTGAGGACCGTTTTCCCCAACAACAGAACATGAATCACTATAGATCTGAAGGACCTGCTGAGCCAAAAGAAGGTGACCTGAAGACAAAAGGATGAGGCAAAGAGGATACAGGAAGACAAGAAAATGGTACTTGAGGAAGGGAAGAAATGATAACAGCACAAGCGTGATTGCAAACTTAGTCAGAACGACATTAAGTAGGTGTGGAGTGGGATGAAAACCATCGCCGACTGCAAACTGGCCAGTAGCCATATAAAGGAAAGCTGTTTCTCTTCAAATTTGGTTTTTAGTTGCCTACTACAACCTTTTCATGCAGTGAGGACACTAAAGCCTCCATCCCACTTCCTCAGTCTCAGGCCAGCTATCTCTGCTGATCAGTTGTGAAGGGAATTGAGGAAGCTCCACACAGCGGCACAGCCTGATATAATCAGCCTCAGGGAGCTCGAGACACAGGCTAACTAATACTGCAGGCTTCTCAAACACCTGGTCTCTCTCCTTCAGTTAGATAAAGGTGCTTCAATCCAGGAGCTGACAAAGATGACATTCAGCCTTAGGGAATATATAGGCTCTCAGATCATGAAGTCCTTTAAGGGGCTGGACCCGAAATAGCTCAAATCCCTGGCCGTCTAAACTGGATTCACTGCAGCTTGATGGTGTGATCTTAAACCCACTTTTTGCCCACTTCTGGACTTTGGGTTTGTTTGTTGGTTGTTTTAATAGAAATGACATATTATGAAATTAGCTACTTAAGTCCTACTTAAGTGGGTCAAAAAAGCACTGTGAAGTTCAACTAATTGCATTTAATATAATTTTAAACTGCAAACATTTTCATTTAACTCCAAAAAAAACTAAATTTAGTGTCTGATAATAAGTATATCAATACAAAATAAGTACAGCATATCCATAGTAAGTGCTAAAGTGCACTTCTTTGTCATACAAACCATAAATACTTAGAGTTATGAAGTACTAAATGTGTTATGAAGTACTAAATACTAAATGTGACCACACAAATGCAAGAGAAAGAGAAAGGGACAGGCGAAACATTAAAAATTAAAAAGCAGATTACTTTGATGTCATGGGCTGAAATGGGCTTTGAAAAGCAGATTTTAAAACTGTGGATTATAAAAAGGCAAAGGTGCTTAGAGGGAACGAGTGCAGCGCTGTCTTAACTTCACTGAACATTCCCATATTAACAGATGTATCTGAGCAACGTGGCTGTTTATTTGTAATTTCTGTATTCTCGCTTTTTATAGTACACTGGGGCTTTAACTTTTCATTGCTTCTTTTAAGTGTTGTTTTATATTAGTTTTATGCTTTCATATTAAATGTGCTGATGTAACAACTATGAACTTTTACTATTATCACTCAACACTGACCATTAGCATGTGTTTTAAAATGTTTCAGAGACATATTGCAACAGCATATCAGCTCAACAAAGAGCCAAAAGCCCAGCTGTGGAAGTTGTTTTGCTAAACATAAAAAGTTTCATTGCTAGCAAGAGAAATAAAGAAAAAAGCATAATAAAAAGCAGCAAATAAAAAAAATAAAAACTAGTCTGCAGCTAGAGGTGTGCATATACTTGTGCATTGAATTGCATTCTAGTACAAAAAAAAATCTCTCTCTCTCTCTCTTTCTCTCTCTCTCTCTCTCTCTCTCTCTCTCTCTATATATATATATATATATATATGAATACTTAGGACCATGTGATATTTCAGTTTTTCTTTTTTAACAAATCTGCAAAAATGTCAACAATTCAGTGTTTTTCTGTCAATATGGGGTTCTGTGTGTACATTAATGAGGAAAAAAATGAACTTAAATGATTTTAGCAAATGGCTGCAATATAACAAAGAGTGAAAAATTTAAGGGGGTCTGAATACTTTCCGTACCCATACTTTTTATATAGATATAATAAAAACATAATTTAAGCTAAAGTGTACTTTTTCACAGGAAAATCACCACATGCTCATGTCAGAAAAGCTTTACTCAGCCTACACATTTTGCTCATCACTATTTAGCATTTACGTATTTAGTCTTTGATGCGCTGTATGTATGAAATATGCATAAATTTACCTTGAATTTCTTCTCTTGATCTGCTGTAGGCTTTGACTGACTCATCATGCTAATTACACACACTGATGTGCAAGTGTGACTGTTTGATCTGAAGATGAGGGAAGTGCTATAAGTACAGACTGATGCACTAATCATTTTACCAAGCTTAGCTATTAGCAATATTACTGACATAGTAAAACTGCTAATTTATCATTTAGTAAATACTTTTACAAATAGATGACTTATATTACACGTAGCAACAGATCGCCACATATAATGTACTCACCCCCTTGTCATCCAAGATGTTCATGTCTTTCTTTCCTTTATGAATCAAGTGATTCCTTCAAACACTGATTCATTCAGAAATGTAACAATTTATGACGTGGCAATTGAATCATTCACTCAACCGATTTGTTCAAAACACTGATTCATTCAGAATCACTATTGTGTGTTTTGCCATGGAAATGTTAGCAAATATTTTTTCTGGCAGAGTAAAAGCAGACAAAGTAAATGGCAATATTTGGAATAAAATGGAAGTTGTACAATATTAACTTCTTATTTGTTGAACTGTAATATAAAAGTCGTATCATAATTGTGCTGTTGATCTGAGTATCACCACGGGTGAGATTCAGCTACTGCTAGTGTGATATTGCATAAATATAATTTGATCACATTTAATATTACTTTGTAACAAATAATGTGTGTTGCTTTAGAAAAGGCTAGGAGAGCTGGCTGGAGTTGGGTTTGTTAATAGAGCCAAAACAGCAAAGAATGTGTAGAAAAAAGCGGTGGAAACTACTAGCATAAGCTAACTGCTTTTGCCATTGTAATATCGCAAAACCAGAGACTTTAAATGGACAGCAGGGCAGAATCAGCAAACCCCCCCTCCTCTAGCAAGCTTTGATATCTGTATAATGTCCAATAATAGGCCTAGAGATGCTCAGAGTCCCTTCTGGGGTTGTAACAATAAACCAAATGCTTCTGTTGTAAATTTCATCACACAGCATGCAAGATGTCAAAGATTAGTTTCTATCTCAATCTGTATACCAATCTTTTTCTCATTATTGCTTATTACATTGTGAGTCTGCTGGGGATGTGGGATGGTGTGTGTCAAGAGAGCCAGAAGTAGGAGTTTTTGCAAAGATTGGAGAGAAAAGACACACACGGTATACCAAGTGCTACACCAAACAGCAGGATGATTCATAAGTTTTCAAACTTTATGAGACCAAGGACCAAAGACTTTAAATGATTAAAGTACTATTTGAAATTGATTGAAAATTATAGTATTTGCTTTTCAATTAAAATATAGCTGCAAGCAGCAATTACCGGGGTTCAAGCTATTTATAACATTTTAAGCACATTTGAAAAAAGACAATACATATTATTTATCAAGCCTATAACTACCTGAATCAGTGATTTAAAAAGCATGATGAACGTTTATGTCTGTTATAGAGCCAACTGTGATCTGATCTCCCTAAAACTTTACATGCTTGTTTACCTGTCTCATGTGCTCACCGGGTTTCAGTAAGTTTTTAGTTTTCGTTTAGGCTTTGTAGGCTTTTGGGCTTTTTGCCCTTTTCTAAACGACCCATTATAGCTTCCCAAAGGGTGAATTAATTTTTTTTTTATTGCACTGCAGTGTTCTTTTTACTAGTTCGCAAAAGTAGGTTTTTTACATTTATCATTTAACAAACGGTTTGATTGACAGCAGTGGCTCTAGAGGAAAAGTTGTTCAGAATGAGAAGGTCTATCGTATTATACGAATACCAAGCGTATGTGTAAAAAAACGCACAATATACAATGGTTTATGCCCTTGAAAAATTCGATATTGCCCCATCAGTGGCCGATTTCTTTCATTTTTCTCTCAGACCTTCGGAGCCGTGAGTCAAACAGGCCCACAGAGTTTCGTTCCGATTGTCCTCCGTTAACCTTGTCTAATAGATGCTCAAAGTACATCGGCCTATGGCAGCCAGGGTTTTTTTGCAATACGCAAATGTCCTTACAAAAGCTTGTGGCACTTTGGACCAAGAGCGAACCGATTTTCACGTCGATAGGACAAACAGTTGCGTAGTTATGGCTGTATGGTGTAGTTGTTTCATGTATTTTCCCTCTTATAGCGCCACCAAGTGGCCAAGCTCTATGACTTTTTTCGAACATTTTGGCATCCCTTTGCGACAAAGAGTTGAAAGTTGAACTTTTTTGGATAATTATTGATATTCACTCCCCAGAGGTTCCTGCACTGGTTTGGTTCAGATCGAAAAACCTAGGACTAGTTTGCAAAAGTAGGTTTTTCAAAAAATGCTGAATACCTGAAATTTTTTCCAGGGTGACGAACAAATCCAAAGCATGGGTTTTGTCCAGCGTGAGCCAAGGATTCCAACGACATAAGACAATTGAGCCTATGACAAACGGTTTAGGAGTTTTGAGTGATGTTGTACTTTTGATCGTTGTAGCGCCCCCGTCAGGCCGATTGGGGCGAGCCTTGGTGACATTGTAGAGGGTGGGAGTACTACCATCCCTCCAAGTTTCAAGTCTCTACGACTTACGGTTTGGTCTGGCCGATCAGTTTTACGTGGAGATTGCTGATCCTTGGCCATTGTATCAGCACTATGTGCTTGAACCCCTAATTAAATGAAACATATATTTATATATGATTATATGTGTAGTAATTTCATGACATAATCATGAGGATATATAATCATAGTTAATCTAATGAAATTTAATTAATATGATTACATATAAAAAGTCATATTTAAATAATCATGAAATTATTGTTACACATAAAACACATATCAAAAATTCTCTTTGAAAGATTAATGTGTTCATAGACCAACTCAACTTTTCTTCTTTGATCATATGCAATAGCGCTTTCTGTTATGCATTTTTTTAAAGGCTGAATTTTACACATTTTTCATGCCTCAAAGGCAATGAAAGCATTCAGATCAGTTGTGCTTGGTTTGAAAAAAGCTAAAAGCTTTGAAAAAAATCAGCTATCATTATTTTTTGTGTCCTTGTATTTTAAACCACTGTAGGAAGCACAAGGCTTGGTGGTGTATTGATTCAGCGCTGACAGATGAAATTACAAGGTGATGAATTGTGTGTTTAAAGGTCATAGGGTCACAGGTCAATAAGCAAGCAAATGCTGTGAAAATTAAAATGTGCAACGCTTTGCCAGGAAGCATGATTAATTAAACTAATACATCAGATTAAACCGGGCAAGCTAAGAGGCAGGATTCCCTTGGCCATTTAATGAGCAATGCTCCCACATATAATTATGTTAGAGAAGGCAGGGAAGGTGACAGCATACTAAAGAAATTACAATACGCACTACAATTTAGAAATACACACAATTAAAAACCAAGACATATTTATAGGACACAACAGCACTGTTTGAACCTGTGAGGGTTTATGTTGCACTGCTTCAGAATTAAACGATCAAAGGTTCCTGTGATAAAGGATGTGCGGCTGAAAGCGGTAGTGTAAAAATAGGCTCAGAACCGGGTTGTTGCTATGGAAGAATATGTAGAAATCCTGGAATTCCTCACCCACACACACTGATACACAAGGAGTGCACCATGTTGATGCACTGCTTTCTCTACAGTTGTATTTATCCACCCCCCTTCTGTTCTTAGATTAGATGGACGGGAAAGTGGAACAACTTGGTATAATTGTACTGTATGCAACACTTGCAGATTGTAATAAGATGATCTTCAAATACTGTGAGACAAAGCTCTCTAAAACAGACCATTCTGAACCAAACATGCTTGTAATGTAAATCTGATGATACTGTTACAAAATCGTTCTTAAGTATTACATGTTAATGCGATGACGTTGATCTTGATTGATTGATTGATTGATCTGATGTAGAATTTCAGATATATCCTCATATCTACATATCTTTCACAAATGAAATGAAATTAAATTAAATTAAATATTTTTACTGTAACTTTTGACCAGTTAAATGCATCCTTGCTGAATAAAATTAATAATTTATTTCAAACCAAAATCTTACTAACTCCAAACTTTTGAACACCAGTAACTTAAAGGAATAGTTCACCCAAAAATTAAAACTCTGTCATTAATTACTCGCCTTCATGTCATTTTAAACCTGTATGACCTTCTTTCATCTTCAGGTAACAAATTAAGATATTTTTGATTAAATCTGAGAGCTTTCCGGCCCTGCATAGACAGCAGTGCAACTGACAAGGCTGTACAAGGCCCAAAAAGGTAGTAAGGACATCGATAAAATAGCCCATGTGACATCAGTGGTTCAACCGTAATGTTATAAAGTGACGAGGATATTTTTGTGCACAAAGAAAACAAAAACAATGATTTTATCTGAAGATGAACGAAAGTCTTATGGGTTTGGAACAACATGATGGTGAGTAATTAATAACAGAATTTTAATTTTTGGGATGAACTATCCCTTTAAATATTTTTAAGCGTCCTAAAGGTCACAGTTTACACCCTTTGTAAATATATTCTAGCTCATACTCTAATAAACAATGTTTAATTCATGTATGTTCACAGGAGATGCGACATCCAAGGAGAGCAGCCCCTTTATCAACAGCAGTACCAGTGACGTAGAGAAAAGCCAGCAGTATGATGGGAAAAACATGGCTCTGTTTGAGGTAGTCCAGCGTTTCTAATCATTTCAAAGAGTTTCAGATGAATGTGTTGTAGGTTTACGCGTTTGTTTGTATGTGTGTGTTGTGTAGGAGGAGATGGACACCAGTCCCATGGTGTCTTCTCTCCTGAGCAGCCTTGCCAACTACTCCAACCTGACGCAGGGCAGCAAAGAACATGAGGAGGCAGAAAACAATGAGGAGGCGCGCAAGAAAACCGTGCAGGTGACAGAAACTCTTTTATTATCTTTACATACTGCCAAATCACTACTGACCTTTCTTTCAAGAACCTCAGTCTTCTGTATGTTGAAGGATGGTGGCTAATCATTAACTGGGTGGATGCTGATTGACAAGCAGTTAAAATGGTCTTTTAATGATGCTGTATATTGGGCATCATGTTTCATGGTGTCCTGATCATTGATTGGTTGGTTGGTTGATTGACAGGCTCCACGTATGGGCACCATCATAGGCGTTTACCTGCCATGTCTGCAAAACATCCTAGGGGTGATCCTGTTTCTCAGGATGACCTGGTTGGTGGGCGTTGGAGGCGTCCTGGGAACCTTCACCATCGTCTTTATGTGTTGCTCCACGGTCAGTTTTAAATGCACTTACACATACACTACAGGAGGCATTTGTGGGGGGTCTTGTATGTCAGTGGGTGGGACACACAATACTCCACAAATAGCCACACTGTCCTTCAGATCTGTATGTACTTCACTCCAGCAGAATGGAAACCAGAATTCTTTATTACCATTATGCAGCGAGAGCCCTAGAGACTCCCTCTCCAGAGCTTAGGGTTTCCTTTTACCCCTCTGCACCTTCAGCTGGAGATTGCTTACATTTATACAGTCACTTTGTTGTAAGTCACTTTGGTGAGTTGTTTTGCGAGCGTGCCAGGAGTTTCTGCCAAGAACATAAATGTAAATGCTTACATGAGGTGTTTGATTTCAGAGCTGTCAGTTTAGCACGTCGCTCCTGCGGCTGGGATTTCTTGTGATGTGCGTAGGGTCCTGTGAAATCCATTTTTTTTTTTTTCATGTATGTTTTTTTTTTTATGTTCCATTTTAGTTCTCAGAGAGTCGGTTTTAATAATTGTTTAAATGTTAATCAGAAAGCATGTCTAAATAATTAATCATAAAACTTAGAAAGCAGTACAACAAATAAAAAAAACAAAATCTTGTTTTTAGGGCACATAAAATCTGCTCCCCCCCCCCAAATTCTGTTTTATTTTTCCCAAATTCTGTGTTCTCCCTAATCAACTGAATTAAAGAACAGGTCATATGGTATTTTTAAAGTGTCCTAATATTGTGTAAGTGTCCTAATACCTAATATTGTGTTAAATGCATCTAAGGTCAGAAAACATTGTAATTTTCTCAGAACATACATTTATACATAGAGCCATTTCCAGTGTTGGGCACGTTACTTTAAAAAAGTAATTAGTTATAGTTACTAGTTACTTCCCACAAATAGTAACTGAATTACATCATTATAAAATTAACTAATTATCAGGAAAGTAACTATTGTTTACCTTTTTTTTTCCAATATGTCAGATAACCTGGATGCCCCTAATGTTAAATATGGTAAATTAATAAAAAATTGCACACTAATCTACACTATTTTAATGTTGCTTTGGGACAATGTGAGAGACACCTTCCAGGGGCTAAATATCACATTATTGGAGTCGCTTCAACCTGCGGACATGAAAAACATCATCATAACAAGAAAACAATGTGCTTTTGTAAAATAATTAAAATAAACAGGGTGCGCTTTCTGCCGTCTCGGTCTCCATCGCCTCTCTTCACAGACATGTAAATAAAACAACCTGAATCTCTGTGAATATGTGCCTCACAGACATGAGAAATATATGTATAGAAAGCTTGAAATGTCTACTTTTAAATGAAGTCATGTCGAAAAACAAATCTTCTCTGATAAAGTAATCCATAAGAAACCAACATCAGCTCCAGTTTTTACCATCTAAACTCATCTATAATGTAATCACGCCCACGAGTGATTTCGAAACGATTCGTTCAATCAGTTCTGAGCATAATGTCTGTAAACCCCTCCCTTCCATTCTTAAAATATGACATAAAAACATTTGAACAATTATGCAAGCGAATCATGCCCACAGCTAAAGCTTAGCTGCTAAACTCTAAACACTTAACAAAACAATAATGGTGGATACGTTAGCCAAGTGCTAGCATGACTAACTGATTAAACAACAGTTTGTGAACCAAAAAATGTCTGCATTCTTTATTATTAAACAAAGTAATTAAAACAACGACACATTCTTAGCAAATGGTGGATTCACAGCAAATTGTCAAAACTATTTCAGTAAGACAGTAATATCGTGCTTTACCTGGAAACCTAAAGCTGCACTAGGTAAAGCACATATTAGCATAAACAACTTGCTATTTTGAGCACTCAGTTGAAAATGTACTCATTAGGGTATCAGTCATACGTACAAGTTGTGGTTCGGAAACATTTGTTAGTCCAAATAATGATTAGAAGCCAACGAAGATGAAAGCCAAGATTAGAGAAGCAGTCCTCAGTAAAATGATGAGCACAACAAAAGGTTTGAATTGTATTACTGAGGTATCGTGGAAAAAATTAATTTGAACAAATGATTCTTCACATCATCAACTTTCAGCAATGAAAACAAAACAAACTTGCTTTGACAGCACAGAACACAGCGTCTTCTGGACATGATGTAAACACTAACTAGCAGAAGTGTTTGTGGGCAGGTCAGACTGTTTGTATTTTGCGGGCTGGCGGTGATTATGCAATACCTAGTGACGTATATCAGTAACAGGAAGAAGATTCAAAAATATAATGACTCATCTTTTTTTGAGAGACAATATTTTTGTTTATCATGCACTTTTTTGATTAACAACTTAGCAGATGTTTACATTAAAGGATAGCTATGTTACAAACTGCAAAAAAGATACTTTTCGAAAACCCATATGACCTGCTCTTTAAATACCAGTCTTTTTGCAGTTTACTATTCACAGATGCTAATCCATAGCGATTTCATTAGGTGTGCAGCCCTACTTTTAATATTTTCATTCAGAATTAGCCAAATTCCAAGACATTGCATGTTATACCATTTCGTGACTGGATTTTGTGATTCTGTTTTCCACATCTTGAAAACTATAGGGCACTATGTGCATGTTTGCATCTATTCTGTGGGTGCTCATGTCACATATTAGTGAATATTTGCTGCAGTGTTTTGTTTCAGAGGGAGTTTGAGCAGTATTATGTAAGTGAATGTGCAATGCGGTCCCACTCTGAGCTTTTTCCCCTCCTGTCATATCTGTTTTAATATTGTTTGATATAAAAAAGCTGAAAGCTGTCCCTTCAGATTGTGCCAACATAAATCCCCTATCATGCCCTTCTGACCCTGCCAAACCCCAGGAAATACGCAGACACACTCACAGAATAATTCTGCAAAGCCACACTCACTATAGTCAAAAGGTTTGTTTTGGTCCTGGATACTCTGGCAATATAAGACTCATTACAAATAAATAAAATTCTAGCTTCCTATTTTAGAACTTGAGTACATCAAATATCATACAAGTTGCATGAGTGTATAAGCCAAGTGCTTAAGTATACTACTATTAAAAAGTTTGAAAGAAATTTAGTAAAGATTAATTCATTTGATCAAAAGTGACAGTAAAGATATTTATAATATTACAAAAGATTTCCCTACTGCTGTTAAAACTCACAATTCTGACTTTTTTCTCAGAATTGCTTGATATAAACTTGCAGTTGCGAGTTATAAATCAGAACTATGTGATATAAAATTGCATTTGCAAGTTATAAAGTTAGAATTATGAGATATAAACTAGCAATTTGTACTTTTTTTCTCGGAATTATTTGATATAAACTCGCAATTTTGAATTATAAAGTCAGAATTGCGAGATATAAAAGTACAATTGCAAGTTATAAAGTCAGAACTGCATATAGTATAAAGTCACAATTCTGACTTTTCTCAGTATTGTGTGATATAAACTCACGAAAAATAATGTCAGAATTGCGAGAAAAAAGTCGCAAGTTTTTATCGGACAATTCTGACATTATTTCTTACAATTGTGAGTTTTTATCACACAATTCTGATAAAAAAGTTTTGTATCTTATATCAAGTTTATATCTTTTTTTCTCAAAATTGTGAGATACAAACTCGCAATTGTGAGTTATCGTCTAATTTTGAGGGGAAAAAAGACTGATGCTCTCAGAATTGAGTTTATATCTCACAGTTCTGACTTAATAACTCATAATTGTGAGTTAAAGTCAGAATTGTGAGATATAAACTCAAAATTCTGAGAAAAAAGTCAGAATTGCGAGATGTAAACTCACAATTGCAAGAAATAAAGTCAAAATTGTGAAATAAAAGGTCGCAATTACCTTTTTTTTTTTTTTTTTTTTTATTCAGTGGCAGAAACGAGCTTCCTTAGCATAAGAGATTTCTTAAAAAAAAAAAAAAAAATCTTACCAAATCCAAATTTTTGAACTGTATTTTATATAGTTTGATAAAGACGTAATAATAATTTATCAAAATATCAAACAGGTTTCTTAAACTCTCATCAGCCATTGGTTAGGTATACAGTAGTCAACATTTAAAATGGATCAAAACCTTTCATCAAAGTTGTCCAAAACAGCCAAAACAATACCCACTCTTGTCTTAGGACAACTTTGATGAACTTTTTTGATCCACTTCAAATGTTGACTACTGTACATATATTCCCACCCTAAACTTGGATGGAGCTTTTTTTATGTAAAATGGCCTGAAATTGTTTAGTTTAGTTAGTCAGTTTAGTTATTTATGTACCTAAAGATATTTTTCCCAAATAATATCACTGTATGTGATGCATAATATTTTCAATCAAAATAAACTGTTTGTGGAGAAATTAGTTGTTTCCCTTTTTTTTTTGTTAACAAATTAAATCTTGTTGTTAAAGGGGTCATCGGATGGCCATTTTCCACACGTTGATATGATTCTTTAGGGTCTTAATGAAAAGTCTATAATATACATCGGTTAAAAATTCTCAATGGTAGTGTAAAACAACACCCTTTTTATCTTGCCAAAATCAGCTCTGCAAAAATCATCCTGTTCTGATCAAGGTTGCTTTAAATGTTAATGAGCTCTGCTCGCCCCGCCCCTCTCTTCTCTCTGTGGAGTGACGAGCCTGTTTACTTTAGCCACTAAACTTGCTAACTAGCATGTTATTAGGAAAGGCGATTGCAAAGATTCATAAAAAAAAAACCTTATACTCACTTCTGCTGTAAGTGAAGCTGAATCACAAATGATTTGCGTGAACATAGACGGATATATGTAGATCGGGAGGTGCATTCCATTCACAAACAAATGTAATCCACTGCATCTTCAGCGGCTCAGATGTCGGGAATAAATGAGGACCACTATGTTCGTTATTACATCCAGCAACACAACACCTCAATCGATCAATTGGAGATATTCTTGTCTAACTTACATCCCTGCTCTGGCATCGAAACAATGGAGATCGGACTGTTACAGCTGATTTAAGGCGGGTCTGAGATAAGACACTCATGTCAATCAACTATCGTGGGAGTGGCCTCTGTCGATGTGACGCCACACTGACAGGCATCTGAGAATGGCTCAATTTGTAAAAGGGGATATTATTTTTTACAAATTAATTAAAAACCACTGCATGGATTTTTATCATTATAGGGTAGATGTGTACATACACTGCCAACAGACATTAATGTTCAAACAACATGTAAAAGTGAACTTTGAATCCGATGATCCCTTTAAAGGAACACTCCCCTTTTTGTGAAAATAGTTTCATTTTCCAACTCCCCTAGAGTTATACAGATGTGTTTTTTACCGTTTTTGAATCCATTCAGCCGATCTCCGGGTCTGGCGGTAGCACTTTTAGCATAGCTTAGCATAAATCATTGACTCCGATTAGACCATTAGCATCTCACTATGAAATGACTAAAGCATTTCAATATTTTTCCTATTTAAAACTTGACACTTCTGTAGTTGCATCGTGTACTAAGACTGGCGGAAAATGAAAAGTTGTGATTTTCTAGGCTGATATGGCTAGGAACTATACTCTCGTTCCAGCGTAATAATCAAAGAATTGAATCAAAGAATACATGATGCAACTACAGAAGAGTCAAGTTTTAAATAGGAAAAATATCAAAACTCTTTAGTCATTTTATAGTGAGATGCTAATGGTCTAATCGGATTCAATGATTTATGCTAAGCTATGCTAAAAGTGCTACCGCCAGACCCGGAGATCGGCCGAATGGATTCAAAAACGGTAAAACACATCTGTATAACTCTGGGGGAGTTGGAAAATGAGCCTATTTCAAAAAAAAAGTGGAGTGTTCCTTCAAGTATTTCCAAAATATTTAATCAACAACCAAAAAATACAATAATAGTACAGTATAATTACAGAATACATTTCTTTATGTAGGGCCGTCACTTCAAGTCAAGGGGCCTGGGACAAAATACCCCCCCCATTTCCTCGAGACCAATGAGTCAGCTATACAGCTGTAAAACCCCCTCAACCGCACAATGTCTTAATATACTCAAGGTTTCTTTTCTAATAAATACATTTTTCTTTCACGAGTCACTGGAGGACTTAGTGGGGGCCTCTTGTCTCTGTCACTCACTGTCCCTCTGTATTGATCTTTATTTACTCTATTTACAGACTATGCTGACTGCTATCTCAATGAGTGCTATTGCCACCAATGGAGTTGTGCCAGGTGAGCAGAATTCAGCATGTTTGTTTTTGTGTGCAGACGCCCAGAGGACGGCCGTCCTGTTGTTCTTCATGGGCAGTTAGCTACAGTGCACAGTACAGCTCCCAGCTGTGCTGAGATCAGCTCCGCACTCATAACTGTGTGGATGCATGTCGGTCTCTGTTTATTTGAAATAACAGTAACCTGTAGATGTGCCTCTTGTGTCAAAATGACATTTCAAGAATAGAAAAATATGATGACGGTGTGAAATGCCCTTCTGTTTAATTCTTTAAGTGTATATACTTAATGGTGAATTTGTTTGTGTACTTACAGCTGGAGGTTCATACTACATGATCTCTCGTTCACTGGGGCCGGAGTTCGGCGGGGCCGTTGGAATATGTTTCTATCTGGGCACCACTTTTGCAGGAGCCATGTACATCCTGGGCTGCATTGAAATCCTGCTGGTATATTTTTATTGCTCTTTGCTTAATCTGACAATTATTAAACTAATAGTTTCAAAAAATTAGCTGACAAGTCTATCAGGCAGTGATTCAAACTGCAGATTACATTATTTAACATCAGTGTTATTTTAGTATCATTGAGATACTGAAAGTTTTTATTAATGTTTTATTTTTATTACAGTTTTTATTAATATTTTGAATGCTTTTATTTAGATGTGTTTGTACCATTTTTATTTTTTGGGTAACACTTTACAATGATCGGTCATGTTCTAAAAAAATGTACAATTTATATACTTTTTTACCTCAAACGCTTGTCTTGTCTAGGTCTGCATGAATTTTTTCTGATTCAATACAGTTCGGGTATGTCGAAAAACTCCCATCTAATTTTTTCCTCCAACTTCAAAATCGTTCTAAATCACTGCAGAAGTACCGACTTGGTGTTTACATAGTGAAGATGCAAAGAAGGTCAAACGCCCTTTACAAAAATAGGTAAAACAGTGATGTAGGATGCTTTTGAAGTTGGAGGGGAAAATGAGGTGGGAGATTTTCAACACACTCTAACTGTACTGAACCAGAAAAAAACAGAGTTCATGCAGACCTAGACAAGATGAGCATTTGAGATTAAAAAGTATTATATATATATTTTTTTTTAGAAAATAACCAATCCGTTCACTAGATAAGATCCTTCTTCCTCAGCTGGGATCGTTTAGAGCCCTTTGAAGCTGCATTTAAACTGCATTTTGGAAGTTAAAACTCACGGGCACCATGGAAGTCCACTATATGCAGAGAAATCCTGAAATGTTTTCCTCAAAAAAACATAATTTCTTTGAGACTTTAGTTTCATGTAACTATAAAAACTATGTTTAGCATTTCTTTTCTTACATTTTTATAACTGAATCATGTACATTTGTGAAATACTTTAAATGAAAAGTAACTTCTGTTTTAATTTATGTTTTTGGTAACACTTTACAGTAAAGTGTCATTTGTTAACATTAGTTAATGTATTAACTAACATGAATGAACAATACATTTATTAATCTTTGGTAATGTTAGTTAATAAAAACACAGTTCATTGTTAATTTAAGTTAGTTCACAGTGCATTAACTAAGATTAATAAATGCTGTAGAAGTATTGTTTATTCTTAGTTCATGTTAACTAATATAGTTAACTAATGTTAACTAATGAACCTTATTGTAAAGTGTTACCATGTTTTTAATAATTTTAATTTATACTCTTGTACGTTAATTTTAAACAAAATTAAAGTGATAGTTCACCCAAAAATGTAACTCGCCTCATGTTGTTCCAAACCTCTATGAATTTCTTTTTTTTTCTTGTTGTTGTTGAATACAAAATAAGATATTTTGAATCTGCAAAATGTTAATTATTTTACCAACATAAGAGGGATCATACAAAATGCATGTTAATTTTTATTTAGTACTGACCTGAATAAGATATTTTAAATAAAATACGTTTACATATAGTCCACAAGAGAAAATAATAGTTATTAGAATTAATAAAAATGACGCTGTTCAAAAGTTTACATACACTTGATTCTTAATACTGTGTTGTTACCTGAATGATCCACGGCTGTTTTTTGCTTAGTGATAGTTGCTCATGAGTCCCTTGTTTGTCCTAAATAGTTCAACTGCCTGCTGTTCTTCAGAAAAATCCTTCAGGTCCCTGGTGTGTAAACTTTTGAACAGAATGAAGATGTGTACATTTTTCTTATTTTGCCTAAATATCAAATTTTTTGATTTAGTACTGCCCTTCAGAAGCTACAGAAGATACTTACATGTTTCCCAGAAGACAAAATAAGTTAAATTTACCCTGATCTTCAATTCAAAAAGTTTTCACCCCCCGGCTCTTAGTGCATTGCGTTTCCTTCTGGAGCATCAGTGAGTGTTTGAACCTTCTGTAATAGTTGCATACGAGTCCCTCAGTTGTCAAGTGTGAAAAGATGGATCTCAAAATCATACAGTCATTGTTGGAAAGGGTTCAAATACACAAAAATACACAAAAATGCTGAAAAACCAAAGAATTTGTGGGCAGTGAAGAACAGCAGGCAGTTTAACTGTTCAGGACAAACAAGGGACTCATGAACAACTAACACTAAATTAAAAAAAAACAAAAAAAAAAACAGCTGTTGTAACAACACAGTATTAAGAATCAAGTGTGTGTAAACATTTGAACAGGGTTATTTTTATAAATTCAACTATTATTTTCTCTTGTGGACTATATGTCAATGTATTTTATGCAAAATATCTTTTTCAGCTCACTACTAAATAAAAAAATAATATGCATTTTGTATGATCTCTCTTATTTCGGTAAAATAATTAACATTTTGCAGATTCTGCAATGAGTATGTAAACTTTCGATCTCAACTGTATTTAGTTATCAACATTCTTCAAAATGTCTTCTTTTCTGTTTCCAAAAAAAATTCACACAGGTTTGGAACAAATTAAGGGCTAGTAAATAATATCAAAATGTTCATTATTTGATAAACTATCCCTTATTCACTATTTAATTTTATTTCTTTCTCTTGATTATTTCTAGATCTATATCATACCAGCAGCTGCCATATTCAAGATGGAGGGTCTGGAGGGAGCAGAGGCCGAGGCAGCGCTGTTGAATAACATGCGTGTGTACGGTACCATCGTGCTCTCCTTCATGGCTTTAGTTGTCTTTGTCGGCGTGAAGTACGTCAACAAGTTGGCCCTTGTGTTCCTCGCCTGCGTCATTCTCTCCATTCTCGCTGTCTACGCTGGGGTCATCAAGACTTCTTTTGACCCACCTGACTTTCCGTAAGTAGAATTAATTTGTGTACAGAATGTTTCTTTAGAGTACACATTGCATTTCAGGAGCGACTATAATCATACAGACCTTCTTCTGTGTAGGGTGTGTGTGCTTGGGAACCGAACTCTTGTGTCAAAGGGATTTGACATTTGTGCCAAGACCATAGAGCGGGGCAATGCCACAGTCACCACCAAACTTTGGAGAGCCTTCTGTGACTCTGAGTTCCTGAACGCCACCTGCGATGAGTACTTCACCAATAACAACATCAGTCAGATCCAGGGAATCCCTGGAGTCACCAGTGGCATCCTGGCAGGTTAGAAAACCCTAACACTATCATTGATATTTTAAAGGATTAGTTCACTTTCAGAATAAACATTTCCTGATAATTTACTCACCCCCATGTCATCCAAGATGTTCATGTCTGTCTTTCTTCAGTCAAAAAGAATTTTTTTTGAGGAAAACATTTCAGGATTTTTCTCCATATAGTGGACTTCAATAGGAGCCAACGGGTTGAAGGTTCAAATTGTAGTTTCAATGCAGCTCAAAGGGCTCTTCAGGATCCCAGCCGAAATATAAGGGTCTTAACTAGTGAAACGATCTGTCAAATTTATATACTTTTTAACCACAAATGCTCATTGAGCACTAGCATGACTTCAAGCATTATTTAGTCACATGCACAGGTAGAAGTACCGACCCAGTGTTTACAAAGCAAACATGCAAAGAAAGTAAAATATCCTTTACAAAAAAAAAGGAAAACAACGATGTTGGACAATTTCAATATTGGAGGAGAAGATGAGATGGAGTTATTTACCCTACCCTACCTTTTTGAACCGAAGTACACTGATAAGAACTAACCACACAAGACTTTCCTACATGATTAAGTAATGCGTGAAGACGCGCATGGACATCGCAGAGCTAGTGCAAGACAAGCATTTGTGGTTAAAAAGTATGTAACTTTTTATTTTTTTTAAAAAATGGCAGATTGCTTCACTAGATAAGACCTTTATTCTTCGTCTAGGATTGTGTAGAGCCCTTTGAAGCTGCATTGAAACTGCAATTTGGACCTTCAACCGATTTATCCCCATTGAAGTCCACTATATGGAGAAAAACACTGGACCTTTTTCCTCAAAAACCTTAATTTCTTTTTGACTGAAGAAAGAAAGATATGAATATCTCGGATGACATGGGGGTGAGTAAATTATCAGGATTTTTTTATTCTGGAGGTGAACTATTCCTTAAATATTCATCTCCATATTTTATTTCAAATAATACTTTAATACTTTCCTTTTTAAAATGAATACTATTTTTACTTTCTATTCAATAAAGAATCCTAAAATAAACGTATCACGGTTTCCACAAAACAGTTTTTAACACTGATAATAATACTAGTTTTTTATTGAGCAGCAAATCAGCATATTAGAATGATTTCTGAAGGATCATTTGGCACTGAAGACTGGACTAATGATGCTGAAAATTCAGCTTTGCATCGCATGAATAAATTACATTTAAAATAAAATTACTTTGTAAATAAAAAGCACAATAAAAATAGTTATTTTAAATAGTAAAAGATTAATTGTATATTTCATGGAATTCTGTTTTAAATTACATTTAAAAAAATCTTCATTTTTTATTTATTTATTTTGTTCTCCACAGAAAACCTCTTCAGCACCTTTATGGAGAAAAATGCAATGTTAGAGAAGCGAGGTCTACCAGCAGTACTCGATCCTGAGGCCACACCAACCAACACTAACCGATATGTCCTGGCCGATATCACCAGCTTCTTCACCCTGCTGGTTGGCATCTACTTCCCCTCCGTCACAGGTCAGTACAACACTTTGATCATTAGTAGTGGAATTTATTTACATAAATGTCTAGTACGATTTGGTCTTTATTACATTTATTATGGCCATTTTTTAAATGTATAGTCACATTAATTTGAATCTTGCTTATGCTTTTGTCTTTTTTAAATCCAGTAAAAGAAGTAAAAGATCTTTTTTTGTTCACATAATATCTCATAATATATGTTCTCATAATGTCCTTTCAGTGCACGTAGAACCTGACCCACAAATACCAGTGTTTCTAGGTATAATATGTGACCCTGGACCACAAAACCAGTCATGAGGGTCAATTTTTTGAAACTGAGATTTACACATCATTTATACACCATTATACATCATACATCTAAGCTTTTCATTGTTGTTTGTTAGGATAGGACAATATTTGGCTGAGATACAACTATTTGAAAATCTGTAATCTGAGGGTGCAAAAAAATTAAAATATTGAGAAAATCTCCTTTAAAGTTGTCTAAATGAAGTTCTTATTACTAATCAAAAATTAAGTTTTGATATATTTACAGTAGGAAATTTACAAAATATCTTCATGGAACATGATCTTTACTTAATATCCTAATGATTTTTGGAATAACATAAATATCAATAATTTTGACCAATTTTTGGCTATTATTACAAATATACCCGTGCTACTTAAGACTAGTTTTGTGGTCTAATATTAACATTATGTGTGTGTCACAGGTATCATGGCTGGTTCGAACCGTTCTGGTGACCTGCAGGACGCTCAGAAGTCCATTCCTATTGGTACCATCCTGGCCATCACAACCACCTCTATCATCTGTATCCTTTACTCTAAAGGCAATAAACTGCTCCAGCTTTGCATAAATAAATGACCCATGACTTTCACACAATGCAGAACTGCATATCTTGAAATGTACAGAATACAGTGTAATTAGATATCCAGGAAACGACTGTGATAAAATGATAAGACTTGATGTTTCCATCTGTGGGAAAATAGCTGAAATGGGGTGAATGCCTTTTTGCTGTTTTGTGTCGTTCTCCTCAATTTTTGCTCTTGCAGACATGTCCTCTGTGGTTCTGTTTGGAGCCTGTGTGGACGGAGTCGTTTTGAGGGACAAGTGAGTCTGTAGCTCCACTTTTGATTCACTTTAGATTCAGTGTAGCATCCAATTTAATTAGAAACTTAAATGGGTAATTTGCAATTTAATCTAATAATTAACAAAAAAAATGTGTATGTATTATTTATATACTAATATAGTATTTATTAATATTTTGAATTACATTTTTTTTTTACATTTTCAGGTTTCACTTTAATTTTTGTTAACATTTAATTTTATTTTAGTTTTGTTTTGTTATATGCTTTTGCCATTTTATTAGTTTTTGTATAAATATTTGTAATAATCTTTAATTTATTTTTTATTTTTATTTTTAGTCATTTAAACATTTAAACTTAATTTTTATTTCTGTTAATGCCAAAGGACCATTTCTAATTTTCTTTTAAGGTTTCGTCTGATATTTTATTTTATTTCAGCCTTAATTCAATTAAACAAAAATGCTTTTAATACTTTTAGTTAACAATAAAAACAGTTCTAAGCACAGAGATTTCAGTTTTCATTTTGATTTTAGTTTAAGTTAAGTGATTTTGTTATATGCTTTTGTCATTTTTATTAGTTTTGGTTTAAATATTTTCATTTAATGTTAATTTTTATTTAAATTCTAGTTTTAGTATTTTTAATATTTAAACTTAAACAAGCTTGATTTTATTTCAGTTAATTGCCAAGGGAACATTTCTAATTTTCTTTTAAGTTTTCATCTATATCTATATTTTCATCTTATATATATATATATATATATATATATATATATATATATATATATATATATATAAATAAAAAAATAATATATATATATATATATTAATGTATATGTGTTTTATATATATATATATATATATATATATATATCTATATTAAACTTTTTCAGTTAGTGGAAATGAATTTTAATACTGTTAGTTAACAAAAAAAAACTTTTCGAAACACATAGATTTCAGTTTTCATTTTAATTTCAGTTTGTTTAGTAATTGCTTTATATGCTTTCATCACTTTCATTAGTTTTGTTTAAATATTTCTATTTAGCCTTAATTTATTTTTATTTAAATTTATGTTTTAGTAAATTTTTTTATATTTAAACTTAAACTTTTCTTTCATTTAATTGCCAAGACCATATTTCTAATTGTCTTTTAAGTTTTCATCTAATATTTTTTTTTATTTTCTTGTTCAATCTTAGTTTTAGTAATTTTAGTATTTAAACTTAAACTTTTGATTTCATTTAATAGCCAAGACCATATTTCTAATTGTCTTTATTTTATTTTTTTTATTTTTCAATGGTTTTAGTAATTTTAGTATTAAACTTCAACTTTATTATTTAATTATATTTTTAAAAGAAATTTTATTTTATTTTATTATTTTATTTTAATTTAAACTTTTTATTTCATTTAATAGCCAAGGCCATATTTCTAATTGTCTTTTAAGTTTTATTTTATTTTATTTATTTATTTATTTTTAATTTTTTTTTTTCAGTGCTTTTAGTAATTTTAGTATTTAAACTTAAACTTTTTTTAATTTCATTTAATTGCCAAGGCCATATTTCTAAAAGTTTTCATCTAATATTTTATTTTATTTTAACTTATTTTAACTTACTTTAACTAACTAACTTTTTTATTTCATTTAATAGCAAAGGCCAATTTTCCTTTAAGATTTATTTTATTTTATTTTATTTTATTGAATAGTGGTTTTAGTAATTTTAGTATTTCAACTTATTTATTTATTTATTTATTTTTTATTATTTATTTCAATTAAGAAAAAATGATTAAGATACTCTTGCACACAGATTTGGGGAAGGTGTCAACGGTAACTTGGTTATTGGCACCCTGGCATGGCCCTCGCCCTGGGTCATTGTGTTTGGCTCCTTCTTCTCCACCTGTGGGGCGGGGCTTCAGAGTTTAACAGGAGCGCCCCGCCTCCTTCAGGCCATCGCCCGAGACGGCATCATTCCTTTCCTCAGGGTACATCTCTGCATTTGCCCTCTGAGTATCTCTCTGCTAATGCATTGATACTTAATCATACTAAGTGTTACTCCTTTATTTGACAGGTGTTTGGTCATGGCAAAGCTAACGGTGAGCCTACGTGGGCTCTCCTCCTGACGGCCTGCATCTGTGAGAGTGGCATCCTCATCGCCTCCCTCGATGCAGTCGCACCCATTCTGTCCATGTAAGCAACGCTACCCAAAAATACACAGCGCACCACATTCTTTATGATTCCCAGAGAAACAACAGCAATAAACTGTCTCACTATTGCTGTAATAAAACTTCTTCACTGTGCTGAGTAGCCTTTTTACCAAAGGCCTGTTTTTCAGTAATTCCTAAACTTATTTACAGGTATATAGCACAATAAAATAGCATTCATTCAGAACTTTGCATTCTCTAACACTATTTCCTCCCTTATAACCTTTGTAGATATGCATTACAAAAGTACCGCTGATAAGAGGATGGACTTTGTCATGCTTTGGGGGTTTTTCTCCCCACTTTTCTCTCGATTTCATTTGTCCTTTTTGCCGCTAACCAGCAAAAAAGGAGTATTTGATTTAAACAGATCTGGACAAAGTGGTCTAATATAATTATGAGCATAAAATAAGCATAGAATGAGCATAGAATAACAGAATTAAATAGTCATTAATACTCAGCACCTGTAATATTACAGACATAAATTACCACTAATGCACCCCATTGGTTTTTAAAGCCAAGGTAGTTAAATGGAGATCACTTGTGTGTAGTCAAAAGGCTTTAATTAACAGGTTAACATCTGGCATGAGTCTCTTAGTCTCTGCTGGTAGATGGCATAACTATAAAATTGAGCTGCAAAAAGCATCATAATTCACTGATGGTCTTTCTAAAGCATGTTTTTCAGCCTATCCTCAAGTATGCTTTCTTTAATTACTGAATATTATTATTTTACAATATTATTTAAAAACTATTATATTATCGCTAGTGGTACGCAGAGAAATCATTAAATTCAATATAAATTAATGTAAAAACACAATACATTTAAGCTTTGTTTGAGTAAAGTTTACTTATTTATTTATTTTTACATTTAAGTACAGTACCGTTTTTATTTAACTTTTAGGTACAACACACATTAATTTAATCATTATTTAAGTTTTTTATTTACCTGTTTGTAAACACTGTGCAGTGTTAATGTTCAAACTGTGTATTTACAATGTTAAAGTGACTGGCAACAATAATTAGAGCTGTAGCTGAATAGTTAGCCCTACTACGCTACTGTATTTTAATGTTGGTCATTATGGTGGTACTTGGAGAGACAAATATTTTGGTTTAAAATAGTTGGTATAAAACGTTTGAGAACCACTGTTATACTGTATTATATTATAATTAATTAAAAATATTGTTTTTAAATTATGATTTTAATATATGTTATTTAATTAGTAGTTTTTTATTATATTATCATTTTAAAATGGAAAAAGAAAAATTAAATTTTTATATATATATATTTAATATTTTCAAAAATGGTCACATTTTGGAATCTTTTCTTTAATTATATTTTTGTTACTTTAATGTAAACAGTTATTTTTTAAATAGAGAACAAATTGTAAATTAACTTAATTCTGCTGTTTAAGTGCCAACTAAATACTTATGCAAACTAATAATTTTTTGTGTTTAGTAGCTCTAATAAAAGTTGGCTGGTGTGTTTTAGGTTTGATATAAAATATACAAATATGAGTAAGTTAATAAATTAGTGGTGTCAATTGATTAAAAACAAAAAACAAAACAAAAACAAATTAATCACACATTTTTTCTTTCTGAAATTAATCACGATTAATCCCACCTAACATTACAATTTTTAATTATACTTTTATATTGCAATAATTTCACATTCAATCTTCAAATGAATGAATAAACAACATAAAGGAAGTATATTTTTGATATTTGTTTAATGACATCTTTTTTTTCATGACTGAAGGCAAGTATTACTGATACCAACTGATATCTCTATGAACCTTTTCCTAATATTTAACCATTGACTATAGCCATTTAACATTACAGTATAACTGAGAGCTTTTAATGTACATTTGTTAGACTTGTAATTTAAGTGAACTTAAAACAATCACATTAACTTCACATAAACCCATTATAATAACTGTCATATAGCTAGCTGTGCCCTTCAGCAAGCAAATATAGCTAAATTTAATAAAGTTATCAAACACTAAAATCTAAATTAAATAAAAGATAAAGCTTAAAACTACAGAAGATATCTTTGATTAACAGACATCACAGCACCTGGTTATTAGGATATTTTGGCTGCTGTTACTTTAAAAGCTGCCACTGCTGAACTTGAGGCGGATCTGACACTGCTTTAAATAATAAACACTTACATGCACAGTTTTAAGGCAGCTTTAGTCGCCTTTTTCGTAACGTTACATACTCGTAGTTTCATTTGGGTTTGAACATGATGCAGCGCTTTAATAGGCTGTAGCCTAATACAGCGCGCGCCGGCACATTTGTGTGTGCGCTTGAAGAGCACGCGCTACGAGCACAGTATAATGGCTGACATGACAGGAGGATTCGTTTTTACTGACATATGACCTGACAACATCTCATCTGACCGCAGTTCACTGATGTTGTACTGCAGCTCGTCACCGGTACTGATTCCGCGCTCGTTTGACTCATGCCTGGTGCTGAGGTGACGTTGGGGTGCACGTCTCAAAAGTCTCCTGTTTGATTTGCTCGTTATTACGTTCTGCCTCTAAATAAATACAATGGACTACTTGCACAACTACTTCCGCGTTCTACTTGTTACGGCTGGGGAGTTTCTAGTTAGCGTTTAGCGCACCTACATACAGACAGTTTCTCATGAGAACGCAGATTATTACTACATTTTAAGGGCTGGCGTTTCTTTAAAAAAAACAATTAATCATATTCTCTGCGTTAACATGAATCATCTTCAACCTGCTGAAATGTTACTATAAATATATTTCCCTTCCCTATGTGCATTCTGAATAATAAATAAATATATTTCCCCACTAACCTGCCGCATTCTCAAAAAAAAGTATTTTCTTTTACTGACCACATTTCATACCTAATGAATGTACAGTTTTAAATGAGTTTGACTGATAAACACCCTTACGAAAATTAACCATAGTTTTACTATAGTAGAAGTGCCATGTTTTTTTGTTTTGTTTTTTTACACCATTTTACCAATTTTTACCGTTTGTATACAACACTTTTACTACAACTAGCCTACCATCGTTTAACTATGGACAGTGTAGTAAAACCCGAGTTAATTTGTGGTTATATGGTTTAACTTCAATTGCAATTTTTGGTTTTATTTGTAGTAAAACCATGGCTAATTTGTTTATGGGCGTTGGTGCTCTTATTCCGAGTCCATGTTGCTTATTCCATTGTTTAAAATGCTGAATATTTAATGAAGTTAAACATTTAAATAATTTTTAACAGTAACACGCTAGCAGTGCGACTATTGTATATTTTGGCATTAGGCTACATACAGTGAAATGACAGAATATGACATAGTGACTAATATATTTAATACATATAAATAAAGGTTCATTATCATCTTATTTATCAGATCTCACAAAGTGCAGTGTCGCGATTAGGCCACCAAAGAGCACTGACGCCCTGTGGTGAATAATCACGTATGATTACCAGCCACCGCTTTCTCAGACCGGTTTATGTACGATTAAAACTTAACGTTCCGTTGAGTTTGGAAAATTCGGTACATAGTAAATTTTGAAATGCGCTTCGGAACAGTGACGAGTACACGTCGAACAGTGGAACAGCACCTTCAGCGATCTGTGGTTGAATAGCAACATTGTGACAACGCAGTAACAACGTTAACAACACAACGTAGAACCAACAACCATTTAGCCATGTTGTTACAACGTTGCTAAAAGTTTGGCTACGTTGTAGCAACGTTCTGTGTTTGTTGGGAATCATCAGAATATGTTTTCTCCTGTCTCTGAAAATTTCGGAATTTGAAAACATTTCGCGAACTCTCATTTTATTAGCATTTAAGTCAACTAGATTATTACAAGGCATTGAAAATGTACATAACCAGAAATAACTGAGCCGTAAGATTTCAAAAAGGAAGTGCGTCACGAGGCTGAGTGCAAGTAGTCCATTCTTTAGTGTTTGTGGATGGGATGGCCAAACCCAGCCCCGCCCTGCGTTAACTGCGTTAAATATTTTTAACACATTAAACCGAAAAAACTAATCGCCTGAGTTAACACACTAATTTTGACTAAAATAAATACATATATGCATACATAAATACATAAATAGTGGTTCAGTACGGCAAAACAAAACATAAAAACTTCCAAGGGGGCAGTATTTTCTCTGTATTACATATACTGATGATTTTATGCTCTGTTTTCCCCTACAGGTTCTTCCTCATGTGCTACATGTTTGTAAACCTGGCCTGTGCGCTGCAGACGCTCCTCAGGACCCCAAACTGGAGACCCCGTTTTAAATTTTACCACTGGTACAAACACACACAAACACATGCTCCCTTAGGTTTGCATCACCAACAGAAAGTGTGGTTTTCACAAAATTACTGGTCTGAGGAGATGAAAGTTGATAGTTTTTCATAACCTTTTTCATAACTTAAAGGGATAGTTCACCCAAAAATGAAAAATCTGTCATTAATAGTCGTTTTAACACAAATAACACACAAATTAAGATATTTTTGATGAAATCCGGGAGCTTATCTCTTAATTTGTGTTCTGAAGATGGACGAAGGTCTAACAGGTTTGAAACGACCTGAGGGTGAGTAATTATTGAGTAATGAGTGAGCTATCCCTTTAAAGCGAAGGCAAACAGACATCACACAACATAATTCTATAAAGTCCTTCTTCCACCGCTAAGATTACAGTCACCTGTGGTGGTTACCATAAATACTATAAACACATCTGACAGTAAAATCTCAGTAGTGGTTAACTGGACAGATGAGCATGAGACGGACTGTGATCTCTTTCCAGGGCTTTGTCACTCCTGGGCATGAGCTTGTGTCTTACCCTGATGTTCCTCTGCTCTTGGTACTATGCCATTGTTGCCATGGGAATCGCCGGCTGCATCTATAAGTACATCGAATTCTGCGGGTAAGCAAACCTAAATGAGCCTCAGGAGGAGGCGACTACACAAAAAAGGAAAAAAAAACCTAATGAGTTTCACACTAACTAGATCAATCTCACTCTTGGCAGAAAAGGCATTATTGTTTTTACAGCTTTTAGGTTTTTTGCCAGAGGACTTATTTAAATGCCTGATGAATGCAGCTGAGTAGTTATTCACAGTACTGTAGTTTTAAATTATCATTAGTCGAAGATACTGATAAAAGATTATCATTTATGTAATCTAGAGGTTTTCAAACTTTGGCCTGGCTGCTGTGATGATCCCCTTATGAGGGACCCTCTTCCTGAAATATAAAGAAAGAAATTTATTTTCATGTAAAAAGACCCATTTGTATAGTTAGAACAAAAAATAAGCATGGTATTATAAAGACAACATGTTTCTAGAATTCAGTTATTTGATTTTATATTCTCTGTTATACTGTATTAAAGCCAAAGTAAATTATTAAAATATCAAAAGTTTGTTGTGGTTAAAATTTTGTTTTAATGCTTTTATGTTCATCAAGGCTTTATTTAATTAATTAAAAATACAATAAAAACAGTAATATTTTGAAGTAGTACTATGTAAAAGCTATTTGTATTCTAATATAAAATTAAATATAATTTTAATGTATTCCTGTGATGCAAAGCTGATTTTTCAGCATCATTACTCCAGCCTTCAGTGTCACCTGATCCTTCAGAAATCATTCTAATATTTTTGGTGGTCAAAGAACATTTATTATTATTACCACAGTGGTGCTGCTTAATATTTTTGTGAAAACCTTTTTTTTTTTTAAATAAATAAATAAAATGATAAAATAATGTAAAAATTTGTATTGACCACAAGCTTTTGAATGTGCAGGTTTTGATTAGTTTGACAGCATCTTTCAATATGCTAATATGTTAAATGTATAAACCTTTATTTATTTATTTATTTGTTGTTAAAAAATACTGATGTCAGTAGAACAAAATTAAGGCCCTATGAAATCCATTTTAATTTTTCCCAAATTTCGTTTTATTTTGTTACATAATAATTTTTTTCTTCTTCCCATTTTTATTTTTTTAATACTCTGTTTTAATGGTTAAATTAAATTGTATTCATCAAAAAGCATGTCTAATTAATTGAAATCATAAAATTTACAATATTAAAAGGCAATTTATTAAATCACATTTCAAGGCCCTATGAAATGTTTTTATATTGTTTTTTTGTTTGTTTGTTTGTTTTTTTATTATTTTAATGGTTTGATTAAATATAAATAATCAAAAGCATCTATAATTAATTAATTAATTGATTTTATTAAAAAATAAATATTTTTATTTTATTTTTTCCAGAAATACTGCATTGTATATTTACATGTTTCTGCTTAATCAGTATTTTTTTCTGGTAAATATTCATTTAAAAATAATGTTTAATAATAATTCAATTATTAGTAGCAGTACTATCATTGCACTGAAAAATATTTCTGTCAAGGTTTCTTCAAGTTAAACCAAACTTTTATTGACAGGTTGCTGTGAAGACCTTCAGGTTTCTGTTTGTATATGAAATGACCATAGTTTTACTCAAAAGAAACAGTAAAATGCTCAAAAGTGACTGTCAGAGCAGTTCTAGTGCTTGTGTTCATGTACTCATATATTGAAGCAGCAGAGGTAAAGAATCATGCGCACTTCAGTATGCGTGTAGTAAAGGAAACGTGCATCTGCCCCATTCATTCATACAAAGACACGCATAACATGCAGTATTCATATTTAAATAGTATTTTGCAGCTTAATATTCACAGACAATAATCCATATTGCATTTTGATTTAAGAGTAATGACCTACTTTTGATTTATTCATCTAAAATTTGGCAAATTCCGTGACATTCCGCATTATACAGTAAATGTTGCTTTTATGACTGGATTCCGTGATTCTGTCCACCCTTTCCGCATCACAGAAATCATAGGGCCCTACAAAATAATTGTGAAGTAACCTCATGATTTCTGACCAGACTTTAAAAAGCAGAATAAAAGAGCACTGTCAAATGATTGTGTTAACATTTGTAATATCTAAAAGTTATAATTTAAGATCTTAGTTTAAAGCATCTGATCCAAACAAAACTAAATTACCAAATATTGTGTTATCCTTCTTTGTAGGGCAGAGAAAGAGTGGGGTGATGGGATTCGTGGTATTTCTTTGAGTGCCGCCCGCTATGCTCTGATGAGGTTGGAGGAAGGTCCTCCTCACACCAAAAACTGGAGGTTAGTGACTTATCAGTAATATGCCTCTCCACACAAGTAACAAGCTGCCTTGCATGCAGTTTATGGTTGTCACATCATTCTTCCAAAATACTGAGAATGTATTTAGCATTATTAAAATGTTATAAATCTTCCAGGCCCCAGATTATGGTGCTTATGAGTTTGGATGGGGAGCAGAACGTAGAGCAGCCTCGACTGCTGTCCTTGACCAGTCAGCTGAAAGCAGGCAAAGGTTTGACCATCGTGGGAGCCTGTGTGGAGGGCACCTACTTAAACAACCAACCACAGGCGCAGAAAGCAGACCAAGTACGCACACACACACACACAGGATCAAAGCTGAGCTCCTGAAGAAATGACACTCTAATAAGCTCCATCTCTCTCAGTCCCTAAGGAAGCTGATGGAGGTTGAGAAGGTGAAAGGATTCAGTCAGGTGGTGATCTCTTCTAACCTGCGGGATGCCACCTCACACCTGATCCAGGCTGGAGGTCTAGGTGGCCTCCGTCACAATTCTGTTCTGGTCAGCTTTCCCAAGAACTGGAAACAGGCTGAGGAGCACCACCGTTGCAGGAACTTCATTGGTAAGACAAAAGACTGGACATGGAGTTACATATGGTGGGATAGTTTGGAAAATGTGGCAAAGATAAAAGAGCCACTGGTATCTAGTTGAACTTTTTACCCATGTTTTCATGATTTTTGTGTCAGCGTAGCTTTACTGCTTGATAATCCTGTTATCATGTAGTAAAGCTATGCTCACACAAAAGATTGTGAATGGCATTATGAGCAGTAATAAAGATGACATAGATATCTACATAGATAAACATTAACTACATACATGTGTATGACTAGGGCTGCAGAATTATTCAAAACAACATGCTGATATAAATAAATGTATTTCAGTTGATATATCAGTGGTGTCTTATAAAAGCATTTTTAGGGGTTCAACCACGTAGCGCTGAAAACCCTATTGTAATTTTTAGAATGGTCACAGATCAGCGATCTCCACATAAAACTGATTGTGCAGACCAAACCATAAGTCATAGAGACTTGAAACTTGGAGGGATGGTAGTACTCACACTGCCTACAATGTGACCAAGGCTAGCCCCAGTCGTCCTGATGGGGGCGCTACAGCAATCAAATACAAATTTGCTCATAACTCCTAAACCGTCAGTCGCAGGCTTATGTCGTTGGAATCAGATTTGATCGTGACCCTGGCAAAATTTTTGGGTATTTCACATTTTTTGAAAAACCTACTTTTGCAAACTAATTCTAGGTTTTTCGTCTGATCAGAATTTGAAGAGTGCATATCAGTAATTATAAAAAAAAAAAAAAATTGAACTTTCGACTCACCATTGCAAAGGGAAGCCAAAACGTTCGAAAGGGGCAGGGCCACTTTCAGAAAAAAAACAAAAAAAAAAAACATATAAACGGAATGAGATATCTCCGCCAAACTCAGAACACTTATGTATGAGCTCAAGGTCACATGAAAGACTTGGAGCTTGGCCACTTAGTGGTGCTATATGAGGTGTAAAAACCATAAAAATGGCTATAACTGTGTAGTCATTTGTCCTATTAACATGAAAACTGGTGTGCACGCTCTTGGTCTGAAGTGCCACAAGTGTCTACAGAGACATTTGCATTTCTCAAAAAACATGGCTGCCATTGGCTGGCGAAGTTTGAGCACCTGTTAGACCTGGAGGCCAATCGGAATGAAACTCGGTGGGCCTGTTTGACTCACAGTCCCAAAGGACTGAAAGAAATCTGAAAGAAATCGTCCACTGGTGGGGACAATATCGCATTTTCCTTCGTAAACGATTGAATGTTGTGTGGTTTTTCGCACATGCACACAATGTTCATATCATATGATAGAGCTCCTCATTCTGGACAACTGTGCCTCTAGAACCCCTGCTGCCCATCAAATTGTTTGTTAAATGATTGAGAAGATGTCAAAAACCTACTTTTGCAAACCAGTCCTAGGTTTTTAGCTCAATCTGGAAAAAAAGACTGCAGTACAATTCTCTGGACTCTCTGTCAATAATTATCAAAAACAAATGTTGAAATTTACCCTTTGGGAGGCTATAACGGGGTCGTTTAGAAAAGGGGCCTGTCCAAATTTACACAAATTCCTATAAAGCTGAAAGAAAAACTCAAAACTTCACAAAACCTGGTGAGCCCATGAAACAGGTGTTTCTAAACAAGAATGCAAAGTTTTACGGCGATCGGACCACAGCTGACACTATAGCAATCATCACCATTACAAAAACATAATATTTCTATGGTAAATTACCTGGATTTGGCAAAAATGCTTTTTTAAATCATTGATTTAAGTAGTTACAAGCTTGCTAAATAATGTCTTTTTTTCATATGTGCTTAAATGCCTTAAAATAGGCTCATTTTCCAACTCCCCTAGAGTTAAAAAGTTGAGTGTTACCGTTTTCGAATATATGAAGCCGATCTCCAGGTCTGGCGGTAGCACTTTTAGCATAGCTTAGCATAGATCATTGAATCTGATTAGACTGTTAGCATCTCGCTCAAAAATGACACAAGAGTTTAGATATTTTTCCTATTTAAAACTTGACTCTTCTGTAGTTACATTGTGTACTAAGACTGACAGAAAATGAAAAGTTGTGATTTTCTAGGTCGATATGACTAGGAACTTTGCTGCCGTACCATGGGTGCAGCCGGCTGAAACTCTGCATCTACACAAACTTAGTGGCGGTCACTTTCAGGCGCTGCATAATATCATTGCGCCTGCTGCACCCATGGTACGGCAGCAAAGTTCCTTGATTATTATGCTGGAATGAGAGTATAGTTCCTAGCCATATCGGCCTATAAAATCACAACTTTTCATTTTCCGTCATTCTTAGTACACAATGTAACTACAGAAGAGACAATTTTTAAATAGGAAAAATATTGTCAATATTTATGGTCATTTTTGAGCGAGATGCTAACAGTCTAATCAGATTCAATGATCTATTCTAAGCTATGCTAAAAGTGCTACCGCCAGACCCGGAGATCACCTGAATGGATTCAAAAACAGTAAAACTCAACTGTTTAACTCTAGGGGAGTTGGACAATGAGCCTATTTTCAAAAAAAGTGGAGTGTTCCTTTAAAGCACTTAAACCCGGTAATCAAATATATATATATATTATTTAATATTTTTGTATTGACAATGTAACCAATATTCTATTTATTAAAGCCAAGTTTGAATCTCATCAGGTTAGTGTTTTTAAGCATTTTACATTTATTCCAAAATAATAACTCAAGGCAGTAACAATTTAAACAGTATATTTTATTTGTGAACTTACGTTCAGCTATTCTTTTTAATAGTTAATATTTAACTAATTTTGAATTTTTCGGATCATCAGTCATCAAAGCTCGGTAAATATTAGTGACAGACACAGAGATTTACTACAAATTTCACCAAGCTGATTACTCACTAAAAACTCCCACAGATCATGTTTTCAGGCCATTTTAAGTCTTATTTTGAAATAACAGATTGGTTATATCTAAGTGTGTGAGTTGTTTACTTACTTTTTTTTGAAGTAGTCTTCCCATTAATGGAACACTCCACTTTTTTTTGAAAATAGGCTCATTTTCCAACTCCCCTAGAGTTAAACAGTTGAGTTTTACTGTTTCCATTCAGTTTTACTGAATCCATTCAGTTGATCTCCGGGTCTGGCGGTAGTGCTTTTAGCATAGCTTAGCATAGATCATTGAATCCGATTAGACCGTTAGCATCTCGTTCAAAAATGACCAAAGAGTTTCAAAATTTTTCTTATTTAAAACTTGACCCTTTTGTAGTTACATCGTGTACAAAGACGGAGAAAAATGAAAAGTTTAATTTTTTCAGAAGAGATTGGTTATTGCATGAACACAGCCGAACATAACCACTCACATCCAATCATATCATCTCACGTTTCTCCCCACCCATTTTACGGCACACTTTAGGGGGTCTGTTAAAACTCAATGGACTCAGGGGAGGCGAGAGAGACGCGGACTCCCGGTGTAACTTATTAGCTGGTGTCGTTGTTGGACAGTGCTTCTTTAGAAAAACGAGTGATTTATACAGTTTTTAAGGTTATATTTTGTAATAAAGGTGTTGGGGGGGGGGGGGTTTGCACTACAGTTTTTTTTTTTCATCCAATATTTTGAGGAGGCACTGTTTCCCTTGTCTCTTGGCGGGAAAACGTCTCTGATATATTTTTTTAAATTGAATAAAACCAGTTAATTTATATTTTTAATCACAATTAGATTGTGTATTGTGTAGCCCTATGTATGACCACACAAACAAGTGTGTTTGAGTTTAATAATATGTTTTTTCGTTTTTTTCCCCACAGAGGTTGTTAGAGAGACCACTGCAGCTCACTTGGCCCTGCTGGTGCCGAAGAACATCTCTGCATATCCGTCAAATGGAGAGCGTTTTACTGAGGGACACATTGACGTGTGGTGGATTGTCCATGATGGAGGCATGCTCATGCTCCTTCCCTTCCTTCTGCGCCAGCACAAGGTACTGCTGGCGGAGCGATCAGATTAATGCTGGAGCAAATGTTTTATTATTGATGGTAGATAATGTTTCTTTGCTCTGGACTATTATGCACTGTATTTAACTGAGTAATTGAGGATTAACACAGTTGCTGTCTACGTAAAGTGTTTTATTTCACTTAATTAGTTGCTGCCTAGTGGGGGCGCTCACTAGCTATTGAAACTGAGATCGCATTCAGTTCATGTTTTATCAGAGATAAAATACTGACTTGATTACTATACTGTACTAAACTGTAGGTGTGGAGGAAGTGCAAGATGCGCATCTTCACTGTAGCTCAGATGGACGACAACAGCATTCAGATGAAGAAAGACCTGATGACATTCCTCTATCATCTGCGATTTGATGCTGAGGTGGAGGTGGTTGAAATGGTAAGAAACCAACACTCACTGCCTTCACATGCACACAGATATTGAGAACCATCGTTCTAACCTGTTTTTTTTTTCCATTTACTTCAAGCATGACAGCGACATCTCGGCCTACACCTATGAGAAGACCCTGATGATGGAGCAGCGGTCGCAGATCCTTAAGGAGATGCACCTGACCAAGAACGAGCGTGAGAGAGAGGTATTGATGCTTCTACAAATCTTCCCTTTTGAAAAAACAAAGACACTTTAGCTTATTTAAAACAAATACTTATTATGGAAATAAAATACTTTTAAAGGGATAGTTAAAATAAAAAAAAAATGAAAATTGTCATCATTTACTCACCCTCAAGCTGTTTTGTGTACCGCAGAACAAAAAAGAAGATATTTTGAAGGATATTGTTAACCAAATAGTTTCTGGTAGCCATTGACTTAGAATTCAGAGGAGAACAAAAGTGTTTGGTTACCAACATTCTTCAGAATATCTACTTTTATGTTCCACAGAAGCAATAAAGTCATACAGGTTTGGAACAACTTAAGGGTGAGTAAATGATGACAGATTCTCATTTTTGGGTGAACTGTCACTTTAAGTACGAATTAAATGTAATATTTTTGGACACATTATTGCATGCTCTTTACAATTAAATAAAAATGTATTATGGTACATTTCAATATATTTTATATATTTATATTAAATGCAGTTAGAATTTTTTATGTAATTTCATAATTATTTCATAATTGTCTTTGAAATATGGTGTACTGCCAAATGTACTGTTAAGCACTTATTGTAACTAAAATGATTTATTGATTGTCATGGATTTTAATATATTTCTAATTATACATTTGTAATGAAGTTGGAAATTAGTACATTTAAAATATATTAACTTAGCAAACTACAGATAAAATTATAATCAAGTAGCTACCTTGTATATTAGCATATCAAAATAAGTGTACTTCTTTAAAGCATACAACTTTAAAGGAACACTTTTAATTTAACATTATTACACTTGACATTTGATTGTTACATTATTAGATCTGACATTATATTAAATGCACTTAAAAGTCTACTTACAGTTGCCATCAAAAGTATTCAACCCCTTAGAGACTGCAGTACTTTACAAATACAAGCTTTCGTGAAGATCCAGGACTTTTTAGAATTGCATCTATAACAGATTACTGGCACAATAAAAGTGATAATGTCAATATATAATGTAATATTTTTGTGTTCTAGGATTTTTTTAATAACACACCTGTCATAATTATTCAACCCCTATTCATCATTGCTGTTTTTTAGTCACTTATTTGTATGGTGGGGAACAAAATAACCTAAAAAACACAATTAAACCTTTAGAAACTCTATTAAAAAAACAGAATTAGCTTGAGCCCATGCATGTGCTGAAGCTGAGTAGCTAATATGACAAAGTCAACAGAGCTCTCACAAAAGCTATAGAGAAGCCATAGAGAAGAAATAATTTTATTACTTTAGAAAGTCTAAGGCTTTTCATCGATGTACACTACAAGTCCACATTCAATACAATTAAGCACACCGCCTTTACACAAGGTTTATTCTAACAAACAACATTTAGTTAAAGCAGTAAGCCATGAAAGATACATTGATTTTTACAAGGGTAAAGGAATGTTGTTAGTCACAAGTTCACCCAAAAAATATTGATCTAATCCTGTGACTTTTTTTTGTCTGTGAAACACAAATAGAAACATGAGGTATATATAGATGAAGAAGAAATGCTGTTTGGCCAATCAAACTAGAGAACCATAACTTAATGTTACATAAAGAGATACATAAATTGTAGTTACATAAATAGGATAAAATCTGAAGGTTTGAATCAGTCTAACAGCGCTGATGTTGTCTTTTCAGATTCAGAGCATCACAGACGTGTCCCGTGGCTCCATACGGCGAAAGAACCCTTCAAACCTGCACCCCCAGAGGAGTATCGCTGAGGAGTCGGTGGGAGGCGGCGAAGAGAAACCTGAGGAGGAGGTAGCTGCTGTCTCTCAGTTTGTTCTCTATGCTGTTATCCATCAAGTGTGTGACTGTGCTTGTTTCCCATTTGAGCTAATCACGCCCTTCTTCCTTCTGACCGATTGGATGATAGCACAGACCTATCAGCCATGATGATAGCATCCCTTTATCACTTTCTATTTTGGCTGTTCTCTCTCTTCTCTCAGTCATTATCTACTGGAAAATCATTCCCTTCTTGTTAACACCCTGGCAGTGCATCTCTCCCCCTATTTTTTCTTCATCCTTCTGAAAAAAGAAGGTTACTAGAAAAGCAACAATTCTCACTTTAAATTTTTTTTTTTATCTCTCTCTACCCTCTTACACTTTTTACCTTTCTCTTAGTCTGTCCGTCTCTCCCGTCCTCGACAGGTTCAGCTCATTCAGGGAAAAAATGCCACCCCCACCCCTACTAGCCCCACCTCCCCTACCGCTCCCACACCAGCGGCCATGAGCCCCGGAGAGGAGCTGCAGATGACTTGGACGGACGAAACGGAGAAGGTCAATAACCCAGCAGTGGCCAACCCTGAAAGCATAAAGGATCTTTTCAACATGAAACCGTGAGTCAACATAATGACAGTCTCTAAAGCTTTGAAGGGATAGTTCACCTAAAAATGAAAATTCTGTCATGAAGTGCTCATGTCTTTCCAAACCAGTAAGACCTTCGTTCATCTTCTGAACACAAATTAAGATATTTTTGATGAAATCCAAGAGCTTTCTTACCCTGCATAGACAGCAGTGCAACTGAAACGTTCCCAGGTGCCTTGTTTGCATTCAGAATAATGCACACGCATGTGTCGTGGCACTGTTATGAACGCACGTCGAAGACTGACGCGGAAGAAAAGACACTGTTTAATGTTTTGTTTTCTTTGTGCAAGAAAGTATTCTCTTAGCTTCATAAAATTAAGGTTGAACCACTGATGTCACATGGACTATTTTAACAATGTCTTTACTACCTTTCTGGGCCCTGAACATGTCAGTTGCATTGCTGTCTATGCAGAGTCAGAAAGCTCTCAAATTTCATCAAAAATATCTTAATTTGTGTTCCGAAGATGAACACGAATTAGAAGATGATGGTCTTACGGGTTTGGAACAACATGAGGGTAAGTAATTAATGACAGAATTTTCATTTTTGGGTGAACTATCCCTTTAACAAATCAATGAAAAATGACATTTAAGTTATTAAAGAAATATTCTGTCAGTCATTGTATTATTCGATTAGTTAATGGTGAGATGTTAGCCAAACCTTAATCAGCTGATGCTGATTTAGATATTTTGCTTATTGAACATTTGACTGTGGAACACTGTATTGACACGTCAGTTGACACTTCAGTTATATTGACACTTCAGTTTACCAAAACTTACAGTCCCACAGATGTGCAAGAGCTATTTTCAATGTCATATTTAGGTATTCCCACTTAGCATTGTTCATTGATCATATACATTGATTAGTTAGTTGGATGTACAATAAAAGTCATAACGAATTATTATAAATACTATAAATGTATAATAATTTAAATAATTATTAAATAATGTATTTAAATTATATATATATATATATATATATATATTCTTAAAATAAAAGTAAATAAAAACATACATGACACAACATATGTACTTTTTTTCCTTATGACAGTTAATTATATAGCTGTTTTTTTTTTCTTGCATATTCGCAGCAAACGTTAGTAATGTAAGTTAAACTTTACTTTGAAACAGAAATACTTTAGTCATTATTCGTTTTATTGGAACCTTGGCACCTTTGGCACTTTCGATTTAAAAAACAGTGTGAATAATTTTTGACACCAAAAAAAAAATCAGTGAGACATGACACAAAAGCTTAAGATGTTAATCTGACGTGTGTAGGTCTGTCACTAATGATTATTTTGGTAATCTGTTGATTATTCTGACGATTAATCGAGTAATCGGATAATAATTCATTTCTGAGGTAATAAAAATAGACTTATGTGAACAATAGCCTTTAAAATGACTTAAAATACATATATAATAGCATTGAAGCATTAATAATCGGTTCCAATAAAGTATCAAAAGCAAGTATTCATATGGTTTTATTAAACAAAACTGTTAAAATACATAATGTATTATAAACAATAGAGCTAATGTACATTATGCATTCTAACAAATGACTGCAGAGGGCGCCAACGGCCTGACAATTGTTTTTACACATTACTGCACCATCTAATCCATGTTTAATGTTGACTCAACAACACTTAATTCAAATTGTAATCTTTAATATTTGGCCATTTTTTTATGATAGAAAAGCTACCGACACTGTCATTTCTTGAATATGTGGACTCAAAACGTGTAAACGTGAGGGTTTAAATTTTTATTTTGAAATTGCAATGAGCAGTTAGCATATTGAGAAAGATAATGATGTATTCTCCTGTGTTTGCATAGGTTTATAAATGATTTACCTTACAAATCTGATGAAATGGTGCACGTTGCGTTCCCAGATGAACATTATAGTAAACCCAAACTCACAACAACATGCAGAGATGGAGTTTGAAACGCTCCACACATGTAAATGATAACAGTTTGTGTAACGTTAGTAGCATTTACTGTGAAATGAGCCGCTCTGACACGCTCATACGTAACCTACACACATGTAAATAATTAAACGACATATATAAAACCTGCATTGCATATATTTATTTAAAAGAATGTGTCACTTCCAGTATTTTGCCGATTATTTGAAATGGGCAAAATGCAATCAAGGATTCTTTTTTAAACTAATACTCGAATAGAATCAAGAAATCGTTACAGTCCTAAACGCATAATCTTGATTGATAATCGTGACTATCCAAATTATTGGTCCATATCCCTACCTTTGAAGTTCTGATCAAAAAAGTCAATGAGATGCAGACGAATTTGTGCTGTTACTGTATTTCTCTGTTCACTGTTGTGTTGTTCATTGTTATTTTTCTTTTTGCTTATGCCTCAGGGAATGGGAGAACCTGTGAGTACACTTTAAAGATAACACTAATGCTATTTCATTTGATACCTTCTAATTATTTTAAAAGATAGCACACTTAATTATCGCATATAAATGTGCGCTTCACATCTCTCTGAAAAAGCAAAACATGTCATATAAAGAAACTTCACACTCACAAAAAAAATCTTTGCAATATATTTTAATACCATAGGAATCAGTCCAACGTCAGACGCATGCACCACGCGCAGAAGCTTAACGAGGTCATTGTGAAGAAGTCACAAGAAGCTAAACTGGTCCTGCTAAACATGCCTGGACCACCTAGGAACCGCACTGGAGAAGAGAACTGTATCCTTTTTTTCTTCTAAAAATCTGACTTCATACTTATTTACACTTAAGTGCTCTTATGTAAATGTCAAAGTTTGCCTCTTAACTCCAGACGCACAGACATGGAGTTCCTCGAGGTCTTGACTGAAGGTCTCAATAGGGTCCTCCTCGTGCGTGGAGGTGGACGTGAGGTCATCACCATCTACTCTTGAGGGGCTCAGCTCAACCACCAAATATTCCTCACCCTTCGTCCCTCACTGCATAAACGGAACGTCCCAGTAAACCCAACCTACACCATGAGCAATAACGCCCCAGCACATATCAGATGACTTTGCACTACATAGTCTAAAAAGACACCAGCTTAGTAGATGTCACTTCTTCCACATGATTAAGTTTTATCCCTCTATCTATCTCTCTATCTTACTCTTATTGGCTCAGTTCTTGCCTCATGAGCTCAAGAGCTTATGTCTCACACAGATCAGTAATTGATTGAGTTGGTCTTTTCTGACTAATTTCCAAAAGCCCATGTTCTCCAGTGGCATCTGACCAAATACTCTGATCCATCTACTCGTTATTTAATATTGTATATCAAAACAACACTTTTAAGGGACAGTCACACTAGATTTTAAGCATGCAGAACAACTTTGTTTTCGGTGGGTACTTCAGAACAGTCCATTTTAAATGTTAAAATGTGGCATCTGTTCTGGTTTGACCATTTCAAACCATCCAGCTTTTTTTTTTTAAAGTTTGTTTTTATTTAAACTTGTATTACACTGACTTTCAAAGGTTTGGGGTTAGTACGATTTTAAAATGTTCTTGAAAGTTTATTATGCTTACCAAGGCTGCATTTATTTGATGAAAAATAAACTGTAGTGTTGTGAAGTATACTCACTATTTAATATAGTATATTTTAAAATGTAAGTCATTCCTGTGATGCAAAGCTACATTTTCAGCATTATCACTCCAGTCTTTATTGTATGGAAGCCCATTTCTGCCACTGAATAATAAATAAAAAAGATAATTGCGAGTTTTGATTTTACAGTTCTGACTTTGACATCTCGCAATTCAGAATCAGAATCAGAATTCTGACTTTTTTTCTCAGAATTGCATAATACAAACTCACAATTATGACTTTTTTCAGATTTGCGTAATACAAACTCGTAATTCTGACTTATTTTCAGAATTGGATAATACAAAGTTGCAATTCTGACTTTTTCTTGCAATTGTGAGTTTACATCTCGTAATTCTGACTTTTTTTCAGAATTTTGTAATACAAACTCGTAATTCATTTTTTTTTTTAGATTTGCGTAATACAAACTTGCAATTCTAATTTTTTTCAGAATTACATAATATAAACTCGCAACTCTTGACTTTTTTCAGAATTGCGTAATGCCAACTCGCAATAAATTTATTTTTTTTAGAATTGCATAGTACAAACTCGCAATTCTGACTTATTTTCAGAATTGGTTACTACAAAGTTGCAATCCTGACTTTTTCTCGCAATTATGAGTTCACATCTCATAATTCTGACTTTTTTTTTTAAATTACATAATACAAACTCGCAATTCTGTTTTTTTTTTTTTTTTCAGATTTGCGTAATACAAACTTGCAATTCAAATATTTTTTCAGAATTACGTAATACAAACTCGCAACTCTTGACTTTTTTCAGTATTGCGTAATGCAAACTCGCAATTAAAAATTTTTTATTTAGAATTACATAGTACAAACTCACAAGTCTGACTTTTTTCGCAATTGTAAGTTTACATTTTGTAATTCAGACTTTTTTTTTCTGAAATTACATAATATAAACTCGCAACTCTGACTTTTTTTTCCAGAATTGTGTAATAAAAACTCACAGTTCTGGCTTTTTTCCAGAATTGCGCAATACAAACTCGCAATTCTGACTTTTTTATGTAATACAAATTCACGACTCTGACTTTTTTTCTCAAACTTGAGTAATACAAACTTGCAATTCTTGCTTTTTTTTGAGAATTGTGTACTACAAACTCGCAATTCTGACTTTTTTCTCAGAATTGTAAGATATAAACTTGCAATTCTGAGTTACTTCCTCAGAATTTTGGGATATAAACTCCCAATTCTGACTTTTTTCTCACAATTCTGACATTTTACTCAGAATTGTGAGATATAAACTCACAATTGCGAATTACTCCAGTTATGAGGGGGAAAAAGACTGATTTTCTCAAAATTGCAAGAATTTATATCTCACAATTCTGACTCTATAACTGAAAAGTCAGAAGAACTGTGAGATTTAAACTTGCCATTACGAGAAAAAAAGAAAAAATTGTGAGAGAATTTCCTTGCAATTCCCTTTTTTATGTTTTATTCAACATTTCCTATTATTATTGTCAGTGTTGAAAACAGCTTAAGTTTTTTTATCTCAATATTTTCTTTATAATTCTTTGATTAACAGAAAGTTAAAAAAAAAAAAACAGCATGTTTTTGAAATAGTTTTTGCAACAATTTAAAAGTCACCTTTGATCAATTTCATAGGTTTTTGCTAAATAAAAATATTAATTTCTCCAACCCCAAACCTTGGAATGGTAGTGTATATAGAAGAAGATTATGAAAAATCCCTAAACTGAGAGTTTCCTCCACATTTAAACATGAATACGATGTTTAAATCCTCTACTGGTCAAACATTTTATAGCTATTTGAACAGGCAGCTCAAAGTCCACCAAATTATTAGTATGCAGCGAATGAAAGTGTGGAAGTGAACAAAACTCAAAATCTAGTGTGACCTTCCCTTTTAGCTTTATATTTTGTTCCTATGCTGTCTCTCCATTGTTCATTTTTTGTCATAGGGTAAATAGAGTGGAATCTTTCTTTGTTGAAAACAAGTCTTCCAGTGTACCAAGTAAATGTCCGAGGTGTGTTTTTACATCAAGGACAGAATTGACCAGGGTTTAATGTGAGCCAGGTGTAAGCACTTCTGGATCAATGACTATCAGCTTTGCCCTTGACCATCTGCATGTCATCAGTCTACATCAGAGTCATATATACTGTACAATGTTCGAGGGCTGGACCGTGTGTGTGTGTGTGTTTGTACACAAGTAGACTTAAAGGGGTTTTATAAGTAGGCTGTGTTCCTTTCACAAATATGTTCACTTAAAATATCATCAGCAGACATGAAGTATATTGCTCAGTCACACATGTGTACATACCGTGAAGAGAGTCTAAACAGAACTGCTGTATAATTGAAAAACCCATATACAGTTTAAAATATAATCCTGAATAATCTCATTTAATAGTAGAAACACATATATATTAAGGGAATGTAAATAGAAAAGAATTAGTATTTATATTTCAAATATTTATTTACAAAGAAAATTATTTATTCATCCAGCAATTTTTGATTGATTGTAAACATGGAAAAAACATGGTATTTACATCTCTTGCCAAATCACTAAATATAAACCGTGCCATATGAGAAGAAAAAAAAACGAACAAATGAAACATTTTCACATTTTCATACAAGAAACGGACAGTGCCGGGTCACGACATTAAAACATATCATGCGTCTGATGTTACCAGTTACTTTATAAAGCAGATGCGGTTTTATCATCCTTTTTCACCAAATCAAATTTGTGAACAAAAGCATATTTTAACTGCATAGTATTTTAAAATCATATCAGAAATGTTTGTCATGAATGTCTGACATTTTCCTTTATTTTTACATTTGTAAAGACAACACTAATTTGCTACATTTAAGCAGCATCTGTGAGCGACTGATGCAGACTGTTCAATCCACGAGCACGAGCATATTATTTAGTTCATGTGTGGTAGAAATAGAAGATATTAAAAAACATTTATCTAAAGAACTATTTTATTTTTTTGTAAAATTGCAACGATAAAAAAAGGAATATATTAGATTACAGAATAGACTAGTAAACTCTATCGTCTTGTGTAACTGTGAGACTTAAAAAAGGAAAATAACTAACTGTATGTTTTAAAATTTAAACTCAAATTGTGCTGAGGCTGCTACCGTCATTAAAATGTAAATATATTGCACTCCCCCAAAACATAAGACTGAAAACAAAAGAAAAAAAAACACAAAATATTTATAGATTTTTTGCATTTCAATTAAAAGCGTTTTACGGACACCCAGTAATTTTTCACATGATCTTTTACAGGGTTTTGAGAACTACAACTCAGAGACAGGAAGTAACGTCTCAGACAGTTTGTCAAAATGCCACCATCAGTCTGTCCTAATACTCAAGCGTACCTCATTTTACCTCATACGTTGTATTGTCGAAGTAGAAAAAAGGTAGTAACGGTCGTGGCGTATAAGTTCATAGAAGCGATATTTAACTGAATCGTTGTTTGCAAAAAGAATTTGAATTCTAGCTAAGTACATTTTCTTTATCTAGTTATGCTCAGAACCAACCGATTTTTGTTTTGATCCAAAACAGGAATTGCAAAGTGCTACCTATCATAATTCTTCCATGTTTCTAGCTAAAATGATAATCTTATCTAAAGGAACTTTTGCATTGCTGTACGTTAGAATTTACAACACAAAAGGCGAGTTTGGCTTGTTTGGAGTCCTATGCAATTACAGTTTAGTAAGTTTATTGAGGGTCTAAAACTACTTTCTACTGAATTGTTTATAGTGGTACTATTAAGTATTATAGATTGAAATCAGAGCTTCCGTATCTGCCAGGGTGACTTGCGGTTCGATGAGAACTTTCCACATTATTTCAAGTCATGCAAAGGGAAACAAGCTGGGACAGTGTCGCGATTAAGCCATATTGGCTGCGTGCTGTTGGATACAGAGGTTTCACTCTGCAGCTGATGATGATGCTGATGTCCCGTTCATCCTAAGTATAGAATATCTGAATTGAATTCACATTGATGCAAAGGGCTTTTCGATACCATTTTATCAGATTCGTCTTATCCTTCCCCAAGGCTGAAGAAGCGTCATAAGCCTTATGCTGTATAGCATGTCGTTCCTTATCTTCCCTCGAAGGGGGCTGTAAACTTGAAAGATGCCCCAAATTGGCCAAAGCATAACTAGAAATAAGCACTGTGAAAATTTAAAGTGACATTCTTTCTCACGTATCTACATTCAATCTTTATTTCATGTCCTTGCTATGGAGCGCTGCTGTAGGAAACCCGAAGTAAATATCTTTCGAATGCATATAGATGAATCATGATGCTTTTTATGCAACGCTGACTTGTAAGTATCCTGCAACAACGGTACTAGTCGACTAACAGGGCTTATAAAATAACCAGCGAACTGAATTTGAAATCGCAGGGGTTTCAGAAGGTGCTAATGATATTTGTAAGTGATTGCTGAAGCGGCGTGTATGAAAATGTTCAAGTGCAATATTGAGAACGCTGACTTGTATGGAATGAGCTATTTAGCCTATTTAGACTTGAAGTTAATCGAGGGCAAAGAGGTTGCCACAGTTTATCATTTTGGGATATACACTCTAAAAAATAAAAGTTCTGTATTGGCATCAGTGTTTCCATGAAGAGCCTTTAAAGGAATAGACAGCCAAAAATTTTATGGAAGTTAACTGTCAAACCCTCAGGGCATCCAAGATGTAGATGAGTATTTCTAGTGTTATCATCACTTGCTCACCAGTGGATCCTCTGCAGTGAATGGGTGCCGTCAGAATGAGTCCAAACGGCTGATAAAAACATTACCATAATTCACAAGTAATCCACACCACTCCAGTGTGTTGAACTTTAAACCATCACTTCTGGCCAAAATATCAGTTCATTCTGTTATCAAAATCCACCAACATACTGGTTTTTGCTTGATCTGTGCATATTTCACTCCTGATTCAGGCAAGATGACTTTTTCGCTGAATAAAGCAATTTTATTAGTGCTGGACAACAATTAATTGCATCCAAAACAAACATTTTTGTGTACATATGTGCACTGTAAAAAAAAAAAAAAAAAACAAACAAACACACACAATTTGTTGAGTCACTTTAAAATAATTTGTTACCCTGCTGCCTTAAAATTTGAAGTTCAGTCAACTCAAATACGTTTAGTCAACTTGAAATGTTAAGTTGACTAAACTATAAATGTGGTTTGTTAAACATAAATATCTAAGTTGTCACTTAGTAAAACTTAACATTTCAAGTTGACTGAACTTAAAATTTTAAGGCAGCCGGGTAACAAATAATTTTAAGTTGACTCAACCAATTTTTTTTTTTTTTTTTTTTTTTTTTTTTTTTACAGTGTGTGTCCTGTGTATATTATGTATACATAGATACACATACAGTATATATTCTGAAAATATTTGCATGTATTTACATGGATTTATTTATATTAATATAATTTATAAATATATCTAAAACAATTTGAGTCAATTTAATATAACTTTAGTCAACTTGAAATGATAAGTTGTACTAAGTGACGACTTAGATATTTTGAGTTGACTAAACTAAAAATTTGGTTTGTTAAACTTAAGCTGGGTTTGTTAGCCAGCTGCCTTAAAATTTTAATTTTAATCAAACTCAAATATCTACCTTGTCACTTAGTAAAACTTAACATTTCAAGTTGACTAAACTTTTTTGATTTGGCTGAACTGAAAATTTTAAGGCAGCAAATTGTATTTTAACAGTGTGTGTGTACTGTGTATATTTATTATGTATACATAAAGACACAGTATACATTTTGAAAATATTTACATGTATTTATATTCATATAATTTATAAATATATTTAATATATAACATAACATTTTTTCTTAAATATATATATATATATATACATGCATGTGTGTGAATTTATACAGTATATACATAATAAATATACACAGTACACACACATATAATATGTATACAAAAACTTTTATTTTGGATGTGATTAATCATTCCCCAGCACTACATTTTATAGATAAAGGTCTCATATTTTAGCCAAAAACAACAGATTAGTTGAAAACATCTTAATGAGGGATTATTATGATGTTTTTTTCTGGACAACACTTAATCGTGATTAATCGCATTCAAAATGAACGTTTTTGTGTACATGATATATGTACACTGTAAAAAAACAAAAAAACACAATTTGTTGAGTCAACTTAAAATAATCTGTTCCCCCTCAGTCAGTCACGTTCGACGTTACTCCATTACTCGACGTAAGCCTCCTTCAGGGAAAGAGGGTTACGAGAGTAACATAGACATTACCCTGCTGCCTTAAAATTTTAAGTTCAGTCAACTCAAATAACTTTAGTCAACTTGAAATGTTAAGCTGTTAAGTGACAACTTAGATATTTGAGTTGACTAAACTAAAAATTTGGTTTGTTAAACCTAAAAGCTGGGTTTGTTACCCAGCTGCCTTAAAATTTTTAATTGAATGTTTTCATCAGCTGTTTGGACTCTTATTCTGACGGCACCCATTTATCCATCCATTGGTGATGTCAGTGATGCAATGCTAAATTTTTCCAAATCTGTTTTGATTAAGAAACATCTACATCTTGGATGGCCTGAGGGTGAGTAAATAGCAAAAATAAAGCAGATTCTTCAGATTATTAAAGATTTTTCAACTTATAAGGAAAAAAAGGTTCTTTTAAGAACTGTTCGAAGCAATTTTGAGGAACCCAAAAATTGAAAACCCACTTTCAGAACCTTTATTTTTAGAAGTGAAACAGAAAGAATGGGTTTTTGTAGTTACTTTAGATTGGCGGGAGAATTTAATCATCGTTCATTCAGTGCTCCTGATACCTGTTTCTGCATGTTGGTGTTTTAACCGAAAACCTCCAGTCTTCACCTCAATCACCGCTTCAAATTTTAAGCATTGCTTCTGATTTTTTAATGACAACGTACATTTTCGGATACTTCTGAGTTCTGAAACTTTCCCAGCAGTGTGTGCAAGAGCGTTTCTACACAGCCGACATTTCTACTTTCTCCATAGGACGGCAGTTTGACACTTTTTGTATGGTAGTCAGTGTAGATCCAAAGACAGTGATTTGATTAGTGATGTGTTTTATGTTCTCTGCTTCGGTTCTCACGAGGAGTCAGAACGATGCGTGTTTGTGAGCGCGACTGTAACGGGGAAAGAGGTGGCGTGTTTCTGTTCCTTTATGTATATGACTGTGTGACATAGCACTCTGTTGGAAAAAGAGAGGTTAAAACCGTGGCAGTTACTTTTGTAAATATATGACACATTATAGTTATATTAGCCTAGCTGTTTAATTTGTGTGTCCATGCAAGTTTAATATTTTAAAAATAAATAGAAAATTGTGTCTCAATTGTGTTATATGAAAATATATTTAAACTAGATATCTTAAATTATTGTTTTATCTTGTCAAAAGCTTCTATGTTCTATGAATAATGGTTTCTCTGGACCATTTTATAGACTTGTCTGCACAAAATGCAATAAAGTTCAAGTCATTTATTACAACCATTTTTGTGTTTTCATTTGTAAGCTGAAAGCAATCAGTGGTCATTTCTTCTAATATACAGTATAATGTGGAGGTTTTGCAGAGTCATGATGAGAATTTTCCTCACGGCAAAAATATTTTTATTCAAACATTTAATTCAGGATTCAATTAAGTATATTTAGACTAAGTAAAATACATGTAAATAGTGATGGGTGGTACTTACACAAAATGTACACTACCAGTCAAAAGATTTTTAATGTTTTTAAGGAAGTCTCTTCTGCTCACCAAGCCTGCATATATTTGATCTAAATTACAGCAAAAACAGTAAATTTTAAAAACTATTTAAAATAACTTTTCTATTGGAATGTATTTTAAAATGTAATTTATTCCTGTGATTTCAGTGCTGAATTTTTAGCATTATTACTCCAGTCACATGATCCTTTAGAAATCATTCTAATATTCTGATTTGCTGCTCAAAAAAACATTTATTATTATTATTTTGATCAATTTAAAACATTCTTGCACAGAAAAAGTATTAATTTCCATCATTTCTTTCAAAAAAATAAAAAAAGGGGTAAATACTTCAGGTAAATACTGATCTTTGGATCTTTCAATTCATCAAAGAACCCTAAAAAATGTACTTAAATGTTTTAAATAATGATAATAATAATAAAAATGTTTCTTGAACATCAAATCAGTTTATTAGAATGATTTCTGAAGGATCATGTGACTGGAGTAATAATGCTGAAAATTTAGCTTTGATCACAGGAATAAATTACATTTTAAAATATAGAAAGTTGTTATTTTAAATACTAAAAACATTTCTAAATTGTACTGTTTTTGCTGTACTTTGGATCAAATAAATGCAGGCTTGGTGAGCAGAAGAGACTTCTTTAAACCATAAAACCTTAAATCATACTGTTCAAAAACTTGTGACTGGTAGTGTAAATCCAAGTATTACGCTGTTTGTGTTGAAGGTAAAATATCTAATCAATGTAGGGTTGAGATAGTGAAAACAGCCTCTGCCAACAGGGTTGGCCATTTGCACTCAGTGTAAACAGATACTGGCTGAATACAGAGAGTTAATATGTTTAAACAAATGTACCTGTAATGTGCTTGTTCAGTTGACTTTTTATGATATGCTGTTGACACAAATACGAAAGTCAAGATAAAAGATCAGTAAGTCAGTACATATGCATGTTTTCGCCCATTTTTAAACTACAAAGAATGGCTATAATAATGCATACTGTGTTCATTTTTATTGTTATTGTGGTGCTTGCCATCCTTTAGTTCTTTCATTTAAATGTCAGAGTGTTCCTGCAGTTCAAACAGTAGAGCATGACGTTAGCAAAGGTCATGGGTTCAATTCCCAGGGACTGCACAAACTGCTTAAAAATAATAGTGGGAATGTTTCTGTCAAGCTTTTACTCCCTTAAATTTACCTTTTAACACTTGTGAACAGCCTGACCTCTCCGTAGAGGAGCTAGTCAGTTTTTTTTTTTTTTTAAGAGAAATATTCAACATTCTGTAGCTCAAATGTAAAATTAAAGAAGCAAGAAACACTTGTTTTTTTTAGACCTGGTTACTAAACAAGGACACAATCCCAGAATCCTTTTTAAAACCATAAATTCTATCATTGGTCCTCTGCCTGGCTTTTCTAAATTACTTTTATAAAAAAAAAGTGGAGATTCGGCAGCATTTTAAAGGGGTCATTGGATGCGAAGTTCACTTTTTCATGTTGTTTGAACATTAATGTGTTGGCAGTGTATGTACACATCTACCCTATAATGATAAAAATCCATGCAGTGGTTTTTAATTAATCTGTAAAAATAATATCCTCTTTTTCAAATCTAGCCATTCTCAGATGCCTGTCGGTGTGGGGTCACATCGACAGAGGCCCCTCCCATGACAGTTGATTGACATGAGCATCTTACCTCAGACCCGCCCTAAATCAGCTGTAACAGTCTGACCTCCATTGTTTCGATGCCGGAGCAGGGATGTAAGTTAGACAAGAATATCTCCGATTAAGCGTTTGAGGTGTTGCTGGATGTAATAATGAACATAGTGGTCCTCATTTACTCCCGACATCTGAGTCGCTGAAAATGCAGTGGATTACGCTTGTTTGTGAAGGGAATGCGCCTCCCGATCTACATAAATGTTCGCGCAAATCATTCGTGATCAAGCTTCACCTACAGCAGAAGTGAGCGAAAGGTTAATCTCTTTTTATTAATCTCTGCAATCACCTTTCCTAAACATGCTAGTTAGCAAGTTTCGTGGCTAAACATGCTAAATGCGGCTAAAGTAAACAGGCTCGTCACTCCACAGAGAGAAGAAAGGGGTGGGGCAAGCAGAGCTCATTTGCAGTTAAAGGAACAATCCCCCAGAATGGGATGATTTTTGCAGAGCTGATTTTGACAAAGTAAAAAGGGTGTTGTTTTACACTACCATTGAGAATTTTTAACCAAAGTATATTATAGACTTTTCATTAAAATGGGCATCTGATGACCCCTTTAATACTGATTTCAGAGAACATGATGTTGACTCCTGTTCACCTTCAACATTAACCCACTTTTTATGAAACCTCCCTGTCAACCTTGGAACGCATTGTTGTACTTTCAAAATCATCCACCTGCCTTTCTGACTGCATTCCTACTTGTTTTTTAAAAGCTGTGTGTCAGACGGTTGGTCCAGATATTTTAGCCATTACTGACTCTTCTCTGTCTTCTTGCTTTGTCCCCTCATGTTTCAAACATGCCACAGTTTATTCACTATTAATGAATGTCTCTCGAGACTCATCTGTTTTAAGAAATTTTAGACCCACCTCCAAGTTGGCATTTTTATCAAAGATTTCAGAAAATGCTGTGTCCAATCAACGGACTTATTTTATGAATAATAATCTAATCTAAAATAGGTCTAAGAGTCCAATCTAAAAAAAATTTCAAAGAGCGTCCGCTCCCAACATAGCACTGAAACTGCTCTGGTCAAGGTGACTATGACCTACTTCTTGCAGCCGATACTGGCTCATTCTCTATTTTAATTCATCTTGACTTCAGCTCAGCCTTTGACACAGTGCACCATTATCTTAATTACTTGTGTTGGTTTCAGTGAAGTGGCTCTGGATTAGTTTATCCTTCCTTGGACCACTTTTGATAGACAATGACCACTGCAAATTGGCAAACACCCCACAAAAACTGCAGTTTTAGAGATGCTCTGACCAATTCATCTAGCCATCACAATTTGGCCATTGTCAAACTCGCAAAGTCCTTATGCTTGCTCATTTTTCCTGCTTCTAACACATCAACTTTGAGGACAAAATGTTCACTTGCTGCCTAATATATCCCAACCACTAACAGGCGCTGTGATGAAGAGATCACAGAGCCATTTCTCAATATGTGTTCTTATGTGCATCCTTGTGTTCTCTTGCGTCCTTGTGTTCTCGCTCTACGTCATCATTAACCGTCGAGGTTCAATTCTAATACTCAAGAACACAAGTACAGAGGACACATGGAAGTGCCCAGGTGTGTTCTTGAAATCGAGGATGCACCAAAAGTTGCACCATAATGTTATGCCTGATCGGTGTTTAAAGAAACTAAAAATTAACTGGAAAACATGTAGGCTATACTTTAAATGCAATTTAGGTTGCTTTGGTAAATCAAATGTAAAAACTAGGCTGAACTGTATGGACTCTTTTCACATTTTTGGGCTTCTCAGAAGCAGAAGTTTTCATACTTAGCTAAACTTCTGTAGTGATGAACAGAATCTATGGATTTTGCATTGCCATTTGCCCTAATAGCAAAAGCATTTCTATGACTTTTTAAAGTGAAGAAAATACAGAGAGATTGATTGACGCTGAACAGAAGAGAGAAAGATGTCCAATTGGTGGTTGGATACACAATCAGAAACACTAATGCAGTAGCATTAACCAGTTTTCTGTTACAAAGCATGAGAGTTACAAATGTATGTGACGTTTTTAAAAAATGAAAATATTAAAAAACAATTGCAACATTTACAATGTTAATTAAAGCTGCAAGCAGCGTTGAAAGGGCCCTCGCACCCGGGCTCACCGCCACCTGGTGGCTTTAGGAAATCAGCGAATGGTGAGCAATATGCATTTATAGGAGCAATATGTCAAAGTCATTTATATGTGCCAAACTTCCTGCTGCCAGCTGGTGGCGCTATGACTATAACTGAATATTAGCATGTAGATATCTTCAGGTCAGGACTTTGATCAAACGTGATGTTTGGTGCAGATTAAACATGGTATGTTTGAGATGGTGTAAAACATGACATATCCTGCTGCCAACAGGTGGTGCTATGAATATAACTGAATATTGACCTTTACACTCTTAAAAATAAAGGTGCTTTAAAAGGTTCTTCAAGCAATGCCATAGAAGAACCATTTTTGGTTCCACAAAGAACCATTCAGTCAAAGGTTCTTTAAAGAAGTATCTTTTTCTTACCTTTTTATAATCCTTCTTTCGCCACAAAGAACCTTTTGTGAAACAGAAAGGTACTTCAGATGTTAAAAGTTCTTTATGGAACCATTTAGACAAAAAAGGTTCTTCTATGGCATTGTGAAACACCTTATTTCTAAGAGTGTAGATGTGTTCAGGCCAGGACTCTTATCGAACGTGTGAAGTTTGGGGCAGATTGGACATTGTTTGGCTGAGTTATAACGACTTCATTTTACATGGTGAAACATCGAACTTTGTCAGGCCGCCACAGACACGCCCTTCAACAAAAACTCAAGATCTTCACAATTTAAGAATGCAAAGGCCTTTGGAGTAGACTGACCAAATATAATGTTGATGCCATTAAATCTCAATGAGGAGTTCGTTAGAGCATAAAACATGCCACTTCCTGTTGCCAACAGGTGGTGTTATGACTATAACTGAAACACATGCCCATGACCGTATCATGAGCATGTGTTCAGGACAGGACTCTTATCAAACATGTGAATTTTGGTGCAGATCCGGCCTTGTATGCCTGAATTGTAACAACTTCCTTTTTCATGGCGAAACATCGAAGTTTGTCAGCCTGCCACGGATACGCCCTTCAACGAAAACTCAAGATCTTCGCAATTTAATGTCACAAAGGGCTTTAGATCAAACTGACCAAATTTGGTGTTGATCTGTTTAAATCTCTAGGAGAAGTTTGTCTAAATACAACGGATGAAAATGGCAAAAACGGCACAAAACTTGCAGAGAAAATTCAAAATAACAGACCTACTGTTGGGTTTCGGACTTCGTACCGGGGGATTTCACACATGTATGTGAAACCCCAGATCAGATGTGCAAAGTTTCATGAGTGTTTCAAGCATGTTTAGGCCCTCAAAAATGCGATTTATTTTAGAGAAAAAGAAGAATCTGAGCAAATCCAACAGGGTCATAACAGTTTGTGAAAAGGGCCTAATATGGACCGAAGTGTCCAATATGTTCCATAAATAGAGTCTCAAGGACTTCTTGCATTTTATTACATACACCAAATATAATCTTCTCTTCAAACTAATATAGACATAGAGGCGCTGCTTGTTCTGATAGGTCAGCATAAACTTCCAAACAACAGTTCATAGTGTGCATAAAAAAACTACAGCAGAAAAAAATACGAGCGAGCAGCTGCAATAAAAGCACATTCTGTTTATCTGTGTGTCTTTGTCTATCTATGCAGTTGAAAGCTTCTACAATATTCTCCTTGAAGCTCAACCAGATACAAAACACTTAAAAACTGATTGAATTTTCCCTTTACTCTCATGACTTCATCATCATTAACATCTTTCAAATGAAATCTCACTGACTTTCTAAAAGATGCACTTGCGTATTTAAATGCAAATGAGCGGATTGTTTTGTACCGTGTTATCAGCGCTATTAGGAAACAATCATGCTGAAAGTGCATTGCTCTGAACTCGGCAGTGAGCTCCTATCATGACTGTAACTGATTGTGATCTTTGCAGTAAACATGTTAATGAGTTTCTTTATGCCTTTCTCTTCCTATCTGTCACTCTTTTGTAATATGATTTAAATTGATTCTATACCATACCCTTTGTTGAAGTCGAAAAACTGCTGAGTGATTAAAAATCCTGGGAATGGTTATTACTAAGGACAAAGTGCAGTTGGCTTCCCCTTTGCCTAAAGCAGCATGTTGATGATGTAACTTCATCTTGTAGCCAATGGCCGGCGTTTTGCTTATCAAACTACAGTAGATAAAATAAATAAGGTGTCACGGGAAGAGAAAGCCAGACAGGGCTGCTGGCTGTGCGCTCAGTTGCAGTCAAAATGAAGAATAAATCTATGAATCTGCGTGTGCGGCTCCCTGCGCTAATTTTTGCATTGGAGGTCATGATTGTGGTTCTTTATGCAGTCTTTGTGACATACGAAGATGATGCTAATGCACTTCTACAGAACAACCAGACCCGGCCCATGGAGAACTCATTGTATCAGAACTATCCGTTTTTTGCTGACATTCAGGTGATGATATTTCTCGGATTCGGCTGCCTTCTGGCTTTTTTCCGGCGCTATGGTTTCGGTGGAATGGTGTTTAATTTCCTAATCGCCACATTTACCATTCAGTGGGCCATTCTGGTCCAGGGCTTCTTTCAGTTTTACTATGATGGGAAGATTCATCTTGGTGTGCTGAATTTAATCAATGCTGAGTTTGCCTGTGCAGTCGTGCTGATTTCTTTTGGAGCAGTGTTGGGAAAGACGAGCCCTGTGCAACTCCTGGTAAGTGTATTATTTCTGCAGCAGGTGGTTTGAAATTAAATACTGAACCTACAAAAGATGTTTTGCCATATTTTCCATTGTCAGTCAGCTGCAGCACTGAAAAGGTACAGTGCAAGCTGTGTTGAACATTAACAACAATCTGTTATCTATATTATATTCTTTCACAAAAAGGCAACACCTGTTTTATTTGTGAGATGAAGATCTGCCATGCATCAATGTTTTCTCTTAAGCAATGCAAGACTCTCATGAAGTTTTTTGCATTTGCTTCCATAAAAAAATCATCAAAAGCATCTTCCTTCTAAGGCAACATCCCAACCATCATTTGGAGCTCCTTATTAATTGAATGTTAGTTGCAATTATATGAACATTATTATAGTTTAAATTGAAAAGCAGTTAGCTGAACTTAGTGTTTTTTTGGCCCACTTAAGTAGGAATTTTATGCTCATTTCTATTGTCTTCGAAATATGGTAAGTGTATGTTTGAACGTGCTAAAAGGCATTTAAGGTAAACTAAAATACACTTAAGTGGCCTTTAATTTCATTAATGCATAATATGCTTGCAATTAAAAAATAAATAAATAAATAAATAATACACTTTTAAGATTTGAAGTACATGCACATTCAATACAATTAATTGCAATTTTTCACAAGGGTAAGCAAACAGCATGATACTCTAATGCCAGATTTCTGCAAAGGAGGCACAGAAGTGCCTCTGATGTGTCTTTATACAGACTATTTAATGCTGCTCAGAGGTGGCATAAGTAAGGGATAATGCATGGCTAGCTGTGCATTAAGTAATGAACAATGTACATCCAGCAGGCTGTTATGGCAGAATAAAGCCATAACACTTAACGGCTGTTGCATAAGGCTGAAGGGCTTTATTTTGCAATAACATCCGACTGGATGTACATTGTCCCACTTATTACATGCTACTTGCCACAAAACTAAATAATTAGACATGAAATATTTGAATGCAAAGCTTCCGTGAAGAAAGCAGTTGCTAGCAAGTGGCAAATTCAAACTAGACGGCATTTGACCACATGAAAAATAATGCCGTTAAAAGACATTAATTTGAGATTAAACTGTTTCAAAATCTTACCAGTTTGTTAGTTATGTTACAATCGTTGCAAAACACGCAGCTGTGTTTGTATGAAAGAGAGAGCGGGTCCATGTACCAGGATGACATAATCAAATAATTGTACACAGAATATTGATCTGAGTTTTATATGTTATTAGCCAACCAAACACAAAGCTTCCACAAAGAAATAATGTTCTTAGAATGTGAATAGCACTGACTGCAGTGACCCGGATGAGCTTGTGTTATTAGTTTTTACGGGTTGTTATCAGTGAATAACATATCTCGGAATGTGGCGACTGACCAATCAGAATTGAGTATTCCGTGTAGTCATGTAATAAACGAGTTTAATGCACGACGTGGAGGCCAAGAACCTGATGCAAAGCGGTTGCCTCCGCTTAGTGCATTAAAATAGTTTAATGCACAGCTAGCCATGCATTATCCCGCTTATACTATCACAGACATTTGCAGTGCAATATTTGACTGGAAGAGTAAAAACTATGGTTATTTTCGTCAGCTACAGCTCGTTAGCGCTAGCATTCTGCCCACTTCAAATCAGAGATGAAGAGATGAAGTACTGCTTTAAGATCACATATATTTGAATGAATGAACTATCACATTTGTGACCCGTGCTGGCAAAATGAGTCAGAATGTGCAGTCAAAAACAGTGAAAAATGTTTTGGTTGAATTTGAGGTTTTCACAAAAATTAGTTAATTAAGCCGTCTTCTAGCGATCCCAATACTCCAAATCGTAACTAAACATCTAAAATGATGTTTATTTGTACATTTTCTAAGAGGAGAACCCTTTTCTCTGCTCACTTCTGGACGACTGCTGCTACTTCTCACAAGTTGTAGGTCTATTGTTGCAAAGCGCAGCATTCCAGCTTTGTGAATGTTCATATTGAATTCTCGATGAACCAGTATGATTGTCAAACCCATGCTGATGAAAACAAAGCATTCACGCTGACTGAAACTGCAAAGCGCGTGGATATGACGAGCCTCTCTGAGAGTGCGCGATTTCCCTAAGTACATTATTGTGAAATATGTCTTGGCGAGATTCACACAAACATAATCTGATATGTCTTAAATGAACGTTTATTTAATGGTTGGGGGGAAATCTGATGTGTAACATTATATTAGATCCATGCATTACAGTAGGTCTTAATATAGATCTGTCTCAATGTTAATCAAACATTAAAAGAAAAGACAGAATTACTCGCTGCTCTTGATTAAACTACTGTTCATTTGCATCTTTTTTGATAACAAGATTAAATTCTAATATCTATTTTGTGATTAATAATATAGTTATTATTATTAAGAAAAGAACTGGAGGAAAATATGCAACGTTGCTTGGTCATTTTGCTTTGGAATCTTCAGAAAACCCTAACTGGATTTTTCTCAAAATCAACTCTGCTGACTTTATCGCCTTCAAATGTCTGTAGCTCAGTCATTTACCGTATACATATACCATTGTGAAGGTATTTTAATGGAGAATATGAAAATAAAAAGAACTCATTTTTGAAAATTTGCTCATTCCGACTCATTTTGCCAGCACGGGTCACATTTATTTGAATTACTTATTGATCGAGAGAGAGATGACAGTTGCGTGTGTGAATTACCGGCGTCTGTGCATCTCTCTTTACAAACAATGAAGTTGTGAGTTTCCCTGCTGGGAAAAAAAAATAGAAACCATCAAAGAATTTGTAATGGTTTTACTGGTTATAACGGGAATTGTACTGGTTTTAATGGAGGCTGTAATGGTGCCTATTGGTCTCTACTGGTATTTGGTCGCCTTCTATTGGTGGCTTGTTAAAACCACTAAATCCTAATGGAATATGTCCTAAAACACACTACAGGAAACCATTTTTAATAGTTTTAATGGTTAAAAGTTGATGGTTTTTGATGTTTGTAATGGTACTTGTAGTGGAAACCATTAGAATTTCTGTGGTGGTTTCAATTGTTTTTCTCAGCAGGGTAGTTGCTTAAATGACAGTTTTACCTCTTTGTTACTAAGAAATATTATGTAGCGATCCAGTATCAAAGCTATCGCAGGGCAACACTGATGTTTCTGTACTTTTGTATGTTTCTACAAACTGTGTGCAGATCATGGCCTTGCTGGAGATCCCTGTGTTTGGTGCCACAGAATGGGCTGTAGTGAAGTACCTGAAGATCAACGATGCCGGTGGCTCGATCCTCATCCACATTTTTGCCTGCTACTTCGGACTGGGTGTCACCTTTGTTCTGTACAGGCCCAGCCTAAATGAGGGACACCCAAAAGAGACAACAAGTTACCAATCAGATCTGCTATCTGTAATGGGAACCCTGTTCCTCTGGGTGTTCTGGCCGTCTTTCAACTCAGCGCTGACCTTCAAGGGAGACGACCAGCACCGAGCCGTTCTCCACACGTTTATAGGTCTCAGTGCCTCCACGATCACCGCCTTCGCCCTGTCCAGTATGCTTAGCAAGAATGGTAAGATCAGCATGGCTGATGTGCAGAACGTCACGCTGGCCGGTGGCGTAACTGTCGGTGCTTCGGTAGACATGATGATTTCACCAGCCGCTGCTTATGTGCTGGGCATCCTGGGATGCATCGCGTGCATGCTGGGGTATAAATACCTGAGCCCGTTCCTGGCGCACCGGCTGCGGTTGCAAGATCAGTGCGGCATACACAACCTGCACGGCTTGACGGGACTCATTTCTAGCCTAGCAGGAATCTGCGCCATACTGTTGGCAAGCGAGGAAACATACGGCCCCAGTCTCTACCAGACCTTTTCTCATCGGGCCCCTCCAGAGGGAGATCCTCTGCTAGCGGAGTTGCAGGAATTCATCCCAGATCTGGAAGCAGGTTTGGGTCGGACTGCACGGGAACAGGCCCTCTTTCAGGTGGCAGCTGTGTGCGGGACTATTGCGGTGGCGGCAGTGGGGGGTTTGCTGACTGGTGTGGTACTCAAGCTACCATATCTGGCTTCCCCCAGTGATGAGAACTGCTTTGATGATGAGCTCTTCTTTAATGTTCCTCCAGATTACAACTACGCAAGCAGTCCGCAGGACGTATGGTCCTATGTTCTCAGAGACGCAAACAAAACTGATGCTGACTGGTGCAATAAAAAAACTGAGCATGAGCAAGAGGAATAAATGGCAGTGTACGACTGTTGTGAACTTCAAAACTGAGTACTGTGTAACTTGTTAACTGTAATTGTATTTACTCAAAAAATATTTTAATATTTGATGGGATGAGGTTTGTATGGAAGCCTGTTTCTGCCACTGAATAAAAAATGAAAGGTTATTGCAACTTTATATTTCACAATTCTGCCTATTTTTTTCTCAGAATTGTGAGATACAACTCGCAGTTGCAAGTTATAAAATCTCCAATTCTGACTTTTTTTCTCAGAATTGTGATATAAACACAATTGCGTTTTTTTTTCGCAATTGCAAGTTTATATCTCACAATTCTGACATTTTTTCTAGCAATTCTGTTTTTCTCTCAGAAATGCATGATATAAACTCAAAATTGTAATTTTTTTGCAATTTTTTCTTGCAAATGCGAGTTTGTATCTCGCAAATGCAAGATTATATATTGCAATTCTGACGTTTTTTCTCATAATTGTGAGATATGAACTCACAGTTGCGATTTTTTGCAATTTTTTTTCTCTTAAATGGGACTTTGTATCTCAATTTTTTTTCTCACAATTGCAAGTTTATATGTGATATAAACTCACTTTTTGCTAATTTTTCTCGCACATGCGAGTTTGTCTCGCAAAGCTTTTTTTTCTCGCAACTGCAAGTTTATATCTCGCAATTCTGACATTTTTTCTCGCAATTCTGATAAAAAGTCACAAATACCTTTTTTTTTTTTATTTTGTATTCAGTGGCAGAAACAGGCTTTCATCGATTTGTATACTGTGTATCAAAATATATAAAGTGTATGTATAATATTTTTTATGAATTAGCAGATATTTCTATGTACCACTTAATCGCTGAACCACTTTTCATTTATATATTTTAAATAACCTTTGTGAAAAACAAGTATGTTGAACTTTAGCATACTTTTAAAAAGTAATTATTATGGAAATAATATATACATAGGTGCGCCATTTTGTTATTTGCAATTGAAGTAAAATGCATTAGACTTTAAATTTATTTTAAATGCAGTTTGTTGAACTTAGGAGTGTTTTCTGACCCACTTAAGTAGGACTCAGATACATCTATATGTAACTTCATAATTACTACTATTGAAATGTGGTTAAATATATACTGAAGAATGTACTGACAAACATTTGTTTTAAGTAAAATATACTTTAATGTCATTTTTAGACAACTGAATGATAATGTTGCAATTTAGTACATTTAATATGTTAACTTTAAATATTAAATAGCACATACAATTATAATCATACATTAGTTAGACAACACATCAAAACAAGTGTACTTATTTAAAGATTAACAAAACATAATGATATAAAAAGTACTTTAAGGTAAAATGCTTAATTTAACATTATTAATAAGTGCACTTATTAAAAGTGCACTTAAGTGTGTTAAGAAACATGAAAGTGTCTCTCTTTAAGTACAGTGGCTTTTTATTTTAGTAATATCTGTAGTTTCTTTTTTAAACATACTTTACAATTTTAAGTACACTACATGTGTACATTCAATACAATGAAGTGCGCTCTGTTTTCAACAAGGTTACAATTGGATGATAAATGATGTCTGAGTATTATGAGTTTAGAAGTCTGTATTTCACATTGAGTAATGGCAACAACACCTCCCTCAGTGAACAAAAGATAAACAGGACTAAAGTTAATCAGTTAACAGTTCAAAAACTGAAATATGAACTACATTACATTTATAGGTGATGAATGCTACCTTGATTAAAGCTTATAAATTAACAAGTTGATTGTCTTTCTTGGTTGATTGTCTTTCTATCTTAATATCTGTTTAGATAAATATTCACATATCTATAAGCATAGAAGTATATATAAACAGAGTATTTTGAATATTATTGTATCATGTTAGCCTATAAATGCACGCAGTTAAATAATATGACAGCCTTTTGTATTGTAAAGTTAGGTTGCTCACGGTCAGAGTTTGAATGCTGATTGATGACACTTTCTCAAAATACATGGATTTTTTATTTTTTATTTTTTTTTCCGATTTTTAGAATTGGCTGTAAGGTCTGGGAAATTGTAAATAAAACTAGTATCTTTTTAATCTTTTACCATAATGAATGTTATTTAAACATACACCAGAGTGTCTTATTTGATCTTGACTTCAACTGGCCAATATATTTTAAGTATTGTATTTAAAATAATATCCCTAAATTTTGCTTTGGACAAATATTTAAGACAGCTGTAAGGATGTGTGAAGAAATGCCATTAGAATTAGAAGAAAACCTAAAATAATATTCCTAATTATTAAAACAAAATATTATGTGTTTGAATGAACTTATTTGACACTTTCTCAAATTAATTATTAATTAGAAAATAATATAAAAGTACATATTATACATTATATAATGTAGATACAGATAATATAATAATATTGGATGTTAATTTATAGAGATATTAATTTATATATGTATAATATTAGCGTAAATTTAATTTTCTAGATATTATCATTATAGCCTTTGATGACTCCACCCTTGTTTTACAAAACACAGAACTAGTTTCTGCAGTGAATGTTTACGCAATAATTACGCAAAAAAACAAAGCAGGTCTATCAAGGGTGGTATTCAAAGAAACAAAAGCACTGCAGATTCTGCAGGATGACCACACCTGAAGAAAAGAGACTCCAAATTCTCCTTTCCTCGACTTATCTACATTACGAAACGATAGGAAGCCCTGCCCCTCTCAGCGGCCATTTTGGGTAAAGCAGGAAGTTGTCTTGTGGGGGAAACCTCATGACAAACTGAACTGAGCTTTTTAAATATCCACTGATACAAACATCGGTATTTGTTTTTGCTTGAATGATTTTTCGTTGTATATTTTGCTGGTCTACAGGCGGATCGGACCGTTTGTTTCGCGGTTGTGTTTACTGTCAAACTTCACGCGCGTCGAAGAGGTCGCGACGGTAACCGGAGTGCTAAATAAAACCAGGTAATTTTTGCAAACAAGGAACTACTGATCTAATTAAGACTTTGGTTTAAAACGAAATGTAAATATTACATAAATTACAGTATGCTATCATATATGGATATGAGTGTGGCGTCTAAATTAGCCGCTTATGTAATGCTGTTGCTGTCTCAAGAGCATTTGCTGCAGAATCGAGCGTGTTGTTTAAAGAACAACACAGCTCGACTGTAAGGCGTTTTTATGTTTGTTTGCTTTGTCGTTGTGACAAGAGTACGTAAACGGAACCGTAAACTATAACGCATCAGGTTGGCTGTGTTTGTAAACCATATGTTGTTGTTTTCATTGACAGTAGGTCAGGATGGCGGATGACTTCGACGTTGAGGCCATGCTGGAAGCTCCTTATAGGAAGGTGGGTGGACGACCGGAAGCTGTCGTATTTTTATTTTTTGTTGGCATTTGTATGAATTAGTTCAAAATGAAAATATGTCAATTTATTCACCCTCATGCTGTTCCAGCTTGTGTGGATATCGTTTTAATGATGAACAGAAAAGGAGAAATTGTGAAAATTGCTCCATATCCGTGTATGAGTGCTGAATGAGAACTGAAGCTTTTAGGCTTTGAGCAGAATGAAAAAGCACCATAAAAATAGTCCATACGAATACAGTAATAAAGTTACAGAAGTAAAAAATCCTATATATTTGGGTGCATTTGAGGTTTGGGAGCTGTAAGGTTGTTATCAGTGTATGGTTTTGTTGAAGTTAAACTCTTTAAATTTTTTGCCTATATATATATATATATATATATATATATATATATATATATATATATATATATATATATGCACATATATGTGTATATATAGTGATACATGTGAAATGTGTAGTTTATGCATACGTGACCACAAAACCAGCCATAAGGGTCAATTTTTTTATTTTTATTATTTTATTTTTTTTTTTAATTAAGATTTATGCATCATCTGAAAGCTGAATAAATAAGCTTTCTGTTTGTCCTGCTTGTTAGGATATGACAATATTTGGCAGAGTTAAAATTATTTGAAAATCTGGAATCTGGGGGTGCAAAAAATCTAAATATTGAGAAAATCGCCTTTAAAGTTGTCCAAATGAAGTTCTTAGCAATGCATATTACTAATCAAAAATTAAGTTTTGATATATTTACAGTAGAAAAATTACAAACCATTTTCATGGAACATGACCTTTCCTTAATGTCTTTTTTATTTAATTTCAAGTTTGTAATGTTGTTGATTCACCTTGTTGCTTGTCTTCCAAACAACTGTCTTTTTTTTTTTTTTTGTAGCTTAAAGCAAATAAAATTTTAATTGATTGAAAAAAAAATTCAAAGTTTCTCCTTTTATGTTCAGAAAACAGAAAGTTGATAAGATATGATTTACAGAATTTTCATTTTTGTGTAGATTGAACTCGTTGTGTTGTCATATGGCTACTCAAAAACCCTGCTTTTATTGTTTGTGCCTGACTGAAGTATAAGATTGTGTAATGTTTATGAGAGAGAGTTATGTTTTGTAGTGTGATATCCTGAATTACAAATAAATGCCCATCTATCTCTCTTTATAGACTTGCCTAATGATATCTCACCTCTACTCCCCTGAATACATCTTTGATTCCAGTGTGAACTGTGAAAAAAAGTAAGGTAGTAATTGCGCAATGTATTAATGTACTTTGATCCAAAATACAAATAGACCGCCACCATACACCTTTAAATCAATTTGGTTTCATAACGGTGAATGAATGCCAATAGATGAAACAAAACGTGACATGGAGCAGAGACAGTATTCAGGTTTCAGCCATGTCACCAAAAATCTGATGCAGTACCAGAAAAATATACATTACCAGTCAAAATTTTGGAGTTGGAAAGACTTTTTTTATTGTTTTGGAAAGAACCATTTTCTATTTTAATATAATTTAAAAATGCAATTTATGCCTGTGATGCAAAGCTGTATTTTTAGCATCATCACTCCAGTCTTCAGTGTCACATGATCCTTCAGAAATCATTCTAATATGCTGACTTGTTGTGTTAGAAACATTTTTTTTTTAATTGAAAACAGTTAAGGACAATTCATATAGAAAGCTTACAAGAAAAGCATTATTTGAAACTGAAATCTGTAACATTATAAATGTCTTTACTGTCACTTTTGGCCAATTTAATACATCCTTGCTGAATAAAAGTGCTGTTTTTTTTTTTTTTTTTTAAAATAATAGTAAAAAAAAAAAAGTCTTACTGAACCCAAACCTTTGAATGGTGGTGTACATACTATATAATAGACATACGTTATAAACGGATAAAATCAACACCTGCCCAATATTTAAAAAAGGAAAAAAAAAGTTGAACTCAGAAATTCTTCATATTATGAAAGTAATATTTATTGCAAATGGCATTTCATGTAATGCAGCCGGCTTATTGGACCTGGAGTCAAGAATTGAAACCCTGAAGCCTTGGACTAACCTTGACCTTTACTGAAGGTCAACTTCGATGTTCAAACCTGAAAAGAGCAGAATTTTCCTATAATGAATTTTGAGATTTTTATATATGAATATATCTATAAAATTATATATATAATATGAATACTGTCTCTCTACCCAGTGTTTTGATGATCTCTAAAACCATTGCCATTGGCATTTGGTTTGTGCATGTACTTTTTAGTAATATCTTTTTATTTTTAAACTGTTTACTATTTCAAAAATGCATTACCCAGTAATAATTCTTTATCAGTAAACGTAGATATAAATAGATTTTTATTTGTCTTTTTCTAAAAAAAAAAAAAATGCCTATCATCGTTGTCAAATTAAGACAAATGCGGAAAAAACCCTGAAAATCTTTTAAGTTGTATCTTTTTTTGGCTGACTTTGATGCGGTGTCTTTTGGGAGGCGATATGACTAAGCCGTGTAAATCCCTGTCTGCTTCAGGACAAGCTGTGAGACAGAGATGGCATCGAGCTCTCACAGTCCAACAGCGCAAACTGGGGAAGATCACACGGACTGACAGCCTCCACTCTGGAATGCCCTTTAGCAGCTCTATAGCATGACTACAGCAAGACTTAGGCTAAAAATAGCGGGGTACCTATACTACCCTAAAAACACATGGCCTAGCATGTCAAGACATTGAATTTAAAAGTTAAAGACAGACCCCCTACCATCTGGTTATTTACAACAGACCATTTGATTATATACAATTTGCACTTTTAGCCAAAGTGAAAAAACGAAAAAAAAAAACACAAGCAATTTATCATAAAGAAGCCAACAATAGTAGCATTTCTGTCTCTTCTCTTATCCCCCTCCCCTCTCGATTTCCAGTATTTCCTCTCCATCCTCATGTTGTTCTTTTATCAATCTTATTCAGGGTGAAAGCAAGTCCTCTAGCGCCAATGGTCATAATGAGGAACGCAGCAAAAAGTAAGCAAAAACCTTTCTTTCTGCTTGACTGTAAGCTTTTCAGGTAAATTAGGTACATATGTTGGTAATGAATGAAATTGTGTTTTTTTTCCATGTAGGAAAAGACGCAGCAGAAGTCGTAGTCCAAGCGCAGGCCGGCGGAGGAGTAGAAGTGGGGACCGCAAGAAGAGTCGCGAGCGACGCAAGAGCCGTAGCCGCGAGCGGAAACGTTCACGGAGCAAAGAGCGCAAGCGGTCGCGATCCCGCAGCAAGGACCGTGGTGGACGTGGTGGACGTGGACGCAAAAGCCCTCTGTGAGTTCAACCCCTGATCATTACATTTTTTAGGTCAGCATTTTGAATCCAAGATTCTACAATATCACTCAATCATCAACAACACAGTAAAATAGTTTAAGGAATAGTTCACCCAGAAATTAAAATTCTGTCATCATTTAATCATACTAATATGTAAACCACGTGACTTTTGGAACACAGATAAGAGATTTTGAATATTTTTTCCCCTTTTGTCCTTTCAAGTTAAATTTTCAAGCTTTGAAAAGTTCATAAAGACATTGTGAAAGTAATCAATATGAATTACACAGTTTAAAGGATTAGTTCACTTCCAGAATAAAAATTTCCTGGTTATTTACTCACCCCCATGTGATCAAAGATGCTCATGTCTGTCTGTCTTCATTCTAGAAGAAATTAGGGTTTCTGAGGAAAACATTCCAGGATTTTTCTCCATATAGCGGACTTAAATGGTGGCCAATGGGTTGAAGGTCCAAATTGCAGTTTCAATGCAGCTTTAAAGGGCTCTACATGATCCCAGCCAGGGAATGTAGGTCTTTTTTGAAAACACGAAAATGCTCGTCTAGCCCGACCTCACACATTACGTAGTCATGTTGGAAAGGTCGTGCATGCATAGGCCGAAGTGTTTGTAAAACAAATGTGCAAAGAAAGTCAAATGCCGTTTACAGGGCTATATGCTTACTTTTCTTTTTAGCAGCACTTGTGCTCCTAACTTAAAACATTTAGGAACACAACAAAAATGTCAATAATCTCTAATCAATAATCTGATCAAAAATTAGCCTTCCTATTATGAGGTGATATTTTACTCCTGAAAGTGAATTAGAGGGGAATTTTGTTTTTACCTTTGTAATGGTCATTTTTTCAAATTAAGTGTCATCTTTACATCAGTACAGAAGAACACAAAAGTGGCTTGTAGGTGTATTTTCAGATGTTTAATGAGGCTCAGAGGTGGCATGAGTGCAATTAAATTTATTTTCATGTTGAGATTAATGTTTTTAATATCAAATTTTGAATATAGAAATACAGTATTAAATGACTTAACTGAAAAGATACTTTAAAAAGGAAACTGCCAGGTGTTGGTGGCAAGTCACTGATTTAATTACTGAATCATACAGTCATTTGATTCGTTCAAACAGCTGATTCATTCAGGAATAAAGCAAGTGACTGTCTTTTTGAATGGGAAATTGAATCTGACTTACTAGATTCATTTAAAAATGCACGGTCATTCATAAACTAAACACCGCTGTGTTTGAATGGAGATGGGCAGTGGCTCGACTGTGACTTGTTTCAAAATATTTTCGATGATGGAATAGAGCAAAATCAGGCAATACTGTTTTAGTCAGATGATGTAAGTCACTTAATATTAGCTTGTTTATTTAATTGTATTAAATCGGTATCACATTTACAAACTCCCTTAAAAATCATTAAAAGCGGTCACTCCTCTTATTTCTGTGCAATCTCACAAAGTTCCATTATAATCAACAAAGCTCTCTACACTGCACAATGAATCTCTTATTTACACTCTTTACACTGTTTATGAAAGGATTCGTGAGATGTGTCTGTGATACATTACTCAACATTGCAAAAGCAACCATGTCGGATGGTTTTTGAAGTTGGAGGAGAAAATTAGTTTTTCGTCCTACCCCACCTTTCTGAATCGGAGTACACAGATGAAGCGTATCGCAGAGCTAGTGCAAGACAAGCACTTGTGGATAAAGGTATCTATTTTTTTTTTTTTTTTTTTTTTTCTTTTCTTTTGGAAAGAAAATGACGATTGTTTTGCAAGTTAAGACCCTTATTCTTCGCCCGGGATCGGGTAGAGCCCTTTGAAGCTGCATTGAAACTGCAATTTGGACCTTCAACCCACTGATCCCCACTGAAGTTCACTATATAGAAAAAATCCTGGAATGTTTTCTTCAAAAACCTTCTTGGATGACATAGGGGTGAGTATATAGTCAGAAATTTTTTATTCTGGAAGTGAACTAATCCTTCAATCCAAGTCTTTTAAAGAAACATGAAAGCTTTGTATGATGAACAGATTTCATTTAGGCTTTTGTTCCCATATAAACATTGATCAATGCACATTATGCTCCTATGATAAACATAAACTCAATTGATCAAATCTCATTTGTTTTTACCCACCAAGCAAACACAGTTAAACTTCCGTTTACCATATTTGATGAGCTCTATGGATGTTTCAAAGATAAGTTGAAGTCATAGAGGTTTGGAATGACATGAGGGTGTGTAAATGATGACAGAATTTTCATTTTTGTCACAGACCATGGACCGGTTTGAATTTATTGCCACATGTTGTGTATTTGGGAAGCATGGTTTAGTTTATTGTAACTTGAGAGTGGTCAATGTCTTGCTAAATGTGCATCTGCTTTGCTAAAAATGCAGAAGTACCTGAATCTTGCATTCCTTTACGCTGCGGCACATTGCTGTGTTTTTAAAGATGTCTGGTGCTTGTTTTGAGGAATTCTGAGAAAAGAAAACCTGGAGGTGACATATTTCCAGGCCTGCTGTGTTCTGGTTCACGGAGGTCACCATAACCACAAGTTCATTGGCCAGTTGCAGTCACATGACTCAGCATTCCCTTATGGCGCAAGCAGCGATCACCTACGACTTCAGTGATCATGATTATAGAAATATATATTTATATTTTTTTCCATTGGGTTTCTTCAAATATTCATCATATAATATAATGCCCTTACAGAGAAAACAGTTATCGCCTACTTTTTCAATGACCTTGGTTGTAGAAATATTTATTTCCAATTGGGTTTCATAATATAATATAATAATATGTCCTTATAAAGTAAACAGTGGTTCCCCATTTTTTTTTCACTGACCATGGATCTGGAAGTATTTTTTTCTTTATTACTTTTTCTAAAATATATGGGGGTAATAAAAAAAAAATACTTGCAAATGTATACAAATATTGGTAATATAATTTTATAGTGTAGTTTTCTACTTGGCTGTTTAACATGATTTTTAAAGAAGCTGAATTTGCACTTGTGATTTCTACCGATATCATCATGTAACTCATGTTAGGCCTGCTTTTTTTTTTTGTTTGTTTTTTTTTTTTTTTACACTATCAATTAAAAGAAAAATTGCGAAGGGAATCCATAGTTTTGCCATTGCTTGCATTGGGTTTTTACTGGATACTTGCCTTCCTGCATCAGTATGTAGTAGCCCTTGCATTGCCACAATGGCTGAAAGTTGACTGGTTTAACACTGAGACAAACCCTTGTTTTATATGTCATAGTATGGGGCCGAAATTAAATGGTGGTCCCGGAGGGAAGACTGGCCCACAACATTTCACCAAACACAGGTGATCTCATCTGTGAATCTTGCTGCCTGTTGTCTGCTGTTGTGTGCTGATGTGTATGTCTGTCTTGGATAATCATACATGCATGGGTGATAAACACAGGCTGACAGAGTATTCTAACTCTAGTCGCAGGCGCTCTCGGAGCAGAAGCCCGTTTAAGAAGGAAAAAAGCCCTGTCAGGTGAGATGCTCATTGTTGTGTGACTCTGCTGTAGTACTGAACTACTGAACAATGTAAAAAAGGTTCTTAATTGGCATTAATGGTTCCATGAAGAACATATAACTTCCATGGAACCTTTCTATTGTCCGAAAGGTTATTTATAATGAAAAAAAGTGTTCTTCAGATTAACTGAAAGATTCTTTGGAGAACCCAAAATGGTGGTGCTGTTGTATCACAGTGAAAACCCTTATTTGGAACCTTTATTTTGAAGTACTACCACAAATCATTCCATAACTAAATGTGACATTTTATTTTATGGCACTAAGAAGTGGCAAAGAGAATCCTGCTATCTTAGTGTGCTTAAGCTGAAAAGAGGAAGTGGGTGCAGTTATTTTTAAAAGGTGTTAGAGGCACTGTTAACTCTTGTGCCTCAGTAATATTGTATATCAAGCCTACAGCTCTCATTAAACTTTCTCACAGATCTACATAAATGTACAATTGATTAAGGTACATAAGTTAACATTAGTTAACTACTCATACAACATTTATTTATCTTATTTAATGTTACTTTCAACTACATTTACTAATGCGTTATTAAAATCAAAAGTTGTGCTTGTTAAAATTTGTTAATGCACTGAATTAACATGAACTAACAAAGAATAACTATTTTCATTAACGTTAACAAAGATGAATAAATACTGTAATAAATGTATTATTCATTGTTTATGTTAGGTAATTCATTAACTAACATTAACTAATGTAATCGTATTTTAAAGTGTTTCCAATTCATTAATGTTGTTCAACATTGTCATTAAAAATACACAATGTCATTTTAATAGAGAATATTAAGGTCATTTTGGCCTGACGTGAATGATGTTAAAAAGTATTTATTTTACATAAAGTCATGGATAATCTAATCTAATCTGATATAATATAATATTATATTATATTATATCATTCATGTGATTCATTTCTAAAAAGTCTCAATTTGGTAAATTTAGTACAAAATCTGATTTAGCATATTTAGGCTACTTAAGTCTTTGGAGTGCATTGTTTTCACGCTAAAGCAAAACATAAAAATCCCATATGCAGATGAAATGTAATCTTTGTATTCAGGTTTTATTTTTTTAACTTATTAAATATTGAGTTATTCAAATGTTGAGTAAAATTTAATAAAATCACCTGTAGTCCTAAACCTTAAGCACATGTTGACATATATCTTAATAGTTATTTTCATGGTTAAAAAAAAAAAAAAAGTTTTAGTCATAAATGTAGCATTTAGTGATGCTTACAGTCAAACCAAAAATTATTCAGACACCAGGTATAATTTTTTTATATATATTTTTTTTACTAGTGGGTGCAGGACACTATAGTTTATGTAAGTGAGGATAGCAAAATAATGTAAACTGTGACATATTATACCCAAAATTTCTTCATACAGTGGACTACCAGTGAAACTGATAAACATTTGGGACCAAAAATTATTCAGAGACTTTGACCTGGCCATGTTTTGCTAATGCGACCTTTTTACACTACAGACTGAACAAAATGAAACGTTGCTTGGTAATTAGTCAACAAAGTATTAGTAGTTGTGTAAATATTGTCATACTAACAGTCATCTAAATTTTTGGTTAATTGTAATCCATTACATATCTTTCTATCAAAGTTATCTGACATTATCAAGATGAATTTGCTCTGACACAGTTTAACTGAGTTCTTGTCATTTTATTATCATTTTCTAAACTATAGCGAATAAACTGTGATAATGTGAGAAATGTTGAAGATGTCTGAATAAATTTTGGTTTAATGTGTTTCAGATTTTGCCAATAGGATAAGAAAAATAAACTTGATATGTAAAACACCTCATAATATTTTATAGTATCTTGCTTCTTAAGTGAATATATCTTAATTTATGGTTACAAAATGGTTTATGTTTTGGGAATGTCCATGAAAGATTCATTTAAGGTCATAAGCTTTATTTCCAGAGGGAATGACTTGCATTTTAGTGGTTGTTGACCTGTGTGCTTCTTCAAACAGGCAACCGATAGATAATCTGAGCCCAGAGGAGAGAGACGCCCGGACAGTGTTCTGCATGCAGCTTGCTGCCAGAATTAGACCCAGAGATCTGGAAGATTTCTTCTCTGCAGTAGGAAAAGTATGAAGCCCCTGATTAAAGCAAACCTTCATTTTTTGGATTCTTTTTCTTTTTTCTCTCCATTTACTGATGAGAGCTTTTTTTTATGCATCTTTTAAAGGTCCGTGACGTAAGGATGATCTCCGATAGAAACTCTCGGAGGTCAAAGGGCATTGCCTATGTTGAGTTTGTGGACGCAACATCGGTGCCACTGGCGATCGGCCTGACGGGACAGAGGGTTCTGGGAGTGCCTATCATAGTCCAGGCTTCACAGGTCAGAAAAACAACACACTGCAATTCCACTGTCTGCTTCCTAATCCAGTGCATGTGAATCATTTTGTTGAATTGTTTACATATTTCAGGCTGAGAAGAACAGGGCAGCAGCCATGGCCAGCATGCTCCAGAGAGGTGGGGCAGGGCCCATGCGGCTGTATGTGGGCTCCCTGCACTTCAATATAACTGAGGACATGCTGAGAGGCATTTTTGAGCCGTTCGGAAAGGTACGATTGGCATTTGAAATGGTTTTGCATGCATAAATAAGCAGCTAAACCAGGATGAAACTAATGTGGAGTGAATCTGCTATTTAATTTGAGGTATTTTTTCCACGTTTCAGATTGAGGGCATCCAGCTAATGATGGACAGTGAGACTGGCAGGTCGAAAGGATACGGCTTCATATCAGTGAGTTCATTAAAATGCAGATTTACTAAGGTTAAAGGGGCCGTATTTGACATTTTAAGCTCAACGTTTGCTATGTTTGATTATAGGGCTGCACAATTTGGCCTAAAAGTTGATTATCAATTATCCGTATGATAGTAGTAATTAGGGGTTCAAGCATGTATTGCTGAAACCCTATTGTATTTGTTAGAATGGCCAAGGATCAGCAATCTCCATGTAAAACTGATCGGGCAGACCAAACCGTAACCGTAGAGACTTGAAACTTGGAAGGGGATGGTAGTACTCATACCGTCTACAACGTCACCAAGGCTCACCCCAATCGACCTGACGGGTCTGTCACCCTGGTGAAATTTTTGGGTATTTTGCATGTTTTTGAAAAACCTACTTTTGCGAACTAGTCTTAGGTTTTTCGCCTGATCAGAACCAAACCAATGCAGGAAGATTCTCTGGACAGTGAATATCAATAGTTATCAAAAAAAGTTCAGCTTTCGACTCTGTCGCAAAGAGATGGCAAAACGTTCGAAAGGAGCAGAGTCGCTTTTACTAAAACGGCTATAACTTTTGAATGGAATGAGATGTCTTTACTAAACTCGCAAGGCGTATGTAAGTGCTGAATCTGAGGTCACGTGAAAAAAGTTGCTGAACTTGGCCACTTGGAGGCGCTATAAGAGGGAAAAAAACTAAAAAAACTACACAACCTTTTGTTCTATGGACATGAAATTTGGTGTGCACAGTCTTGGTCCAAAGTGTCATAAGTGTCTATAAGGATATTTACATATCTCAAAAAACATGGCCACCTTAGGCCAAAGAATTTGATCACCTATTAGACCAGCTTAATGGAGGTAGAACGAAGGTAGAACGAAACTCGGTGGGGAATGTTTGACTCACGGCCCAAAGGTCTCTTTGAAATAGAGACCTAAAGAAATTTGAAAGAAACCGGCCACTGGGGGGTGATATCGATATTCTCTGAATGATCTAGGTCAATAATTAAGAAAAATTAAATGTACCCTTTGGGAGGCTATAATGGGGTTATTTAGAAAAGGGGCCAAAAAAGCCTATAAAGTTTAAACGAAAACTCAGAACTTCACAAAACCTGGTGAGCACATGCGACAGGTGATGCTAAACAAGCATGCAAGGTTTTAGGAAGATCGGACCACAGCTGGCACTATAACAGCACTATAACGCTATTTAAAAAAAACACACACATAATATATCTATGGTAAATTACCTAAATAAATTTGCCAAAAATGCTTTTTAATTATTGATGTAGGTTGTTACAAGCTTGATAAATATTATATGTGCTTAAAAGCCTTATGGCACTTGAACCGCTGATTCGCTGCCTGCAGCTGTATATATTTTTTTTAATTAAAAAAATACAATAGGAATTATTACTATTATAATGTTTTACTATAAAATGAAGTCTTGTACTTAAGAAAAATAATTGCACTTTTTTATTAGTACTATAATTTTGCAGTGCTAATATTGTGTCTTGCATTGTACCTTCAATTCTAATATAATTTCTTAGTTTTCAAAACTATAAATTAGCAAGCTTTTATTTTGGCAGCAAAAAAATCCCTTAAAACTTACCCATTTATTCTGGTTTATAAGCACTTCTCGTTACAAGGCATATGCAATGCATCTATAATTATAGATATATGTTTAATAAAACAGCTTTTGAGATTTGATAATTACACTATGCTAAATCATGATTTTGATTGTATTTCAGTTAATCATGCATCCCTTGTTGTGAGCTTGTAACTGTGATCTCAAAGTGATCCATTTTAGCAGCTTTTTTTCATCATGTTGGGAAATGCGACTATATCTACATAATGCAAAACTTAATTTCAAAAAGACAAGGACAGTTCTATTTTACCATTGTGTCATAAATCCAATACTGATTAACAGTCTGTTTGTGCAGTTTGCAGATGCAGAATGTGCTAAAAAAGCCCTGGAGCAGCTAAATGGTTTCGAGCTTGCGGGACGGCCAATGAAGGTGGGTCATGTTACCGAGCGTTCTGATGCGTCCTCTGCAAGCTCCTTTTTGGACAGTGATGAACTGGAGAGAACTGGCATTGACTTGGGCACAACAGGTCGACTTCAGCTGATGGCAAGACTCGCAGAAGGTACAGATTGTACGCTGTGTGTTTACTGTGTCTAGGATGTGCCAATGACTTATTCAAACTACTTGTGTATTTGTTATTCCATATGATATTCCATTGCTGTGAACTCATTTATATGTGTCTCTTGGATGTTTTTAGGTACAGGACTGCAGATTCCTGCTGCTGCCAAGCAGGCCTTACAGATGAGCGGCTCTGTGGCATTTGGAAATCTGGCAAATGGTGCGTCTTGGAGTCTTTTTCATATTCCTGTTTTAGAATCCATTAAGTTTAATGAAATTTGAAGTGCACTGAGGTCTTTAGAAATTTCCCCCAGGAGAGATTTGACAAATCTGAGTAGAGCTCGTCCTGTTCCCACAATTTATTGATTCTTCAGAAGGTTTGCAGTGACACTTAGTTATGTTTTTGTGCTACTTACAGCCTCAACCACACAACCTATTCTTCCCAGTCCCGGGATGAACCAAGCTATGAACCTTCCAAATCAGCCGCTGGCCACGCACTGTTTACAGCTCTCCAACTTGTTCAGTCCGCAGACGTGAGTTACATTAATTATTAAAGCTGTCCTTGGCAGTAGGGTGTATGTAATGTCAAATGTCATGTGTCCTACTTAAAAGAATGAAATTCTAAAGAAAATGAAATTTCTTGTTGTGTTGCCTTACAGAGAAAACGAACCTGGCTGGGACTTGGAGATAAAGGATGATGTCATCGAAGAGTGCAGAAAACATGGAGGCATCGTTCACATATACGTCGACAAGAACTCTTCTCAAGTAAGTGATTACCTTGATACAGTAGCTGTCAAAAGTCTACACACCTCTGTTAATGTCACTTTTGCTACCACTTTAAATGCAATATTAAAACCAGTAAAGTTTTACATTGAAATAACAGCAACTTTAACAGGGTGTGTAAACGCCCAGGTCATATTTCCCATCAAACTGAGGGAAAAAAAAGGAAAATACAGCTTAAAATTAATCCAGTTTTTAGGAGCAATAATATTTTTTGAATGTCATTATTTACATAATATTATAGAATTTAAATTATAAAGTATTTTTACATATATCATTCAAAAGTGTAGGGTCTGTATAACTGTAAGTCTCTTATGCTCACCAAGGATGCATTTATTTGATTAAAAACAGCAATATGGTGAAATATTATTACAATTCAAAATAACGGTTTTCTGTTTTAATACATTAAGAAACTGCAGTTTATTATTGTTGTGGTAAAGCATCATTACTGCAGTCTTTATAAATCATTCTGATATTCTGATTTGCTTCTCAATTTTTTTCCATGTATTTTAACCAACTTTCTGAATAAAAGATTTTTTCTTTAAAAAAACTGAAACAAAACATACTGACCAAACTTTTGAACAGTTGCATTTGTTGTACTAAATAAAATGTTTTGCTTTTTTCTTGTAGTGCAGTCAGTTTTATTAAGAATGTAATGAAAATGACTGTACAGAGAATATAGCAATTACAAAACCATTGCAGACCCATTATTTATGATTATATTATGACCCATATGCTTATGGTTATAAAAATAATTTTTTTGTATGCAATTTTTGCAGTAAAATGTTACCTGAAAGTGTTTTTTTTTTTTTTTTTGAGACTTGCCCCTATATTCTATATTCAAAGTATGCCTGAGATCACATGACCCACCGACATCAATGGTGTTGTAGTTCTATTGCTCACTGACTCTGTATCTTTTAATCTAGCTGTTCTGAGTAAAATATTCCATATTTAGTTAGTTTTGGTAGTTATTTGGATGGTGTAACGATTGGAGATGGCAAAACATCCCTTGGATCCCTGAGAGGGAACTTAAAGTTGAATCTTAAGCTTTGTCAGGGAACTGTTTAAGGAAGAATTCAGCCAGGATTGTCTTGTGGTTTTATGGGGCTACTTTAATGCCATGTTGATCCTCAGTTGGATAGATCTCATCATTTTATTCTTTCTGAATGTTTTAACTCATTTCTGTGATATTCTAACATATGCGATGTCTGGCATTTGCTAAATGATGGTGCAAAGGATTTTACATTCTTTTCTCCTCAATTGATTATTTGCTTGCGTCCCCTTCTCTTATTCCCTTTATTAAATATTTTGATATTTTGCCACTTCTTTTATTGAATCATTCCCCAATAATTACATCTTTAACTCCTGTATCTCTGGGCTACAGATGCAACAGCAGGAGATTTAATACTCTACTTTGTACTCTGTACTTTTGTGGCTGAATTACGCAGCTTATTCTCTGCATTTTTGCAGTTTAACAGGGATTCAGCCTCTAACCCCCAAGTTTTGTAGGAAACCACTAAATGTTTTATTAAAGGTAAACGTGTAAGAAGAGCCATAAAACTGAACTCGGATAAACAAATAGGTCTACTAGAGAAAGAATTAAAAGGTACATATTGTGAGATAATGCCAAAGAAGTTAATGTTTTTAAGGCAGAACTAAAATCTATCTATTTGAATAGAGCTTAATTTATTATGCATTGTACTACACAGTCTTATTACTTTAATGGTGAATGCCCTTTTAAGTTGTTGGCGCTAAAGTTGAAGTAGAGAGAATCTAAGGCCAATATATCTGCTATTAGGCAATGAGGGTTTAGTATATACTCAAACTGAGGATATAAATAAAGTATTTGAATCCTTTTATCAATATTTGTATTGGAGTTCACCAGTGACCCGTCCAGTTTTGCTTTATTCCTTAAGCACTTAAATCTTCCCAAAGTAGAAGATTCTCAGTATAATATTGGATAGCCCTCTCACAACTGATGAACAAAAATCCGCCCTAGATTCCATGAACGTTGATAAACCCCCTGGGTTAGAGGGGATTCCTTTTGAGTTACTGAGGATGCTATGGGACATAGTGGCACCCGAGTTATTTAATTCTCTTAATTTTGCTTTAGAAAGTGGTGCTTTGCATAAGGACCAAAATACAGCTTTAATAACACATTTGCTGAAGAATAGGGATGGATCGCATTAAAGGAGAAGTCCATTTCCAGAACAAAAATTTACAGATAATGTACTCACCCCCTTGTCATCCAAGATGCTGCCCCGAGTTTGAACTTCCAAAAAGCAGTTTAAATGCGGCTTCAAACGTTCCCAAATGTCGTTGTAAACAATCTCAGCTGATCAAAAATCATTTCAAAATCATCCTACATCACTGCAGAAGTACCAACTCAGTCTTTGCAAAGTGAACATGCAAAGAAGATCAAACACCCTTAACAAAAAAGGTAAAACAGCGATATAGGGCAATTTTGAAGTTGAGGGAGAATATGAGATGGGAGTTTTTCGCCATACCCTAACTGTCATGAACCGGAAAAAAACAGCTAAGGTAGAGCAAGACAAGATGAGCATTTAACATTTAAAAAGCATATAAATTGTAAAATAACCAATCGTTTCACTAGATAAGACCCTTCTTCCTCAGCTGAGCCATTCAAAGCTGCATTTAAACTACATTTTGGAAGTTCAAACTCAGGGCACCATAGAAGTCCACTATATGGAGAAAATTCAAAAACCATAATTTCTTTACGACTGAAAAAAGACAGACATGAATATCTTGGATGACAAGGGGGTGAGTACATTATCTGTAAAGTTTTGTTCTGGAAGTGGACTTCTCCTTTAAATGTTCCAGCTGTAGACCCATTAGCCTTCTATCCACAGATTCAGCTGATAAAAGATTAGTCTTAAGGTTAGATTAATGTATAGGGGACTTGATCAATAATGATCAATCAGGTTTTCTTATGGAGAGCCTTGATGCAGATAATCTTTGTACACTCCTTCATATTATTCAACAAGCAGGCTCCTATACAGCATCCTCTACAGTCTTCTCTTTGGACACACAAAAAGCATTTGACAGAATTGAATTTTGGGTTTAGCCCGTTTTTTTTTGCTGAATGTGTTGGTCTCCACTTTGTTTGGCCCTTCGTGGTAGGCTAGCCACTATTAAAATGAACATGCTTCTGAGGCTTAATATTTTATTCTCAATGTTACATTTGGCTCCTCTTGCTGGTTATTTTAAAGAACTTAATACAGCAGTAGCCAAATTTGGATGGAATTAGGTCTAGAATTAGTCTAAAATCTATGCACCAGCTGAAACACTATGGTGGTTTATTGCTACTAGATTTTTGGATCTATTATGTAGCATATCCAATGAGACCTTTTAGGACTTGGATCAGTATTAACTCTCCTATGCCATAATATTACTTATTTACAGGATTTAGCCTTCCCTGGAACATCTATGAACCAGTTTTATCCTGTTCTTTTAAAACCTGGGAAGCGGAAGAAAATATCATGGGAGCTTTAGATTCATACTGTGACTCTAACCGTATTTGGTATAATAGTAATCTTTGTACAGGTGATAAGGGCAGAGTGTGGTTTTTATACTTTAAAAGATCTGTTCAATGATTATGGTTTTAAATCCTTCCAGATTGTAAAAAATAAATTCTCTCTCCCAGGATTTTCTTTTTTTTTTTTTTTTTTGTATTTAAGATTGAGATCTGCGCTCAAAGCCTATAGCGTACCCTGGTCAAATAAGGTAATATCTCATCCGATGATAAATTGGATAGATTCTAGTATGGCTTCTATAGGTACAGTGAGTATAATTTATGAATCACTTGATGCGACAATACTCAATTATTCCGGTGATGGGCTTCTGGGAGAGAGAACTCAACACTTGATTGAGACACTGTCTGAGGAAACTATTTTGTTACCTCAAAGAACCCAGCTTATCAAATGATTCAATATAAGTTGACTCATAAAGCAAACCACTTTTTGTTAATTACATAAGATGAAAGGAAAGCCTGATCCTTTTTGTCACCTGTATAGTAGTGAGTACTTGATGATCCTGCCTGTTTTCATGACCTCCGTGTTCTCATTTTGAAGCATCACATCAGAAACGAGTGATAGAAATGCCAAATTTAAATTATATAAACTTAATTAGCAAAAGTTGGTGTTTTTTGACTTGTGCGGAAAAGGGTTAATGCGAATGATGGAACATGGAAATGCATTTGCTGAATAAATTCCTCCATGCGCATCAAAAAAGTAGTGTGACTTTACACTGTGGGACGGCCTAACCTGACTAAAGCTGGCCGCATACTAGACAATTCTTAAATGCCTGAGTAGAGTCTTTCAACAAAATATTTCTATATAATTGCCTGCAATAACTGTCATACACGACTGGGTTCCCAAACAGCAGATATCCACCTCTGAAAGCAGACTGCATTTATTGTTTCGTCTGCTCTCTCTGAGGCGCAAATAATTTATTATATGTGATGCGATCTAGGAAAACCCAACACATGGTGAAATTGTAGGTTTTGATACCGTATGAAAGCTGGGTTCAAGCCCTTTCCAAAACCCTTTCTTTTTTTTTTTTTTTTTTTTTTTTTTTTTTTTATTTAGTCCATAGCTTGAACATAACCAAAGTTATTTTAAGTTGGCTGATAGCAATAATTTTCAGAAAATGGAATTTTGAGAAAAATGGGTTTAAAATGAGACTGCTTTCACTTTCACTTTGAGTTTAATGAGATCTGGAGCGCTATACTGCATCATTACACAAACAGACTAACATCTGTTTTCCGTTATTTATCATGGGCATAGTCTCCGAACTTTTATGTTTAGATAGCACGAATAATGCAGCCTACCTTGTAGTAAAAGGGAGTGCAGCACAACGCAACTGTTGGCGCACTGTGCATAAAACAGACTGTCTTCGGACTCCTCCTCTTTAGTAACTTCATCATCCGATCCTTCATCTCTGGATGTGAAATAGTCATCGTTTAGGGCAGATTGAGACGAGTAAATTGGGTTAAGTAAGCAGCTGCAGTACTTCAGACTGCGTTGTTGCGCTCTGCCATCTCACAACATTAAAAAATAAATAAATAAATAAAAAACTTTGCATGCCGTAGTTTATACAGGACTGGTGGAGAATTTGCATTGATACACCTTTATTAAATATGTTACATGGTTTATTTTAATAGGTTAATTTTTTTTGTGGTGTTAAGGGAAAGCACCTCAGCAGCGCGTTCTTAACATAATTCGGACGGGACCAGTTTTACAGGGGGTCGTTAGAGAAATTGTTTCACAGACGTACTTTGCGATTTTAATCCCGTCAGAATCTGCCATCTCTGTGTTTCCTCTGAGAAAACTAATTCCGTCCGAATGCGAATGTCTGTGATTGCCGAAAATATTTTTTCCCACAACGCAATTCCTTGCGTGTTTTGGCCAATGTAAACTACCGTTGACGCTCTTACTGCGCGCATTTTTGATGTTTCCTTTACAGCAAAGAAAAAAATAATAATAATAAAACAAGAGTCAGATCACGAAAAGTGTTAGGACTGGCTACTGTAAGCATCAGGTAAGATTACTCGCGTTCATTTCTGCGCTCAATTACATAATGTTTTAGTAGCCATATTGCTTCACCATGGTATTTGTAGTAAAAGTGTTGTTTTACTATGGTAATTCATCCGTATGACTATAACATTACGCAGTGCACACATACAGAGCGTGTGATCTCTGCAACACCCAGATGTACAAAATAGACCCTCCTACCTCTGTAATAAATGCAGAGATGTTAGTCCCGTCCAAACTGGTACATGAAAATAAGAATCGAAACTCAAACGTAGTTTAGAAGACTATGTGCTAAAGACAGTAATTTCTGCTTGCTGCAATAAATCGCTATTTTTCTGCACTGAAGTGAATTTTCTTGGTGATATTTAATGCTAGTTTATCAGGAAGTGAAGATTTTGTTCCCTTTGACTCATTGGGTGGAAACGGTGCTTATTCGCGAATGTTTCATGTGATATTCCGATTTTGCACACGTTAAATTCGCAACTTTGAATGGAAACCCGGCTACTGTCTGTTAATCAAAGGAGGATTCTCTCAGCTGTTCCTACTGGTGCTAATAAAAAAGTTTTGAATTTATGGTTTGATTCACCTACACCAGCTATGTCTACTTGGATGTCCTATTTGTTGGATGTTCTTCATTGGATCTTTTGAGATCTTAAAGGTGACCTATTATGCTCCTTTTTACAAGATGTAAAATAAGTCTCTGATGTCCCCAGACTGTGTATGTGAAGTTTAAGCTCAAAATACCCTACAGATAATTTTTTATAGCTTGTTAAAATGGCCACTTTTAGGGTATGTCCCGCGCCATTTTTGTGTTTGTCCCTTTAAATATCAAATGAGCTGGTGCTCCCAAAGAAGAGGGCGGAGCTTCAAGAGCTTTGCAAATAAACATTCCACTATTAGTACAAGTCTGTTAGCATTACAGAAAACGTACTCCATTTAAAAGTCAGTCATCTGATTGTACTGTGCATAATAAATGCACAGTACAAACGTTTCTGAATTGCACTCACAGGGAGCACAGCGCGATTTAAAAATAAAGACATAGCTGGTCTCATGGTGCCATTGCGTGCTATCACAAACTTTAAAAGTCCTACTTGTGATTATGAGTTCGACAAATTCAAACGGCTGACTTCACATTGCTTATATATGCTATTTTTAATTACCACATTCCTATTTACGCTAATTCTGGTAGCAAGTAGAAGCGGCATCAGTGAAAGCAGGCAGAGACAATGCTAGCTTTAGCAACATTAGCCTTACAGAGTGCTAAAGAAGCTCTTTCAGAAAGGCAATTTGGAAAACAAACGCATGGCACTTACTTTGTCTGGAGCTGATGTTCACGCACAAAGCGTTGGTATTGATCCCTAAACATACATGTGTTTTTTTTTTTGTTTTGTTTTTTGTTTTTTTTTCCCTGGGACATTTCCTTTGATGAAATTTAACCACAGTGTCCTCAGTGACTCAGATGGAGGGAGTATATAGAAACTCGGAAAACACAACACTTGTAATGCCTCTTTAGTGCTAATATTGTATATCTCCAGTAATGGCGGACTGCTGCTTCTCACTCAGGGCTGTGTGTATGCTAATAGGGCAGTTATTGTCTCAAATGGGTGGGACTTTTTACCTACAGTGACATTATGATTTATTGGGATTATAAATAAATAAGTGGGTGGATTTTTCCCATTACAGGCTGGTTGTTTTCACACACTGTGGCCACAAAACTGTTCAGACACTTTATAAAAGTGATTTTTGCATAATAGGTCCCCTTAAAAGTTATGCATGTACTCATCTGTATTTTGTTTTGGTCATGAGTTTTTCTCTTAAATAATATATATTCTTTATGTAATTTTATAGATTTATTTTTATTTGCTTTTTTATTTGAGAAAAAAAGCCTTTCATTTTTCACCAAGTCTAATCCTCATTTTTGCTCTTGTTTGGCAGGGAAATGTTTATGTAAAATGTCCAACCATCCCAGTAGCAATGGCTGTTGTCAGCGCCCTGCACGGCCGTTGGTTTGCAGGTAAAGCCTTCTCGTTTTCTCCCATCTACCAATCTTTTCTCTTTATAGGGTGCCTTGTGTTGCTGGTATGACATTAATCACCCTCTCCTTCCCTTTGACAGGTAAAATGATCACAGCTGCCTACGTGCCTCTCCCTACATACCATAACCTGTTTCCAGATGCTGCCACAGCCACGGAGCTCCTGAGGCCCATGCACCGGTGATCCCCTGCCTCTTACTGACCCTGCTTTGTCTGGAACCGTACGCTTACCCTACAACCCCCTTCCCAAATGAACTGCTGTGGGCCAGAGGCAGTCCTGTCATGGAGGGCAACCTAATGTATATGAAGTTAAATTTCACAGTTGGACTGTATTTTCATATTGTATTTTAGCAGGGGTGTTGGTCTGCAGTTAGAATCGCCCTCTCTGCGTCTCGCTTGTAATGGCAAAAGCAAGCTTTAGACCAGCTTTCAGCTTTATGTACAGTGGTCTGTTGATAAGTGAAAACCTGTAACACCGTCGCCCTCTCTAGATGAGCCCTTGACTCCTGAAAACCGGTTTTGAAGGAGATTCTGATGTTTTTTGGAAGGTATCTTTCTGTTTGCTTGATTTTTCTTGTAAGGTTTTTTTCAGCTTTTTGGTCTTCAGGTCAAGAAAGTTTTCATCTGTCTTCATCTTTCCATGACAGACATTGTGTTGTGAACTACTGGTTCTTTTTTTTTTTTTTTTTGTTTCTTCACTTTTAAGCAACCAAAAAAATTGAGATGTTGTTTTTTTTGTTTTGTTTTTTTTGTTTTTGTGGAGAGTCTACTTGAGCTGTTTAGCTTTCTAAAACATCTTTGAATTTATAACTTTTCATAATCAAGAATTGATTTTTCTAAAATCTTCTACTGATTAAATGACTTTCACAACACTGTGTAAAAATGAGTTCTGTCTTTGTATTCATGCTGTTATGCAGGGTTGGAAGGTATGTTTTATTCATAGTACGGTATCAATCAAATGTGTTTGAATGGTAAGATTAATGGGTTTTTTTCTGTCCACAAAGCCTGCATTTATTTGATCCAAAATACAGCAAAAACAGTAAAAATGTAAAATATTTTTACTATTTAAAATAACTGTTTTCTATTTAATGTAATTTATTCTTGTGATTTAAAAGCTGAATTTTTAGCATCATTACTCCAGTCACATGATCCTTCAGAAATCATTCTAATATTTTTATTTTTATTATATTATGTTGAAAACAGCTGAGTAGATTTTTTTTTTTTTTTTTTTTTTTCAGCTTTTTATTTCAGATAAATGCTGATCTTTCTATTCATCAAAGAATCCTGAGAAATGTACTCAACTGTTTTAAATATTGATCATAATAATTATTTGTTTCTTGAACAGCAAATCACCAGACTGGAGTAATAATGCTGAAAATTCAACTTTGATCCCAAAATGTAAACAATATTCAAATAGAAAAGTTATTTTAAATAGTAAAATTTTGAAATATTACTGTTTTTGCTGTACTTTGGATCAAATAAATGCAGGCTTGATGCGCAGAAGAGACTTCTTTAAAAACATTCAAAATCTTACTGTTCAAAAACTTTTGCCTGGCAGTGTAGATCACCTCTAGTGTGTTTTACAATCTAATTAATTAAATAATAATTCTGTCTGAATTTACACACCCACTCGTTCTAAACCTGTATGACTTTTACTTCTGTAGAATATATATAAGATATTTTAAGATTAGTGTTAACTTTAATATTAATCTTAATCAGACATGTAAACTGCTAGATGTTTCTCTCAACATATGTGAAATGTAATATGTCTTGAACCCTCGATCACTGTAATTACAGCTCAGGAGTCTAAATTTTGAGTCTTGTAAAGCTGGTTAATGTGATTTATTTGAGGTACAGTGAAACCTTGGGAATTTGCTTCAGGAAGTAATTCAAATCTGACAAATCTAAACAGAAGTCAAACCTTCTCTTCCAATCCCAGGATGAACCAGCTCAGCCATAGGCAATATTCCAACTTTCCCGACAATGTTGTGTACATAATGTCAAGTGGGCGAGCAACTGTCTGTCCGCTCAGAATAAAGTGTTCAGAAAGACTTTATAATTCTTATGTACTTAAAGGAATAGTTCACCCAAATGAAAAATCTCATCAATTATTTACCCTCATGTTGTTCCAAACCATTATGAAGTTCTTTTCTGGAACATAAAGCAAGATATTTTGAAAAATGTTGATAGCCATTTTCAGGACAGTTGGGGGAAATAAAACAGGATTGAGAAAGGTGCATATATGCTGCATATATGTCATGTGAGTATCTAAAACAACAAGGCACAAGGTTCAGGTGTATAAAAAAAAAAAAAAAACCCATGCAGATTTCAAAAACATCCACTGACAGAGGACACAATGTTCAAATGTTCAGCTTTTACGTCAGCTCTCAGTGTACTAGTGGACTGTAGTTCTGTAAGGCTACTGTAAAATGTCCAGAACCCCACAGACCATGACATAACATTAGCAGCCAAGATGGGGTTTTGGCTCCGTGTATCACGCTACTGCCTTTGAGGAATCCTGCTCCCCATCTGTGGTAGTAAATCAAATGTAAAATAAATCGGCCAGCTCTCAGAAGCACAGGACTTCAGTGAGTCTGAAAAAAAAAAAACAAATTTGGCAGCTCATGTTGAGAATAGAGACTGCCTCATTTTCCAAATCTGATGATATAAAGAAATTACAAAATCAAATTGTTCTTCAGTGGTTTGGTTGCATCTATATTATGACTATTTTAAGATCCTATTATATTACTTTTTACAAATACAGTTGAGGTTAAAAGTGTACATACACCTTGCAGAATCTGCAAAATGTTAATTATTTAAACAAAATAAGAGGGATCATACAAAATGCATGTTGTTGTTTTTTTACTTAGTACTGACCTAAATAAGATATTTCACATAAAATAACAGTTGAATTTATAAAAATGACCCCATTCAAAAGTTTACATACACTTGATTCTTAATACTGTTGTTACCTGAATGATACACAGCTTTTTTGTTTGTTTGTTTGTTTGTTTTGTTTAGTGATAGTTGTTCATGAGTCCCTTATTTGTCCTGAACAGTTAAACTGCCCACTGTTTTTCAGCATTTTTGTGTATTTGAACCCTTTCCAACAATGACTATGATTTTGAGATCCATCTTTTTACATTGAGGACAACTCAGCAACTAGTACAGAAGGTTCAAACGCTCACTGATGCTCCAGAAGGAAACACGACGCTATAAGAGCCGGGGGGTAAAACCTTTTTAAATTTGAAGATCAGGGTAAACTTAACTTATTTTGTCTTCTGGTAAACATGGGGAAAGTGTACACATCTCCATTCTGTTCAAAAGTTTTCACCCCCCAACCCCCTTTCCCCGGCTCTTAATGTATTGTGTTTCCTTCTGGAGTATCAGTGAGCATTTGAAAACTTTTTAACAGAATGATGTGTCACTGAACAAAAAAACAAAACAAAACAAAAAAACAGTTGTAGATCATTCAGGTAACAACACAGTATTAAGAAGTGTATGTAAACTTTTGAATGGGGTCATTTTTATAAATTCAGCTATTATTTTCTCTTGTGAATATGTAAACGTTTTTTTGTTAAATAACTTATTCAGGTCAGTACTAAACAAAAAATAACATGCATTTTTTTGTGATCCCTCTTATTTTGGCAAAATAATCAGCATTTTACAGATTCTACAAGGTGTATGTAAACTTTTGACCTCAACTGTATATTTAAATACATAACATAAACGTTTAAATAAAAATTACAAATATTTATGTGCTTTAAAGGAAAAGTCCACCTAAAAATGAGAATGAACAATCACTTACTCACCCTCAAGTTGTTCCAAACCTGTATGAGTTTCATTTTGTTAAACACATACTATTTAAACAGTATAGCTTTGACTTGCATATGGGAAAAAATATAATGGAAGTTAATGGCTACCAACAACTGTCTGGTTACCCAAATTCTTCAAAATATCTTAGTTTGTGTTCATAATATTATCTGCAAGTACAGTACAAAAAGGATACATTTAAAGTAGGCTACAAGTGCATATTCAGTATTCAGCTAAACTTTAATTCTTTTTCACAAGGGTATTGGTACAAAATTAAGTACTATCATAATTAAGATAACATGGTATAGCACACAATTTTGCAGTATCAAGCAGCAAAACTAGCTGTTTTGTACAGCTAAAAATAGCTGAACGCGAATGAGACAGGAAGCCAGACCCATGAAATGTACAAATGGTGAAAAATAAGGTGGATATGTAAAAGAAACAAAAACAAAAAGAAAAGTGAAGTAAATAGTGAAACTGTTTGCGTCACAAACCAGTGTGTTTATGATCTTTCAAATAAAATGGCAACAAATACCAGTTTGCAACATTACACATCACAACGGACTATTTTTGTAGAAGTTAGCGGCTGACACCGGAAGCCTCTCACATTCAACGTAAAATGGCCTCGTCCCAAAAAAGGTGAAAAAGCGTAAAGAATATGCTAGTTACATCTTCGCATGGAACTGAAACGAAATCCCAAAAATCTGTTGGTGAGAGACCACTTTTTTTTTTAATAAAATCTAATTAGCAAAATACATCCACAATACTGTGTAAACTGTGTAAAGTTTTGGCTGTGTTTACGTTCTCTAGCGTTGACGTTATTTGCCATGTCTACTAAGCAGACGGCCTCCAGAGGGAGCTGTAAGCCTGTTTATACCCTCTCTTCCATTGCCTGGTAAGCATTTGCCACAGTTGACGTTTTGGAAATGACATTTAAGACACCCTTTTTAAGTTTCTTTGTAGTCGTTTGTGCCGATTTGCATGAATTTATGCATTCATGCGTACAAAATGTTTTGACTCTTTGTCATTCATTCCGTGCTTGTTTGTGCTGGGCAGCTTGAGAAACAAAAGAGTGTTAATCCAAAATATTAGGCATACCAGAAGTCTGTTTGATACTAGGAGGGGAAAGCGGTCAACAACAGAGTTTCCTAATAAAAAGCAATGAATGGAGAGCCAAACACTGTTTTCCCTTGTGAAAAAGGCCAGCAGAGCAGGAATGCTCTACAGGAAAAATCCATGTGGAAAACACCAGTGCTAATCAAAAACAGCACTTTGATGTTCACAGACGACTGTGACAGAGACTAACCTTGGCAGGAGTGAAAAAAGTGTGGGAAAGAATGAGAATTAATTGCAGAACTGCAATTAATGACACAATTGGTTGGCACAGTTTTTTATTCTTTGTCCTTGGTATACAACTTTGATAGCACACATAGGCTACATCTAAGAGTGCAAGTTTTAATGTGCAAGTTTATGTTGTAAACATATTTATAGATGTATGTTTTAGTGTTTGCACATCTGTCTCTAGGACTGTTCCCTCTCAGACATTTGGAAAATTCCTTTGAGATGTTGGTGATATAGAATGAATATAAAACTGACTTTTTAAATACAACTAGCAGTTGTTTATGTGCAGCAGATGCTTTACAGGTTGAAGCACTCTTGTAATCAGAACAGTTTCATATACTTCTTTTCATATACTTTTTGGAGTATATGATTACATATTCACACAATTATTAAAACATTAGTGCGTGTGACATCTGATGTGAATTAATGAGGATTAATAGAATGTATTACTCTGACAGTGTTGCCAGATCAGGCTGATTTACAGACCAAAAGTCACCAAAATCATTAATTACTCATCCCAATGTCGTTCCAAACTCGTAAGACCTTCGTTCAACTTTGGAATACAAATTAAGATATTTTTGATGAAATCCGAGAGCTTTCTTGACACTGCATAGACAGAAGCTCAACAGACACTTTCAAGGCCCAGAAAGGTAGTAAGAACATTGTTAAAATAGTCAGTGTAACATCAATGGTTCAACCATAATGTTATGAAGCTACGAGAATACTTTTTGTGCACAAAGAAAACAAAGATAATGACTTTATTCTACAATTCTTCTCTTTCATGTTGTGTTCACTAGAGTATCACAATGCATATGTGTGGTGCCAACGTTTTGACCATGTATCACGGATGCGACAAAGCCACTAGATGCCACTAGATGGCAAGCCTGCAACCATTAGTGAAAAAGCATAACAGTTAAAGCTAATGCTTAAAGGCCGTTTTTTTAGAATGCATGTTAATGGAGGATAGGCTTTACTACGCTGAAAAAAAACAGCTTTTTAGAGGAAACGGCTTATCATTTAATGAATCGACAGCCTATCTGCTAATCTTCAACATGTTTTACACTAAACAATACTTTTGGATTGAACTATTTTTAGAGTTTACCACGACAGAAGGAACAGGTTTTGCGACAGGTGGGATTCAGCTTACTGCATTTTTCATTCATTCCTATGGTACCCGTAAAGGGCGACTGAGTGTCGCACAACTCTGACGGAAATTCAGTGGCGTCCAGGCTGTAATGTGATTGGTTATTAAGGGACACATGATGTCCTTACTACGTGCCTTGAACATGTTAGTTGAGTTGCTGCCTTTGCGGTCAGAAACCTCTCATATTTCATCAAAAATATCTTAATTTGTGTTCTGAAAATATACAAATGTTTTACGGGTTTGGAACGACATGAGGGTGAGTAATTAATGACAGAAATTTAATTTTAGGATGAACTGTTGCTTTAAAGGACAACTCCACTTCCAGAACAACAATTTACAAATAATTTACTCACCCCCTTGTCGTCCAAGATGTTCATGTCTTTCTGTCTTCAGTCGTTAAGAAATTATGGTTTTTGAGGAAAGCTTTTCAGGATTTTTCTTCATATAATGGACTTGATTTTTGCCCTGATTTTGAGCTTCCAAAAGGTAGTTTAAATGCAGCTTCAAAGGACTCTCGATCCCAGCCGAAGAAGAAGGGTCTTATCCTGCAAAACGATCGGTCATTTTTTTTTTTTTGAAAAATAAAAATGTGTATACTTTTTAAGCACAAATGCTCATGTAGCACAGTTTCTGGGATGCGTGTTCTTGAACGATTCGTTCATTTTGAACGAATCTTTAATGTGACTCGGGACGAACGAGTCGTCTCAGGGAGTGATTCATTCAGTTGCGCATGCACAACATCCTATTAGGTTCTGTACTTTTTCGAGTCGTTCGTTCATTTTATGGGGCTGTCACGTGATGAACGAACGACTCGAACCCGAAGACTCGAGAGATGAGTTGAGCTAGTCATAGACTAAAGGTAAACAATGAATTAATATTTTCTGTTTCTTATGGCATTATAATTTTGTCTTGTTTGTAGTTTAATCAACGTTTGTGTAAGCAGTAGATGTGTTAGGGAAGTAACATGTAACATTTTAATTATATTTTGCTAAAATGAAGGAAATGAACGAAATGACTCGAAAAAAGATTTGTTTATTTTGCGAGTAAAATGATCCGGACTTCCCATCACTACTACGAATCACGTCTAAGTTCATTGTCTGTGTACTCCGACTAAAAAAAAAGTAGAGTATGGTGAAAAACTCCATCTTATTTTCTCCTACAACTTCAGAATCGTCCGACATCATTGTACCTTTTTGTTTGTAAACAGCGTTTGACTTGCACTTTCTTAGTATTTGCGCGTTAGCTTTGTAAACACTGGGTCTGTAGTTCCACCTACGTTCGTGTACCTGAAAACCATTGCTTCAAACAGCAATTAAAGGAGAAATCCACTTCCAGAACAACAATTTACAAATTATTTACTCACCCCCTTGTCATCCACGATGTTCATGTCCTTCTTTCTTCAGTCGTAAAGAAATTATGTTTTTTGAGGAAAACATTTCAGCATTTTTCTGAAAGGTTTGAAATGATTTTTGAAGTTGAGGGAGAAAATAAAATCGGAGTTTTTCGACATACCCTAACTGTCTTGAGCCAGAATACACAGAGCAAGGCAAGATGAGCGTTAGGAGCAAGTTCCTCGGCTGGGATCATTTACAACCACATTTCGGAATGGTTTTAAGCCGCATTTAAACTGCCTTTTGGAAGTTCAAAATGGGGGCACCATATCAGTCCGTTATATGGAGAAAAATCCTGAAATGTTTTCCTCAAAAAAAAAAAAATTCTTTACGACTGAAGAAAGAAAGACATGAACATCGTGGATGACAAGGGGGTGAGTAAATTATTTGTAAATTGTTGTTCTGGAAGTGGAGTTGTCCTTTAAGGGGACAAACACAACAGAGGAATGAGGAGCAAGCATGGCATGGAGGATCAGACCAAATGCAACAATTAGTAATTAAAGCTATTTTAAGGCTTAATTGCCATTTAATTAACACTTTTGGATTTTATTCAAACTGGCTGAAAAAAAAAAAATCATTAATGAATATTCTTTGTCAATATATATATATATATATATATATATATATATATATATATATATATATACACAGTAATTTGCTTAGTAGTAAGCAACAACAAACACATAATCCAAGTCTTGCAGTTGAGCGACGTGCTGACTTTCATTACCATGCCACAGCAAATTGCTACTGGCACTTCCTTATAGTACAGACCGTTTGATATTGAGTTCATGAATTTCATACATTTTAATGGGTCTGAATGAGGAAAGAGAGCTAAAGTTGTGAAAGTTTTATTCACCCCTTGATTCTTAAAAATCTGTCAGCTATATGAAGCCAAGCAGCTCTAGCAGATTTGTGTGATCTGTCAGTCACTACATGACTGATGCCCAAACACTTTTTTTTTTTTTTTTTTTTTTTTTTTTTTTTACTCTTGATCAAATTCATTTATGAGTTCAAAGGTTCAGGTTAATCATTCATGGGAATAATTAATGTGGATGACAAGCAGTGATGTTGGAATATGTACAATGTGTATACATGCAACATTGTTTTATTTTCTACATTGCAAAAAATAAGCATAAGTCTTGTAATTTTCAAAAAATCAAGGTGATAATTAAAAATACTTTGTGGTTTAGTGTTGTATAGAAAATATTGAGAACTTTTCACTAATAAAACCAAGATATATGTTTTCCTAATTTTTTTTTTTTAAGGAAACTTAAGCAGTTTTTAAGCTTAAAACTAATTAAACTGGGAAAAAAGGTTAGTAAAGAAGGTTACCTATTTATTTGAAGAGAATTAGCTCAATTTTGCAGTTTTATTTTGACTGTAATTATTAGTTCCCAGCATGCAATGTTGTTTATTTTAAGGTTTTAAAGTGTAGTTAACATTATGTTGTTTAACATTATGTATCTTGGAAACGAGCTGGCAGCAGAAATCACACAACAGAACGAAATGTTATCATTTCATAAACAATTAAGTAAACGATTAAACATTTTAATAATTTAATTGTAAACATAAGGCCATTGATACGACAACTAAAAACAACAATAATGATGAAATTAATACCGGAATTTTAATATTCATTAGGATTCGTTTTTAGGTGTCGTCAATATGTCCGTATTGTACGTTTAAATGCTGAAAATACGTAAGTATTTGTACGTTTAGATGCTGTACAGTAAATATGTCAATATTGTACGTTTTAGTGTCTGGAAAAAACGTAAGTAAATGTACTTTTTAAAACCACTTTTTACGTAAAATACATACGTATTATCATGAGATCACGCTGGAACAGCAGATGCTCTCAGTTTATAATTGTAGCGTATGTTTTCCAACTGAACTAATGATTTTTATTGCCCCAGGTGAAAAACTTAATATACTACAAATTATTCTTTAGTAAGATAGTCTTTAGAACATAGTGTACTCAGCTGTGCTTTTTTGAGACACCATGAATAGGCCTTATAAATTAAAATGTGCTTTTAACACACTTTTAACATAATGTATGTAGTTACCACTACATACAGCTAAATACAGAGGTACAAATGTGTACAAATGTTAATGTTTTATGAACATTGATGTCAATTAATGAAATTAATATTAATATGATTTCATTTATGTCTTCAAAGTGACTATAACCATCAATTTTTCATTGGTTTTATTGAGAAACAGCCATAGTGGATGTGAGATCAGTGAATACACAGCAACACACACACTTACACCACTTCCACACACACTGATGCCTTGATGCTGTAATGCACACAATCACATATTTATCAAAACAATCAGCAAGTACACATAAACCCATACATATACACGCAAAGACATTTATACATATACTCAGATTCACCCACTTCAGCCAAAAAACAAGTTTTTTTGAGACTTCATATCATCTTACATTTTTTTCCCACATTCTTACGGCATTGTTCATTCTTACAGTATGTGTTCTGTTCAAAATCGTAAACACTAGTTCAACTATAGTGCACAAACTCTACTTATTATGTATGGTTAAAATATGCTGATTTTTTTTCTTCAGTCCTGGCATCCATTGTAGTGGACATGAGAAAAATCTAATAAAAAATGAGTTTGCACAAATCTTTTTTCTTTTTTTTTTTTTTTTTTCAGTGAAAAAAAAATTCAGGTCTGAAAGAGTTAATTCATTTGTTTGTGACAAAATAACGACGATTATCCCCATGGGGAAATAATAACTAATAATGATTTAATTGTATTTTCCATGTGCTAACCAATGTGCTAAGCATGTTTGAGCTCTTTTACAATTTCTCAGAAGCTTTTAACATTTCCCAGAATAAGTTACCATTGACACTGCCTAAGATTTTTTAATTTTTTGAAAAGCCTTTCATGCTTACCAAGGCTGAATTTATCTGATCAAAAACAAAATGTGTGTGTTACAATTTAAAATGACTGTTTAATGTTTTATTATCAGTCATTACTCCAGTCTTTAGTTTCACACTATCCTTCAGAAATCATTCTTTTATGCTGATTTGCTGCTTAAGAGTTGTGCTGCTTAATATTGGAAACAATGATACATTTTTTTCAGGATTCTTTGCTGAATAGAAAGTAAAAAAAAAAAAAAGCAGCAGCAGCATTTATACAAAATAGAATTCTTTTGTAACATCATAAATGTCTTTACTATCACCTTTGATCATTTTTTTTAAACAACAGTCTTACTGACCCCAAACATGTAAATGATAATGTACAGAATATTACTTTTATAATGTTTTTACATTTTGGAGAATTGTTTTGTTTTAACATAGAAGAATTGACAGGTTTTGGCCACGTTTTGACCTATTACATTCAGGTTATATTTTTATGACAGGATCTAGAAATTAAGAAATTAATCCTGTGCCAACCAACCCTGGTTCCTCTTATTTATTAATTCATTTAGTAATTAATTAACTAATTAATTATTACTCACTTTTGTTCATACATGCATTACTGCCACTGTCTATTGTGCCATTTAGATACAAACTAATGCAACCTTCATTTCACTGCAGAAGACGTCATGAAGTAAACCATGTGTAGCTGGTACATTTGATTTGTTCTGAGAATATTAATTTTGGTTTTGTAATTGCTATTGGAATACACCCAGTCAGCATCTTTAATGTCTGGCCCTCAAATCTCATTCACAAGAAGCTGCGTCCTGTTTCTGTTTTCTACTAAATAAAACCTCTTCTTTTTCACTAAGAGGACTGGCTTGTTCTAATCTTTAGCAGACGTCCGAAAATCTCTTCCACATTTCTTTGTTTTTAATTTGGAGAGACGTCTGTGAATGTTTAATGCTTTAGCCAAATTGTGACACACACTCAGAAACTTAGACAGAAACAAAATGCAAATTGAAAAGCTCAAGTGGGTCGCCCGGAAACATTTGTGTCTGGAATTGTTTTCATCTGTTTTGTTATAGTAGATAATACAGATAATATCCATCCTGCTGGATTTTGTCTTTGTGTGGCAAACTAAAAGAAAGTTCCCATATAGCAACTTATATTATTAAACTAAATCTAAATTAGCAAAACTGTCCTCTTAAAATAAAACTGATTTGTAAAATGTACTGTCGTCAGCTCAAACAGCATTTTCATGTCAGCATGACATAGTGGACTTCTATGGTGCCCCAAGTTTGAACTTCCAAAATGCAGTTTAAATGCAAGGGTCTTATCTAGCGAAACGTCTCGGTTACGTATGGTAACCCTCGTTCCCTGATGGAGGGAACGGAGACGTTGTGTCCAGTGTACGACACTAGGAGTCGCTCTTGTGTCGTACACCGGACACAACTCGAAGTGTACGACAGATAGGGAACAATCGGTTATTTCCATAAAAATAATACAAATTATATACTTTTAAATGTCAAACGATCATCTTGTCTTACTCTGCCTGGACTCCCCATCTCATGTCCTATATCACTGTTTTACCTTTTTTGTTAAGGGTGTTTGATCTTCTTTGCATGTTCACTTTGCATAGACTGGGTCGGTACTTCTTCAGCGATGTAGGATAATTTTTAAATGATTTTTGAAGTTGAGGGAGAAAATACGATTGGAGTTTTTGACATACCCTAACTGTTTTGAGCCAGAATACACAGAGTTCAGGCAGAGCAAGACAAGACAGCGTTTGAGGTTAAACAGTATTTAAATTGTATTTTTTTTTTAAATGAAAATAACCAATTGTTTAGCTAGATAAGACCCTTCTTCCTCAGCTGGGATCGTTTAAAACCGCATTTGGGATCATTTGAAGCCGCATTTAAGCTGCATTTTGGAAGTTCAAACTCAGGGCACCATATCAGTCCATTATATGGAGAAAAATGCTGAAATGTTTTTATCAAAAAACATAATTTCTTTACGATTGAAGAAAAAAAGACATGAACATCTTGGATGACAAGGGGGTGAGAACATTATCTGTAAATTTTTGTTCTGGAAGTGGACTTCTCCTTTAAAGGAATAGCTCAACAAAAATAAAAATACATCAAAGATGTAGTTGATTTTGTTCATTAGAACAGATTTTGAGAAATTTAGCATTACATCACTTGCTCACCAATGGATCCTCTGCAGTGAATGGGTGCCATCAGAGTCCAAACAGCTGATAAAACATTACAATATTTCACAACAAGACTTTAGTTCATAACTTAATGTCTTATGAAGTGAAAAGCTGCATGTTTATAAGAAACTATCATTAAGGTTGCTTCGTTAAAGGAGAAGTTCACTACCAGAGCAAAAGTTTACAGATTATTTACTCACCCCCTTGTCATCCAAGATGTTCATGTCTTTCTTTCTTCATTCGTAAAGAAATTATGTCTTCTGAGGAAAACATTTCAGGATTTTTCTCCATATAGTGGACTTCTATGGTGCCCACGAGTTTGAACTTCCAAAATGCAGTTTAAATGCAGCTTCAAAGGGCTCTAAACGACCCCAGCGAAGGAAGAAGCGTCTTATCTAGTGAAACAAATGGTTATTTTCTAAAAAAAAATAAAAATAAAAAAATACAGTTTATAAACTTTTTAACTTAAACTGCTCATCTTGTCTAGATCTGTGTGTACTCTGTGTATTCCAGTTCATGACAGTTAGGTCATTAGGTAGGTCAAAAAACTCCCATCTTACTTTCTTCTCCAACTTCAAAATCATCCTACATCGCTATTTTACCGTTTTTTTGTAAAGGCCGTTTAATCATCTTTGCACGTTCACTTTGTAAACACTGGATCAGTACTTCAGCAGCGATGTAGGACGATTTTGAAGTTGGAGGAGACATGGGACAAAACATGTCCAGCAGTTGTAACTGCTAGTAGGTTTAAAAATGAGAATATTTTGAAAGTGAAAATCCCATTTAATTTAATTTTATCATTATTATATGAAATCTATGACACTTGCTGTCTTCTCACTACATCTAAAACAGTGTCCACAGAGAAGGGCTCAATTATTCATATGCTATAAAATGGATAAAAATGTTTCTTAATGATGTAAAAGAGCTTGTTTTATCAAAAGCAACACTTTATAATATCTCACATTAAAGCAGTCAGGGAACATCAGTGCAGATGTCACTCTAAACAACATCATCTTGCCAAATTGCACCTCTGCAGAGTACATCAACGTCAGACAGGTTCTGGTAAGTTTTATAGTTTTAGAGTATTTTAGATCCTAATGTTAATATTTCCTGTGTCACAACCATGATATGTGGACACTCTCTTCCAATTTCGGAGGAAATTATCTTAAATGTTTAGATCATTTTATTCTCCTGAAGCAGGTTCTTTTAGCACCTAGCATCAACAGAGAAAACTAAATGGCTGCTATGTGAACTCCATGTGTCTGACGGTGGTGATGGGCCAGTGACATTCAATGTGAAGTCATCATATTTGTGGTTTTTAAGTCGTTTTTGATTATATTAAATATAAAATAGTGTTTTCTAATAATGTTTAAATACTAAATATGTGACCTGACAGCATATATTGTTTTTTATATTTGTTGAGGAATTGTTGGTCACGTGAAAATGTAATCTGTCTGCTAACATGAGAATATGTTTTGAAATGTTAAAAATATATTGACTGCTTGATTGCAAAATAAGTGATGGCAGGGTAAAAAGTACATTTTGATTAAAAAAAAAAAAAAAAAAAAAAGAGAAAAGTTGGGAGGGAGGTTGTATCAAAGCATAGCTCAGTAGCGTAGTACATGTAAGATACACAAATGTAGTTTCATTCAGGTTTTATTTTTTTTTAGTTTTTTTGTCAGTTTTATTTTTTCAGCTATTTTGTCCCACTTCTCAAAAAACAGTGCCATCATATTGCTTTTTATAATGAAAAAAAATGTCTCATCTGAATCAGGTGAGACATTATGCACAGATTTGCAAGCTAAAACAGTCCAAAAAGTTGTTGAATTTGATGTGAAAGGACAACAGTGCATTATGGACCCGAATTTTGGCCAGTTTAAAGTTTAAAAATGATGGATTTGTTTCTTCTAAACACACAGCTTTTCTTCTTCACAAGACATTAACTGATGGACTGGAGTCTTATTGTAAAATATTGTGATGTTTTTATCAGCTGTTTGGACTCTCATTCTGACGGCACCCATTCACTGCAGAGGATTCCTTGGTAAGAAAGTGATGTAATGCTAAATTTATCAGAATCCATTCTGATGAATAAACAAGCTTTTCTGCATCTTACACAGCCTGAGGGTGAGTACATTTTCAGGGTGATTTTCTTTTTTTTTTTTTTTTTTTTTTTTGGAGAAGTGTTTCTTTAAATACTTTGGCCAATAATTGTTTAAGCTCAGCCTCTTTAAAATGTAAAATATATATTTACTTTATATTGGAAATGGAAAAAAAATAAGAAACCATTATGTATCGACAAACTAAGCCTTTACTGTAAGATACTGCTCACATATGAACAATAACATCAATATAGTACACTGACAACTGAAACCAACTATGAAACATATTCATGACATGTCATAACAAATGAAACAAACTATGACTCATTCCGATTCTAGTTTTTACAGTAGGTACATTGAGGATTGATGTAACTGTAGCATTACTGAGCATGCAATACTTTGATTTTTCCAGTAGTCTAGAAATAGGTGTTTGTTATAATATGCATATTTACATATATACAAGGTCCAAGGCGTATGAGTTATCTTGACAAACCGGATATATATTGTCATTCTGTTTTCTCTGATGATGGTTGTGGTCCTCCTGCAGTGTAAGGCGGTCTATTTCACTGTTTATAGTCTCTTGTGAGCATCCAGAAAGATTAAATCAGTTAGAAGGCGGTGGAGAGGTGTGAGCCAAGCTGTGTTCGTCTGTCATTCATCTGGTCTATGAAAGATGAGAAGGAGAAATAGAGGATTAGAATAAAAATTTCCTGATAATTTACTCAATCCCATGTCATCCAAGGTTCATCTCTTTCTTTCTTTAATCGCAAAGAAATAAATTTTTTTGAGGGAAACATTCCAGGATTTTTCTTGTACAGTAGATTTCTATGGTTCCCAAAGGGTTGAAGTTCCAAAATGCGGTTTCAATGCAGCTTCAAAGGGCTCTACATGATCCCAGCTGAGGAAAAAGGGTCTTATCTAGTGAAACAAGGTCGTTTCTGAAGAAAAATATGATAATGTATACACTTTTTAACCACAAATGCTCATCTTACACTAGTTTGACCTTACACATTATGTAATCATGCACGCATGATGTAGGTTGTTTACAAAGCAAACATTCAAAGAAAGTCAAACGCCCTTTACAAAATAAGGTAAAACAACGATGACTGACAATTTTACAGTTGGAGGAAAAAATGTGATGAGTTTTTCCGCCCTACCCTACCTTTTTTAACCATAATACAAAGACGAAGAACTAACTGCGTGTGACTTTTCCAACTTTTTCCAACTTTTCCAATGTGTTTTCCTAAAAAAACATCTCGGTTACAAATGTAATCCTTGTTACCTGAAGGAGGGAATGGAGACGTCACGTCCGTAATGTAACCGACAAATTGGGATCTCGCTTAGAGAGACCAATTCACTTTGAGTGTAAACTAAATGAGCCAATGCACATTGGCATGCGATGATTGCATCCAGCTGCTGCTGATCGCAGCGCGAGTATATTTAGGCAGCAGGTACAATGCATACTCCAGTTTTACTTGAGGAGTCAAGCCGGTGACCTGGCCGTTCAACGCTGGTACAGCAGCTGTGGTGATGGGACGTGACATCTTTATTCCCTCCTTTAGGGAATAAGGGTTACATACGTAACCGAGACGTTCTGATTCAGTCGGTCACTCTTGATGTCACGTCGGTAATGTGACCGACAAATTGGGATCCCTACCAAAGCGCCGTTGATGCTGTTCCTTTCAGTGTCCTGAGCGAGCCTCCTGCGCCCCCTTTTTGACCTAGCCTGGCTCACAACAAGAAGACCAGTCACTGTTTATTATAGCATTACCCACTTAGTGACATTGGATAACACTGGGTAATGAACCCGTTCAACTTGGAACTGGAACATGCAGAAGCCCCATCCTTCCTGTAGAAGATTTCGGAAGCACTTACACATATGACTCATTGTTCAGGAACATATGGAAGATTTGAGGTGATTGTAACCCTCTTGGCAATGGCAAAAGCTCTGCCGGGGAAACACAGGCTCTGAGGCTATACCAGGGGTGACGAACTCCAGTCCTGGAAAGCCGCAGTTCATTTCCTAATTAACACTCACCTTTCTGTAGCTTTCTAGTAACCCTTCAGACCTTGATTAGCTTGTTCAGGTGCATTTGACTAGGGTTGAAGCAAAACTCTCCAGGACCCGACGTTCGCCACCCCTGGGCTATACCATAGAATTTTACACATACGGGATCCACTTCGGTCTCTTATATGGAACACAGCCCTCTACTGGATGCACTGCCACATCTGGCTGCTGAGGTGACGGAGGAGCTTGACAGGGTCTATAGTACGGACTCTCTGGAGCGGTTTTAGCAAGCCAACCTGAGCAGGTGCCTCTCAGTGTTTCTACCCGTTTGAGGTGAGAACACAGGAGGATACCGGCTCTACACAAAGGCTATAGAATCTAGCAAATGTGTTAGGGGTTGCCCAGCCCGCAGCTCTACAAATATCTGTCAGCGAGGCACTATGAGCCAGCGCCCAGGAGGATGCAACACTTCTCGTAGAGTGAGCTTGTGAATGGGCAGGGCACACCCTGTGCCTGATAAACCAGGGTGATGGTATCCACTATCCAGTGGGCCATCCTCTGCTTGGAGACGGCATTCCCCTTCTGCCAGCCTCCATAACAGATAATGAGCTGATCTGAGGTCCTGAAGCTTTGTGTCCGGTCTACATACCATCTTAAAGCTTAGAAAGCAAAGCTAGGGCTGGGTCTGCCTCTTCCGGGGACAGCACTTGCAGGCTCACCACCTGATCCCTGAAGGGAGTAGTGGGAACCTTGGGCACATAGCCAGGCCGGGGCCTCAGGATTACCTGGGAGTTAGCCGGTCTGCTTCTGTGTGGAGGAGAACTGCTGGGCAGAGTTCTCACCTCAAAGTTCTCATAGCGCGAGGTCCGTGGTGGTGCGGAGTTCCCTGAGAAGTTCCAGATCGTGGCCACCCTCGTGTAGGTCCTTCGGTGTCTTGGACTGATGAACTTGCAGAAATGCCATAGCATGTAGGGCGGAGGCAGCTTCTCCGCAGGCCGCATAGGCACTGCCAATCAGGGCCGACGAGTGCCTACACGCCCTGCAGTGGAGTGATGGGTTGCCCCGCCAGGTGTACACCCGTGCTGCCCCACCATCAAGGGTGGTGAGGGAGAATAAGCGGTTTCTGGCAGTAAAAGGTGCCGTACATGTCCCAGTGAGCTCATCATGCACCTCCGGGAAGAAAATTACCGGGGTGGGGCCCGAGCGCGAGCTACCAATCATCCAATCGAGAGGGCTCGGGACATGATGGAGGTTTCCGTTCGAGCCTTACCCAAGCATAGCAAGCATAGCCACCATCTCTGGATCCGTATCCAGTATTGCTGACCCTCCGGAAGACGGCAGCGCAGCCGAATCATCCTCTCCAGAGAGGTCTGGCTCACCCTCCGATGCAGCGATCGACATCCGATCATCAGGGGAGCAATGAAGGATACGAGTGGTACCCCTCAGGTGGTTCCAGCCTGTTCCATGGGCAGCTCTACTGGCTGCAGAGTGCCAGTAGAAGGAGGAGCCCTCAGAGGTTGGTTCCTCAGAGGGTAACTTCTCACCGTCACCATACGACCAGTCAGGTATCTGCCAGAAGTAGCGCCCTTCTGACGTTTGCTGGAACACTAGATCTAAGCACTGGCACTGGCACCCCGCCCCTTTGCAGGAAACGGAGTCTGGTCCACAACTCTGCAACGGTCATCCTCCCGCAATAACAGCATGACTCGTCCATGAAGGCTGCCTCAGCATGCTTAACACCCAGACACGTGAGGCAATGATCACCCGGCGCCAGGTCACGCCCGCATCCAGAAATGCATGGGTGAAAGGGCATCTTTGAAAGACGCGTCTTTATAAAAACATCCACCTGTGAGTGTTCTTTTAGAAAACTGCTCTTTTAATGTGTTGAGGTGCACAAGGGAGATGGCACCTGCAACACAAAAGGGGGTAGTGCAGTCTAATGTGTGCAATCCCATTCGACACTGGAGACCACTACCGCTAAAGAGCTGTGCTGCCAACATATGAGCTTTAAAAACCGTGCTGAACTCGTTCAGTTTCTTCTTTGAGCTGGAAAGAGCAGAACGATACTGAACTGCTCGGCTCTGAGTATGCGTTGCACCTGCTGCCTAATTATACTCGTGCTGCGATCAGCGGCAGCTGGATGCAATCATCGCATGCCAATGTGCATTGGCTCATTTAGTTTACACTCAAAGTGGATTGGCGATGTAAGGTACAAATTAAGATTCCATCAAAACTTTGTAAAACCTGAATCTGAATTCCACAAAGAGGCCCAAGACAACATGGATGATCGTAAATCAGGCCCTAGCGCCAGCCAGCCTGAAATAAGGCTAACCAACCAACTCCTTCACAGTTTTGAACAACTTGCAACATTAACACAAAAGAACACAATTATTGATAATCTCAACTCAGGAAGGAGATTGTCAATTTTGGTTAAGAAATCCAAGATTAATGGTCAAAGATATAACACATCAGAACCATCACATGAGGAGACTTCGTTGGGTGGTGCTCCCCCACCCAAGATAAGGACCAGACCGAGATTCCTTCTAAATCCTTTTGTTCCTCAGAATATACCCTTAGTTCACAGAATTACACAGAGACTGTCTTTTTACAAATATATGCACCAAAATGATGCTTAAAAGGACTGATAAATGAACATCAGTCCATTGCATAACTCCCTATCATGGATGTAACCCACAGTCTCTCTAAGCAAGATCCCAATTTGTTGGTCACATTACTGATGTGACGTGGAGAGTGGCTGACTGAAAGGGAATTTAATTTCTTAAAGGCATGAACATGGGGGTGAGTAAATTATCAGGAAATGTTTATTCTGGAAGTGAACTAATCCTTCAAGTATATGAGCGCACATGCACTGTAGGTATTGTAAAAAAGTGTAAAGACTGTGTAACAATACTCAAAATTTAATATTTTGGTACGCTTATTATATTTATTTATTCTTCCTTTACATTTAATTAATCAGTTTTCATCAATTCATGATAAACCTCATGTTTTATGTCCTTCCTGGACCAACACTGAGAAACACTGAGTGTGTGCTGAAGATAACTGAAATTATGAACATCAGCAGTTAAGAACTGAGAGGTCAACGGGTCAAGAACTGAAAAATCAAGATCTTTTGACATATAAGAGGTCATTGTACTATAAAAACATCCTGTAAGTTTCGGGAATTTAAAAACCGCTTATATTGAAGCCAATTTGCCAAAATGACAGCTTGTGGAATGTGTCACATTATGATGTAATAGTGTGGCTAAACACCTCCGCAGAAAAAGATCAACTAATCACTCCCTGTTTAGCCCCGCCCACCAATTCACACATATAGAGAGGCAAATGCACGTCTACGCAGAAACCAAATGATAAATATGGCTCAGAAGACAAGAAGATGCTGTGCAGTGCCAAGTTGTAGAAAAACACAGTGTTTGCATTGCCTTTCTTCTGATCCCAACATTGGGAAAGCGTGGGTGAAGTTCCAGACCGCATCAGTAAGAACTCGGTTCTTTGTTCACTCCATTTCACCGTGGATTCGTTTACAAACAAGGCACAATTAGATGCAGGTTTTTCAGAAAGATTGAAACTAAAAAGACGATGCTGTACCAGCTATATTGGATCCAACAGTAATGTCAGACCACACAAGTGTGAGTAACTGTTTTTATTTTGTGCTCATTATTGCTTTGTCTGTTGTTGCAGATTGTTTGATATTTACTGAATATTTATGCGTTTTTAATCTAAATCACATCAGCGTCCATCTGTAAAGGATGTAGGCTGTGAAACATACACAACTGGTAGCCAATCATAGCAGTGGGTGTTTACATCTGAGTCCACAATCCGTCATCAAATAGAGCGTTCTGATGAGAGGGATCAAAACAGGACAGAAACGAACCTATTCTAAATTATGATGTTTTTTGATGTAAAAATCTTGATAACATTATAAATGGACATCAGAAACAGGTACAAAATAATAATAAAAAAGGCAGTTCATGACCCCTTTAAGTCAGGACAGTTAAGAGGCTGCAGCCTCAATCAAGGAAGAAAAAATTGATAAATTAAATACCAACCCAAATATCACATCTGTTCTAAGTACTGAGGGGTGTATATCGCTATTCATTTATTTTTGTTGGCACTTGTGATATTCTGAACTCAATCAAAGATTGACTATTTAATCATATACTTACATACTTCCTCTTGGATTTCAACGTTTTCAATAACTTGTAATCTGTAAGAGAAATTTAGATATTCTTTGGCTAGATCTATAGTTTTGACATAGGTCATAGCTTGTACAAAGCATTCAGAAATATAAAATTTGTAAACAACAACATATGGAAGCCCGATTCTGCCACTGAATAAAAAATAAAAAAGGTAATTGCAATGTTTTATCACACAATTCTGACTGTTTTCTCACAATTGCGAGTTTGCATTTCTGACTTTTTTCAAAATTGCATGCAATTGCAACTGCGAGTTATAAAAGCATAATTGCAAGACATAAACTGACTAATGACTTTTTCTCAAAATTGCATGACAAACTGGCAATTGTGAGAAAAAAACAGAAATGTGAGATTTGAACTTGCAATTCTGAGAATTAAAGTCACAATTGTGAGAAATAAAGTCAGAACTATGGGATATAAACTCAATTTTGACTTTTTTTCTCAGAATCCTACTTTATATCTTGCAATTGTGACTTTTTAAGTCAGAATTATGGCATATACACTCATGATTCTGAGAAAATGTCTTTTTTCAAATTTATATTTCAGAATTGTGAGAAACAAGTCAGAATTCCGAGTTTATATCTCATGATTTTGACTTTATTTCTTGCAATAGCATGTTTATATCTCACAATATCGGAGAAAAAACAAAACAAAATTGTGAGTTTGTATTACACAATTCTGAGAAAAAAAGTCAGAATAAAACTTTATATCATGCAATTCTTTATTTATTTCTCAGAATTGTGAGTTTGTATCACTATTCTGCAAACTTGCAATTGTGAGAAAAAAAGTAACATTTACACAGCAAAAAGCCTATTGTTAAATTAACTCTCCCGTGAGTTTATTTGACTCCACACTCAAGAGTGTTAAACGTAACACTGAAGAGTGTCAAATTAACACTGAAGCAGAGTTAAAGTTAATGAGATAATTAGTGATTAATTAAGTGATGATTGACCATTATAGAAGACACCTGATGTTAACAAACAGAATCATTAAAATGAAAATCACAATTTTATGTCACCATTATAGTGGTGAGTACTTAATTTGACCACAAATCTGTTTAATTAATACACACAGACATGAAGAATCAGTGTGAGAATCACAACAACAATGACCATCAAAAAAGCATGTTGTAGCCAGTCAGAACTCATCCATGGCTCCCATCATGCATTGTGGCATGAATAAATTATGAGCTGAATTGTCTTAGTAATTTCTTTTATTCTTACTATTTTCTTTTGTTTATGCTGTTTTTATGTGACTTTTTAGTAGCTTGTTTTGTGATGTTCAGAGTCGATCTGTTTATCTGAATATGCCGTTTGTCACCGTTGTTGAGATTCGTACGCTGGTTCTTCATTATTTGACCTGAATCACTGAATTTGTTTAGAGTCTAATCTGTGAGCTATATTTTCAATAAAGGAAATTTAACTCAGAGATTAGACTCTTAATGAGTTTAATGATTCAGGTCAAATAATGATTATGTTAAAACATAATCATCATCATCATCATCACCTGCTGACGTGCTCTTGGCTTGTCTGGCTGATGTAACTCAGTTATAGCAGCCAAACAAAATCTGAAGTTAAAAATGTAAGTGTCAAGAGCCCAACGAATGCAAACACTGACCACTATAATGGTGACATTAAAAAAGTGATTTTGTCCTTTGGTGATTCTACTTGTTAACATCAGGTGTCTTCAATAATGGTAAGTCATCACTTAATTAATCACTAATTATCTCATTAACTTTAACTCTGCTGCAGTGTTAATTTGACACTCTTCAGTGTTACTTTTAACACTCTTGAGTGTGGAGCCAAATAAGCTCCTTGGAGAGTTAATTTCACACTGGGCTTTTTGCTGTGTACCTTTTTATTCCTCATTCAGTGGTAGAAACGGGCTTCCATAATAACATGAAAACAGTAAAAATCTGTTCAAGATAATAGTAGGATAAAACATAAAGTTACCCCCAATCTGATGACATTCTTGTTCTGTGAAGCTGACGCTGCATCTTCTGTTAAGAAAACAGAATTAGAGATAAAATTAAATGCACAAGTGATGTCACATAGTCAACAATTTTTTTTTTTAATCTGACCTAAACATGATGAATGTAAGATACAAGTAAAAATCTGTTTGTTCCTGGGTTAAGCTGTTTTTGTCAGAGACTTTCAGTTATTTTCATCATGGACTATTAGTTTTGTTTTCATGAACTTCTGATTGTTTATCTTTAGTCACAAGTTTTCCTTTGTTCTGTTTTCCCACCACTCTTTAGTTGTCATGGTAATTCTTTAATCGGCTTAGGTGTTAATCATTATTTCATTCATTTGGTTTGAACATAATGCTGCGTTCACGTCATATCGTAATTACCGTAATTTCGAGATGACAACGTGATGCTCTACTCGGAGCTGTTCACGTCCTCAGACTCGGAATTATGCTTTTCTATGGCAACACAATCAATGCCTAAACAGAGCCTACGTTGGTGAGGTGGTACAGCGGTCATGTGGTACAAGTTGTAGCTCTCAGAAAACTCCCAATTCACAAGTTGTAATTACGAGTTATACGAGGACGCGAACGCTTTTTACAAGTTGGAATCTCGTAATTACGGGAACTCCGATATGGCGTGAACACACCTTAAGTTCCTGTCTTCCCGCTCTTTAGTTGTCTGGTATTGCTTGTGGATTACCACTCTGTTACGCTATTTTGAGTATCTTGGTGTTCTTTAATAAACCCGTTTTGATCTTTATTCATCATCTTTGCTTTCATCTTGGACCACACGTGACAGTTTCCCACTCCAGCGTTAATTTTTCAGTAGACATCAGACTTGAATAAATATCCATTCCAAATCCATTTCATGCAATTACAAGGCCTACAAATACTAAACACTGGCAAACCTCTAAAAAAACAACAAAAAAAAACAGACAGCAAAACAATCACATTACACAACTACAGCTTTTAATAGCTGTTAATGGAGAAGAATTACTTAACCAGCAAAGGCTGACTGGAACATGTGTATCCGCCAATTAGACTGCCTATTTGCTGTGGCTCCAAAGTGAGTAATGACATTAAATTTATGGCACACGTGGCTGCGTTAAAAATTTGCATGCATGAATGGCGATGCTAATGCACTCTAACAAATGCTGGATTAAAAACAAGCCAGAGCTGGGTGAAATCAACCCAGATTAGGTTGGAAATTAACAGTTATTTATATAGTTGAATAAATAATAATTAAATTAAATTAAAAAAACAAACAAAAAAAAACATTTTTGTTGTTATTAGTAAATGTTCACCTTTTGATTATTGTTAATTCCTCTAGTAACTATGTGTCTGATTTTTATTTCCAACCTATTTTGAGTTCAGCTAGCTATATAGTCATTTTGAAACAAGTTAAATAAAACTACCTAGAAGGTTAGGTTAAACATTGCTGGGTCAAAATAACCCAGTTGCTGGGTTTGTCCATATTTCACCCAGTGCTGGGAAGTATTTAACCCAGCATTTTTAGAGTGTGGATATATAGACCAATTTGGAGTAGACGTCACAGTTACATCACTTGCAGCTGCACACACATAGTGGTTGCAGAGAAACACTGGTAATAAGTGGAGGTAAACGGGTAAAATCCGTTGAATAAGAGGAAAAAAAATCTGGTGCCTTTTGATGTCAAAATCCGAATGCAAATAATTTTTATAGAATACTGTCATCAAAGACGTCATTTGAAGCTAAACACATGCGTTTAAAACTGCTATAATTAATCTACTGTTAAAGCATAAATTTGATTTAAACAATAGGTCTACATAATATTCATATATGCTGTTCATATTGTATTAGCCCTACAGTTACAGCATGAAATATTATTTAAACATATCACTATTAACATTTTTACATAACATTTATTTATTTTATCTCACAATTCTTTTCACAATTCTCATGATTTTTTTTCCTCGCAAATGCAAGTTTATATCTCTTATTCAGACTTTATAACTTGATTTAACTCAAAAATAGTACATTTGTCAATTCTAAGGGGGAAAAAAGTCAGAAGTGTGGGATATAAACTCCTATTCTGAGCCGAGGGGAAAAGAGAGAATGACGAGTTGTTTTTCCTTATTAGAATTGTGAGATATATTCTCAGAATTGCAAGAATAAAGTCAGAGTTTTGAAAAATAAAATAAAATTCTTTTATTCCATGGCTCTAAAGACTGCCACTTGAAACCATTATTTTCTGTCACCAGATATGCATCATCCCCGTTTCGGATCTGTAAGACTATCCCACTATCTAACGTCAATTTCATAAAATAACAGTGCTTATCGCTAGGTGACAAGCTCTTGTAACATCCAGAGAACAATTAGCTGAAATTTAGAGTGCTTTATAGATATGAAATTTCATAATTACTTCTCTTGTCTTAAAATGATCTGCCAGCATTTGATCTACTGACCAGCATTTATGATACACTAAAATATACAGGGTGGGCCATTTATATGGATACACCTTAATAAAATGGGAATGGTTGGTGATATTAACATCCTGTTTGTGGCACATTATAAATGGTCAGAAACTTGTAAATAACTCATGAAAGAATAAAGTTACGTTAAAACCAAGCACACCATTGTTTTTCTTGTGAAATTCCCAATAAGTTTGATGTGTGATGTATCCATATAAATGGCCCACCCTGTACTTGAATGAAACCTGTACATGTATTTAAATATATTTGTAATTACACATTTGTGATGATGTAGTTGTAATTTAGTACATGGCGAGACACTGCAGGTGAATAGGGTAAAAAAATGACCTAATAGTTGTTGCTATACTTACCCAGGTAATTGATACATGAAATATATCATGAAATATGCGCAAATTTGCATACATTTCTAGTACAAAAATCTAAACACTGGATGAAGTCCAGGGGATTTTGGGTATAATATTTTGTCACTCCATAATTCAGAAAATACTTAGAAAACAGAAAACAATATATTTTTCACAGTTTTGTGGGGAATAAAATGTTATATATGATCAAGCAAATTATATACAAACAAATCTCTCTGTCAAAACCTTCAGGATATAGACAGGAATAAAAATGTAAAGTTTGGTGTGTGTAAGTGCTACTGAAGTGGAGATTTATGGCTCAGTGTAGAAGAAAAAGCTCATTTGGGGGAAACAGCCTTTATAAATATTTATTGTAATTGAAATCTATTGACACAAATACAGTGTCCTCCACAAATATTGGCACCCTTGTTCATTGGGGGGAAAATCTCATTATGAAATAAATATTTTTCTCTAGTTCACGTTGGCCACAATAATTGGCACCCAATTATTGCAAAGTCCTCTTCCCAAGATAACAGCTCTGAATTTTCTCCTATAATCCCTGGTGAATTTGGAGAACACCTGACAAGAGATCAGAGATCATTCCCTCATACAGGATCTCTCCAGATCCTTCAGATTCCCAGTTTCATGTTGCTTCTTCTCCTCTTCAGTTCACCCCACTTATTTTCTAAAGGGTTCGGGTCAGGGAACTGGGACGGCCATGGCAGAAGCTTCATTTTGTCCTCAGTGACACATTTATTGTGTTTGTTTTGGATCTTTGTCCTGATGGAATATCTAAACACGTCCCATTATAAGATTTGTAACTGTGGTAGTCAGGTTTAGATTTTTTTTATCTCTTAGTATTTGATAGAATCCATGATGCCATGTATCTAAACAAGATGTTCAGGATCTCTGGCAGAAAAATAGGCCCAGAACATTAAAGATCCAGCAGTTTATTTAAATGTGTTTCATCTGACCATAGAAGCCAGTCCCGTTTGAAGTTCTAGTCGTATCTGACAATTAAATATGCTGGAGTGTGTTTCTGGGTAAGCGAGCAGGATTTCTCTTAAAAATCCTCCTACACAACATGTGGTGGTGATGTAGGGACTATCTGAATTTTTTTTTAGGCTTTCTGGCCCCAAGACTCAACTAATCTCTGCAATTCTCCAGCTGTTATCCTTGGAGAGTCTTTGGCCACTCAGAGTCTCCTCCTCACCATCCATTATGATGATTTAGACACACTTCCTCTTCCAGGCAGATTTGTAACATCTTTGGTTGATTTAACCTTCTTAATTATTGCCCTGATGGTGGAAATGGGGATTTTCAATGCTTTAGCTCTTTTCTTACAGCCACTTTCTATTTTGCGAAGCTCAGAAATCTTGTTCTGCACATCAGAACTATATTCTTTGGTTTTACTCCTTGTGATGGACAATTAAGGGAATCTGGCCTTTGTGTTTCACATATTTAAAATCCTGTGGAATAGGAAGTTATGGCTGGACAGTTTCATGCTCCTAGCTCCACCCTGGTGTGCTAAAAAAATGTAAATATGAATGGGACTATATTTCCGAGATATTACTGTAAGAATACTCTATATATACTCTAAGAATTTCTAGGGGTGCCAATAATTGTGACCAACATGAACTAGAGAAAAACATTTATTTCATAATGAGATTTCCCCCCCAATTTCCATTGTTTTACTTAAATGAAAGGTTAAAATTTTGTGAATTTTTTGAATGAAAGATCAAAAGGATAAAAATGCAGAATTATTTCCACAGCTGCCTTTGCTCATATTTACCAAGGGTGCCAATATTTGTGGAGGGCACTGTAGATAAAGTGCTATAAAAGAAACACTTAACAGTGTCTTTTGGATGTTTTCTTTCCACTAGTCTGAAAAAACACTTTATGAAAAACCAAAAAGCCCAAAAACAGTGTTTTTGCCTGCAGTGTCTCCCCTTAAAATATATTAGCTTGAGAATGTAACACTGAATAACAGACTGCAGTAAAACGTATAATCAAGTACTTAACATGTGCTTTAGTATGTTAGTCAACACATCAAAATAAGTGTACTTTAAAGCATGACAAATGATTATTAAAACACAATTTACTGTACTTAAAAATAAAACTTTTAGTTGTTTAGTTGGACATTACTACAAAATGCACTGTTTAAAAACAGTCATGAAAGCGTACTCTCTTTATACACTTAAGTTACTTTTTTTTTTTTTTTACCCACATTCAGTGCAGTATTCCAAAGTGAGAACAGACTCTTTGTTCAGTTAAAGTCAGGAATCTCTTTAGTGAAAATTCGCAGGCATACGACACCTCTACAACTGATATCTACAGAGAAATTCACTAAGGCGATAATAGCATCATGCTGTGGGACTGCTTTTTATCAGCGGGCTCTAGCATATATTGCAAGATAACCTGTTTTGGTTTGCTAAATAACAGACTCTTTGGTCTGATTGTGTTTAAGCCTGAATAATCTGGAGTGATTTTCTGGTCCACATTTAGCTGGAAAGACTTAATTAACTGCTGCAACAAAGTAATTTAGTCCTTACATAGTTATGAAGAATGTAGCATTTTATTTTGAATATGTGAGAATAATATAAAAACCATTTAAAAATAATTAGTTGCATGTCTCTTTTTGATGCTTCAAATGAACCACTCAAAAAATTGCTTTCATCTTTTTAAAACATGACTTTCATTTCTACTTCATCTACTAAAATTCATCACATAAGGCTGTTTTGCTATTTCATCTGATGTTAATAGTCCAACCCAACTTCTATAAGAACCAAAGGCTTTCTAGTGTTGGACATACACAGCATCACAAATCAATACCAGATTGAGGTGAAGAACATTGTGCTGGCTGGAGGTCTTTCATCGTGATGCACTACAAAGAAGCTTGCCAGGCCTTTGCAATAACTCAAAAATATATGTTTGTCATGCATATATGTTAGCAAACGCACCAGAACATACATATACAGTGCTGCTTAAAAGTTTGTGAACCTTCATCAGATTTTCACACAAGTCCTGAAAGATGACAAAGAGAACCTAATCAAACAAATGAGACAAACAATATACTTTGTCATTTATTTACTGAGAAACATGATCGTGTGTTAAATATTTGTGAGCTGCAATAGTATGTGAATCTTTGCTTTCAGTATCTGGTGTGACGCCTTTTTGAAAGGAATAACTGCAGGTCATGTATTTTGTAGCCGCTGACCAGTCCTGTACAACAGCTTGTAGGAATTTTAGCCTATTCTGCAGTACAGAAGCACCTGAACCCTGTGATATTGGTGGGTTTAATCCTATGAACTGCTTGCTTCATGTCCTTCCACAACATTTCAATTGGATTAAGGTCCGGACTTTGACTCAGGGATTCCAAATCATTAACCTTGTTGTTCTTTAACCATTTTTTTTTTTTTGGTATAATGACTTGTGTGCTTGTGGTCGTTGTCTTGCTCCTCGACCCACTTTCTTCTAAGATTCAGTTCTCGAACAGATTTCCTGACATTTTTCTTTAAAATTTGGTAAAATCTGGTATAATTCAGAATTCATTATTCCATCAATGATGGCAAGCCTTTCTGGCCAAGATGCAGCAAAGCAGGCCCAAACCATGACACTACCACCACCAAGTTTCACAGATGGAATAAGGTTCTTATGCTGGAATGAAGTGTTTTTCTTTTTCCAAACATAACACTTCTCATTTAAACCCAAAAAGTTTTATTTTCTCCAACTGCAGACCAACAGCAGTGTTTTTGTTTTTTGGAGAGTTGTGGCTTTCTCCTTGCAACTCTGTCATTCATACCATGGTTGTTCAATGTTCTCCTGATGATGGACTTGTGAACATTAATATTAACCAATGTGAGAAAGGCCTTTGTGTGCTTAAAAGTTACCCTGAGGTCCTTTGCAATTTTGCAAACTATTACAAGTCTTGCATTGGAGTGATCTTTGTTGGTCGACCACTCCTAGTGAGGGTAACAGTGGTCTTGAATTTCCTCCATTTGTAAAAAATCTGTCTGACTGTGGATTTGTGGAGTCCAAACTCTTTAGAGATGGATTTGTAACCTTTTCTAGCCGGATGAGCAACAACAACTCTTTTTCTTAAGTTCTACTTTGTTCATGCCATGATTCACTTCCACAAACATGATCAAACTTTGATAGATTCCTGTTCTTTAATAAAAACTGGCACCTGATAGTCATCCTATTGATTGATAACACATCTGAATAAATGGACTCTAATTTCACCTTAAAATTAACTGCTAATCCTAGAGATTCACATACTTTTGCAACTCACAAATATTTAACACTGGACCATTCTTCTCAATAAATAAATTACAGACTATATACTTTCATCTCATTTGTTTGATTGGGTTCAACTTTCAGGACTTGTGTGAAAATCTGATGATGTTTTGTGTTATATTTATGCAAAAATGTAGAAAACTCTAAAGGGTTCACAAATTTTTAAGCAGCACTGTAGAATGCTGCTGAAAAGTGCATGGTCAAATGCATGTCATAGTGTGAAAATCATTGCTTTGCCCATTTGACCTTATGGAAACCTGCCACATGTTGTGTACATATTGTGTACAAAAGTTCTGGACCCAAATAAAAGTGCTCATATGGCATTTATGTCTACGTTTATGAAGGCGTAGCATACCTTTCTCTCTAGGAGGCAGTAGGCAGTGAGTAAGAGAAGAATTCCTCCACAGATGGAGACCACAATGAAGCCCAGCCTGTAGAAATCATCGCTGAAGGACTCCTGAGGATCTTGCCCGAATAATCCCACCGCAGCCTCTTTCAAAAGACAAACATGTGGCTTTAATCACTGCTGGAAGGATCTGTGTGTGTGTGTGTGTGTGTGTGTGTGTGCGTGTGTGTGCGTGTGTGTGTGTGTATGTGTGTACCTGGTATTTATCACGTTATGGGGACCAAATGTCCCCACAAAGAACATCTGTGAGGTCCCCATGAGGAAACAGGCTTATAAATCATGCAGAATGAGTTTTTTTAAGAAAGTAAAAGTGTGCACAGTCTGCTGTGAGGGCTAGGTTTAGGTGTAGGGTAGGTGTAGGGCAATAGAAAATACGGTTTGTACAGTATAAAAACCATTACCATTACGGAATGTCACCATAAAACATGGAAACACAACGTGTGTGTGTGTGTGTGTGTGTGTGTGTTAGAAAATCATTTCAGTCTTTCCTGCAGCTGTACTAGTTGTACCTGTTTCTTTTTCCTGAAACTAAATGTACATGTGCATTCACCTGTGCTTGTGGTTAGCAGTGTTACAGTAGGGGGTAGATTACTGCTGTACTCTTGCTCGCAGGTCCAGTTAACAGGCGTGTTTGTGGTTGTGATGAGGTGCAAGTAGAGGGTCAGAACTTCCTCAACTCTTTGAAGTGCCTGGACAGGAGACTCATTGTATTGCCTCTCGAATGCTGCAGGGTCCTCCTGCGGAGGGTGAGAGTGAAACAAAACACCAAAAATAAATACAAAGGAATGGGGTCCGGTTCTATTTAACATTGTTTTGGTGGATTTTTAAAGGATCATTCATATGTCAGTTCTGTCATCATCTAATCAAACTCACGTTGTTTTAACATGAATGTCTTTTTTCAGCGGGGCACAAAGTTTCAAGCTTCAAAAAGTACACAAACACCATCAAAGAATCATAAATGTAGTCCATTCCTTGCACTTAACTGCTTGCAGATAATTTAATATTAATGAAATAAAAGGACACTTTTGTGTACTTGACTTTTCGTGAACACTTCTTCGTGTCAAACGAAAAGATTTGAAGTAAATTTTAAATGATTACTTGAAGAATTCTTGAAGTCATTCTTAAAGAAGTACACTTATTTTTATACACTGACCAAAATTATAATTGTATATACACTTTTGTTGTTGCCCCCATTCTTCATGAGCTGAACTCAAAGATCTAAGACTTTTTCTATGTACACAAAAGGCCTATTTCTCTCAAATATTGTTGACGAATCTGTCTAAATCTGTGTTAGTGAGGACTTCTTCTTTGCCGAGATAATCCATCCACCTCACAGGTGTGGCATATCAGGATGCTGATTAGACAGCATGATTATTGCACGGGTGTGCCTTAGTCTGGCCACAATAAAAGGCCACTCTAAAATGTGCAGTTTTATCACACAGCACAGTACCACAGATGTTGCAAGTTTTGAGGGAGTGTGCAATTGGCATGCTGACTGCAGGAACGTACACCAGAGCTGTTGCCCGTGAATTGAATATTCATTTCTCTACCATAAGCCGTTTCCAAAGGAGTTTCAGAGAATTTGGCGGTACATCCAACCGGCTTCACAACTGCAGACCACATGTAACCACACCAGCCCAGGATCTCCACATCCAGCATCTTCACCTCCAAGATCGTCCGAGACCAGCCACCTGGACAGCTGCTGCAACAATCGGTTTGCATAACCAAAGAATTTCTGCACAAACTGTTAGAAAACGTCTCAGGGAAGCTAATCTGCATGCTCATCGTCCTCACTGGGGTCACGACCTGACTGCAGTTCGTCGTCATAACCGACCTGAGTGGGCAAATGGCGTCATTCAGTGGCGTCTGGCACTTTGAAGATATGTTCTCTTCACAGATGAATCCCGGTTTTCACTGTACAGGGCAGGTGGCAGACAGCATGTATGGCGTTGTGTTGGTGAGCGGTTTGCTGATGTCAACGTGAGGCAAATGGTGGTTACACCAGATACTGACTGGTTTTCAGACCCGGGCCCAAATACTAAATAACATACTAAAACACTTACACTGCTGTTCAAATGTTTGGGATCAGTGAGTTTTAAATGTTGTTGTGTTTTTATCAAGCCTGTATTTATTTAATCAAAATACAGAAAAAAATGTAATATTGTGGAATATTATTATAATTTAAAATACCAGTTTTCTATTTTAATGTACCATAAAATATAATGTATTTCTGCGAAGCTGAATTTTCAGCATCATTACTGGAGTCTTTAGTGTCACATGATCCTTCAGAAATCATTCTATTATGCTGATTTATTATCAGTGTTGGAAACAGTTGTGCTGCTTCATATTGTTTGGGAACGTGATATTTTTTCAGGATTTTTTGATGAATAAATGTTAAAAGAACATAATTCTATTCAAATAGAACTCTTTTCTAACAAGTCTTTACTATCACTTTAACACATCCTTGCTAAATAAAAGTATTCATTTCTTTTTAAAAATGAAAGAAAAATATTTATTGACCCCAAAGTTTTAAACAATAGTGTAAATTGTTAAAAATTGTTCTATTTTAAATAAATGCTGTTCTGTTTATTCAGCTTTGCATCACAGAAATAAATAATATTTTAAAGTATATTAAAATAGAAAACCATTATTTAAAATTGCATTAAAATTTCACAAAATATTCTGTATTTTTGATCAAATAAATGCAGCCCTGATTAGCATAAGAGACTTGATTGTTACATTTAAAGTTCATATATTTTAAATAAAATTCATTACAAATGTGCAATTACAAATGCAAATACATGAAATACAAGTTTCACTAGAAATGACATTCCAAATCACACATGCAAGTGTCTTAAGTGTATTATTTTAAAGTATATTATATCACTAATAATAACTTTTTAAAGGTATGTTAAAGTGTATTTCCTTTCCAGAAAGGATATGACTTGCTTGAGGATCGGAAATTCAAGTAATTTTTCATTAAACATCTTGACATCTGCACTAACTTTTCTACTTGAGTCATGAGGAAAAAGTAGTGGTGTCAATTTGGTGAATGAATCATTCTTTTGATTTAGATCTATTTATTGAATCCAAACCGTTCACAAAACCTGTCTGAATGATTTGCTCAAATTATGTCGACCTCACATTCAGCTAATCAACTGGACTGGAGGGGAAAATTGATTAAATGACTTTAATTTTCAGCCTGTTTTATCAAAGAAATCTTAAAACTTCAGATGACTTGGATAACTTGGACAACTTTCTTGATACTTTTATGTCCTTAAAATGTATTTTTTGTGTTTCACAGAAGAAAAACATCACACTTGGCTCAACATGGGTGGGTAAATCATTACAATTTTTTTTTCAAGTTATTTATGATAAACCAGCAAATGATGATTTCAAAACATTTTGGGGTTGGTGGGGTTTTTTAATATTTCTAAATTTTAAAAAATATCTCTTATGCTCACCAAGGCTGCATTTATACATGGAAAAAATCTTTTTGAAGATTTTCAAGAAAGTAGTTGGTTTATAAATTAGTCTCTGTATGTTTCTTCCTTGGATCTGAATGGGGAATCCTTATGATGACAAATTGTCTGTTTAGTATGAGATTTTCTTAACTGTAGTTTGAGTGGATCCCGTAACCCCCATGCTTTACTTCATGCCATAAGAGATTATGTTTTGATGAAGAGACTGCTGAAGGAGATTTTCTCATGCCACACTTTAGTGCATGCAGTTTCAATTAGGAATGACACGGTAAATAAAAGCATTATATTACACTCCTTATTTGGGATAAAAGAAAAAGAAAGTATGTTGAAAGTAGGTACAGAGACTGTAAAAATGCCTTTTTTACATTAGAAGTATGACAAAGTAACAGCATGACTTCTTTGTACTTCTTGTACTTGAACCACATTTCTCACGCACGGCTGATACACGACACCAGCTGCCAGATGGAACCATTCTCAAGCTGAATTTTCAAGAAATATTATATTAAATAAATGAAAATAACTACAACTGTTGTAAGCGAACCAATCAACAATGGTTAATAAGCTTAAGATCAAGCTTTACATTACTGCAGGGGATTTACTATAGATCTGTCGGACTGCTGTACTATAGATCTGGAGGAATGTAGATTTGATCACATACAGGGGCCAGAACGTGCTTCAGTGAAGTTTCTGAATACAATTCATCATAGAGTAGGTCAGTTTTAGCCTTTCATGCTGATATATCACATGGAGTGCACAACCAACTCAGACATGTGGCCCCCGTGCATTTAAAACCTGTTTGTGGCTTCACATAACACTGTCCCACATATGTACAAAGACACTTGAAGTGCCTCTGCGATTTGTGTAATTCCAATTGTGCAGAGCAAACCTGCCATATCTGACTGCCATGTGCTCTGACTAGCATTCTGATAACCTTTGAACTCTTTACAACAACGTAGAGAAATATTTGTTACTGTAATAGGCAATATGAACAATCAATGAACACAAAACTTTTACAATCGTTAATCTTGATTGGTATATGTTAATTTCTATAGATTACCAAAAGATTTTTAATGTTAAAAGTTGCATATGTTATATGTTAACAACAGATAATGCAATGAACAATAGCCTTCTTTTACCGCATTTATTAAATAAAGGGTAAATGCAGATCAGAGGTGGCATGACTGTACACTGCAATTGTGTAACTATTGTTATGAGATGTAATTATACAGTTTTAAATATAGAAATATGAAATTATACTTTTAAATATGTGACCCTGGACCACAAAACCAGTCATAAGTAGCACAGGTATATTTGTAGCAATAGCCAACAATACATTCTGTGGGTCAAAATTATTGATATTTCTTTTATGCCAGAAATTATTAGGATATCAAGTAAAATCATGTTTGTAAATATATCAAAACTTAATTTTTGATTAGTAATATGCATTGCTAAGAACTTCATTTGGACAACTTTAAAGGCAAATTTCTCAATATTTTTTTTCTATTCTAGATTCTAGATTTTCAGATAGTTGTATCTCAGCCAAATATTGTCCTATCCTAACAAACCATACATCAATGGAAAGCTTATTTATTCAGCTTTCAATTGAACCCTTATGACTGATTTTGTGTTTCAGGGTCACATATGCATCTAAGTTCACTGTTTATATGAGTCATTGAATCTTTCATTTAACTGATTTGTTCTAAATGGTTGATTTATTGAGAATAGTTGACTGATTAAAGAACAAATTGGTCATTGAATCATTGACTCACCCAATTTGTCCAAGATTATGGACAACAGCAAGTATTACAAAATATCAGACCACTGAATCCCATGACTGACCAGAATTGAGTATTCCAGAGAGCTGTGTAATATTTTCTATTAACTACATTTTTAAAGGGAACCCCTGGTATTATGACTTTTACTGCAATATGTAGTGGAAAATCCATGAAAGATTTACCTTATTTTAAAAATCTACATTGTTTTATACATATTTTGGACTATGGGGGGCGCCAATATTTTGTTGACGTGAAATGGTTGCACTCGGAGAACTACTGGCGCCACATGTTGCTATTTTTACCACAACACAATTCAGAAAATAAAATACTGTTACGATGACCACAGCTACTGAAAGAGCTCACAGGTTATGATGGATATAAGTCTCAGCTTGAACCGAATGCCGTACCATCGAATTTTTCCCCACAAGGAGTCTAAACACCCCCTGGATGCTGAGTGAAATCCACGCTGAGAAACCCCTTCAGTGGCTGTGGTGTCATGACAAGAGTCGCAAGTTTGTATCCTGCCAGAATGGCATCTAGTGTTTCTTGTCTCTGCCGTTTGTAAGCTCTTTCAGTAGCTGTGGTCTACTAAAAGCCTCCAAGGCATCAGGGCTAAAGTGGAGAGAACAAAGATGTGGGTCTTTAGGAAGTTTTATTAGTCCACAGGCATCTTCTCATTGTTTTCTCATCTTCTTATTGCTAGGAAAAACAGTGAAGACTTGCAGTGCTTCTCATGTTGCCCTTCGACTGAAAATTACAACCAAAAGCCGCACAAATGTGGTCATCGTATCAGTATTTTATTTTCTGAGCTGTGTTGCAGTAAAAATAGCAATGGGTAACGGCAGTAGCTCAAAGAGTGCAACCGTTCGACATCATTGAAATAATGGCGCCCCCCATAGTCTGAAATATGTATAAAACGATGTGGATTTTTTTAATAAGTAAGTCTTGCATGAGTTTTCTACTACATATTTCAGTAAGAACATCATTTACATTATATTAAGCCATGCAAGTCTTAATACCCAGGGTTCCCTTTAAGAATAAAGGTTATAAAAAAGGAACTTTTTTGATGCCATTAAAAAACATTTTAATAATCTAATTATAAGGTTGAGCTACAAATAATCCTTATCGTTTAATTAAACAGAATGATCAATTTTCAGACACCAGGAGAATAATGTAATGTTTGTTATTTTAATCCAATATCTCTACAAGAATATCTATGGCTCAAGAGCTCTTTTCAGTCTGCTGCATTCTTGTCTTAATTACTTTTTACTTTTGCATGTTTGTGGTCTGCTCTCCCTATTTGATTTACAATTATATCCCATGAATTGTTCACTGGAATTTACTGGAATGAATCTCATTTTTCTTCCCAAATCCTCATATCTCCTTCCTGTTTTGTTGTCACATGGATGTCACATCTTCACTAATCGCTGTTAACAGTGTTTACTGGAATGTTTTTAAAGCAGGTAAATACGATATTTATTGTCTGTTAAAATGATGGAAAACTATGCATCCCAAGGTTAGTTCTGCATGGGAGCTTGCACTCGCGTGCCACAACAGCTCATATGTTTTGCTTGGAAGACTTTTGGAGGGAGATCTTTGACCCCTTAATAACCATCCTTGTTGTTAGCCCTGAGTCTATTTCAGGGAGAGGAAGGATATGTTCGCAGTTATTGCCTTTCCTTCACTTTTAGCGAGCCGTTTAATTCTGTTACAGTGGAAAAGGGCTGATCCTCCAACACACAATAGATAGATTAAAGAGGTCATGACTTACTTTCAGCTTGAAAAGATAAAAATTGGCATTCGAGGATCAAAACAGAAGTTTTATGAACCCTGGTCCCCTTTCTAAGACATTTAAAAGAATTACCCCTGCTTGAAGAATCATTCTAATTGAAGGTTCTTCACGTAATCACCACTACCAATAAATGAACCTTTACTTAAGAGTGTAATTGAATCTTATTGTGAAGTGTTACCAAAAAATAGTTTGTTAGTTAATGACAATTCATTGACTAATCTTAAAGTAAGTCTTATTGTTAATGGGATCAAGATGTGTGAGTATGAGAAGTGTTAAGTGCATTACAAGTAACGTGAGATACGTAATCAGATTACTTTTTTCAAGTAACTAGTAAGGGATTACTTTCACATTTACAACAAAATATCTGAGTTACTTTTTCAAAAAAGTAACCTAAGTTACTTTGTTTTCCTATTTATTCACAGACACCTCTCCTGCAGAGACGACACCTTCAGCCTGAGGCTTGTTAATTTTACTTTTGGTGTGAGAAAAGGCATTTACAGTTGGCAAGAACAAGAAACAAATATGCAACCCCAGCCCAGGTGACAAAAGGCAATGCATTACTTCCTAAGTAACGCAAATAGTTACTTTTTTACGGAGTAACACAATATTGTAATGCAATACTTTCCCCAACACTGAGTGTGAGTGCGCACACACCTCCAGTTCCTCGTTCAGTGAAGGTATGCAGCGTTGGGAGTAGATGTTGAGAATGAGGTTCTGTATGGAGACCACTGCTTGAGCACTTCCTGAGCCCCGCGTGTATTTGAAGTGGACGTTAAACAGTTCAAGCACCCTTGGCAGAGCAGCTTTGACATAACACACCACGCTCTAAAAGACAAAGAAGATAAGTGAGCAAGAAACAGGTTGGGAAAAAACCTGGAGAACAAAATCTGGCACATTAGCATGTTCACTTTGCTTTCAAAAGAGATCAGGCAGTTGGCTTTGCTGCTTTTTAAGTAGCAGGTTTGGTGAATCAGTGACTGACTTGATATCAGCACTACTATGTGCTTTGTGAATTCTTCTGTAAGATGGTATGCTTCAAATTTAAGAGCCTAAACCAAAGTTTGACTGTTTTACAAAATAACAAAGACATCTAAGAGCTTCATCAGAATGCATGCTGAATTGAACCATGTCAGTGGTGCCATAATGGAAATCTCAGCAATGAGTGATGACAGTTTGGAGTGAGCATCTAATCAAAAACACACCTCTGACTTTGCAGTTTTCCGAAGCCAGATTCAAAACAGAAGAAGACTTTGGAATATAAGCTTGTATTATGGAAAAAAACACTGTTTTTAAACAGAATGCAGATGAGGACAGTGATTTTGTCAATCCTCTTACCAGGTGTTTTCTTTCTATGAATGTATATGTGATTGAACAGCCAGTCCGCAACTGGTTGCTGATCTGAAGAGTAAAAAGACGAAAAGATAAGAGACAAAGGTGTTACATTTGGGATGTTTCAATGAAGCTTTTTTGTGATCTGGTTTCTCACCAGTTGTTTTAGTTGAAGTAGGTGGTCCATGGTTATGGCATGTTTGCAAGGACCAGGGATGTCCATCATGGAGAGGGGAACACACAGTAGCATGAGAACACACACATTCTTCCCCTATAGTGACAAGCAAAGAAACACACACAGACGTTTGTTTTTCTATCATCGGGGGACTTTCTATACAGTAAACCTAAACATACCTCTCACGTAAAGCAGTGTGCATTTTAAAATTTTGATTGTGCTTATTTTAAAAAGCACATTTTCTTGTGGCAACTGTCTGATAAATATAACTATGAATTAATATTTTTAATATGAATGTAAAAATAAATACATTTTTATTAAATATTCACTGCTGTTCAAAAGTTTAGGATCAGTAAGATTTGTAATGTTTTTAAAGAGTCTCTTTTGCACGTCTAGGATGCATTTATTTGATCAAAAATACAGAAAAAAACAGTAATGCTGTGAAATATTATTGGAATTTTAAATAATGGTTTTCTATTTGAATATACTTTATAATATAATTTATTCCTGTGATGCAAAGCTGAATTTTCAGCATCATTACTCCAGTCTTCAGTGTCACATGATCTTTCAGAAATCATTCTAATATGCCAATTTATTATCAACGCTGGAAACAGCTTTTTATATTTATTTTTTATTTATTTTTATTTTTTTAGAAACTGATACTTTTTATGGATTTTTTGATTATTAAAAAGTTACTGATTAAAATAGAAATCTTTTAACAATATACACTACTGTTCAAAATTTTGGGATCAGTAATTGTTTAACTTTCTTTTCTTTTTTTCTTTTTTTTTTTTTTTTTAAGAAATTAATACTTTTTTTCAGTAAGAATGTGTTTAAAATTGATACAAAGTGATACCAAAGACATATATTGTTAAAAAAAAAGATTTCTATTTTGAATAAATGCTGTTCTTTTTACCTTTTTATTCATCAAAAAATCCGGAAAAAAAGTATCACACATTCCAAAAATATGAAGCATCACAACCACTTCCAGAATTGATACTAAATCAGCATATTAGAAGGATTTCTGAAGGATCATGTGACTCTGAAGACTGGAGTAATGATGCTGAAAATTCAGCTTTGCATCACGAGAATAAATTATATTTTAAAGAATATTAAAATAGAAAACTGGTATTTTAAATTGCAATAATATTTCACAATGTTACTGTTTTTTTCTGTATTTTTAATTAAATAATTGCAGCCTTGATGAGCATAAGAGACTTATGAGAAAAAAACATTATTTACTGATTCCAAACATTTGAAAACCAGTGTATATGGAATATAAACAGATAAACATAAATAAATGAGAATGCTTCACTTTTTTTTTCTAACTGCTATCATGAAAGCTATTTTTTGCAAGTTGGGCTCACTACTAAAAAGTCAAAATGAAGAATTGCTCTCTTTTTTGCCAGGTATGCCACTGGCAACTGTTTTCCCTCACTATCAATATATCTTTTCTCTTTCATTCTTTATCTTTGTTTTTTATCTCTCTGTCAGCACTGCATCCTGCTGCTTTTGATATTTTTCCATCTGCTCCATCGTTTTGAAATGTTTTTGATTTTATCCCATAACATTAACAGCCAGCAAACACTAAACAGTAACTTTTGTTTAATCCTGATCAAGATCTATAAAGAGAGACTGATGTAACCACAATCTGGTCACTGGCTTTTGCCAATAAATACAAAAATAGAAGCATCTTTAAGAAAATGCCAGATGTCCTGAAGCAGAGAAGTGAATACTACCACTTCAACACCTCTAAATTATCTTAACGAACTGCTTCTTAAAGTTTCCAGCTTTTATAATGTCTATGAGTATTGTTCCACTTAAGACTTTCAAGCCTACCTTGGTTTTGTAGAAGTGTAGGGGTGTTGGGTTGTTCATCTGGCTCACCGATCCAGCAGGAGAAGTGTACAATCCTCAGTTAGATGCATTTGAGCAGATCCAGGTGATGTTTTGTGGCGCAGAGTTGAAGCAGAATGACAGAAAAGCTCATAAACGAATCAATCCACCATCAAAACGAACGCAACACATGCAGACAGTGAATTTATAGCGCATTCTTGACAAGCACAGTGATTAAACAACTTGTGTCTCACAGGAACTCTCCCTGTCCCTTCCCTTCACCCTCTTTTTGTCTTTTTCATTAACTTCTTCTCCGCCTTTTCATGCCCACACCTCTCTCTTTCTCTCTTTTTCTTACGTTCTCATGTTTCATAATGGGTTTATGAAAGCAAGGCTTCCTGCTCACTATGCCTTTTTCAATTTAAATCCTTGGCATGCCTATGTATTAAACATGATGCAATGGATTATTTGATTTTAGACTCGTGATCTTTTTTATCCCTCAGACAAACTCACTATTACTCCTTTTAGGAGACTTATGGTCTCTAGACTCACCCAGCTATAAATCTAAACCTCTCTATCTGTTTGTGATCCAAGTTCTCACACCATTTCATGAATTTTTTATGAGATGTTCTCCATGTTCCTTGGATAGATTTGTCCCTTCTGAAGCCTGCTGAGAGACTTAACATGGTAACTGTCAGAACAAAAGTCATTGCTCTCAAGAGAGGGAGCAAGTCTGTGTTCTCCACAGGCTTCGTTAAGATTAAAGAACGAGGTGTCAATCATACATGCTTCTGAGCTGGCATTTCCTGCCCTTTTTCTCACATTCATGAGACATGAAAGGACAGCTTTTTCTTATGATATCTAAAGCGTGAAAGGGAAAAAAGAAACGAAGAAAATCTTTTGTGACAAAGGTCAGAACTCATGTTATGATGTAGATTTTTTAAGTTGCACTGTTGACATATATAAATCTATTACTTTTCATAGATAATTTGTAACACAAAAATATGGTAAAATATCTATTTAGGAGTCTTAAACCTTTCCAACGATGTGTAGTTTGTCATGATTAGATTAGGATTTATTTGTAATATGGTAAAGTAAACTTAAAGTTAAAGGGTTAAAGGAGATCTATTATGCTGCTTTTTACAATATGTAATATAAGTCTCAGATGTCCCCAGAATGTGTCTGTGACATTTCAGCTAAAAAAATACCCCACAGATAATTTATTATATCATTTTGAAAATGACTATTTTGAATGGAAACACGCTGTTTTCGTGCATGTCTCTTTAAATGCAAATGAGCTGCTGCACCCCGCCCCTTTTCCAGAATAGTGCTGTGCCTTTACATCACAGATACTCTGCCAAAACCATCTGTTTAGTTTTGATTATCATGTCTATTGTGCTGAAATAATGCTCTTTAAAGGAACACTCCATTTTTTTGAAAATAGGCTCATTGTCCAACTCCCCTAGAGTTAAACAGTTGAGTTTTACCGTTTTCAAATCAATTCAGCCGATCGTCGGGTCTGGCGGTAGCACTTTTAGCATAGCTTAGCATAGATCATTGAATTCAATTAGACCTTTAGGGGAGTTGGACAATGAGACTATTTTCAAAAAAAAGTGGAGTGTTCCTTGAAAGCCATATCTGTTTAAACTTCTGATATTTGTTATTTTAAGCTCACACATATGATGTACCCGCAAAGAAAGCAGTTGTCACACAGCATGTGAGTACTAAATCAAGTTCTCTTTCATGTCTTATTGCGCTTAAACTGTCAAATACACAAAAGTTAATGTTAAAACCGCATAGGAGTTACAAAAATGGTCCGAAATTGCATGTTTATATTAGATCTGTGTGTCAGCGGCGTAATATACAGTGAATGAATCAATAAATCAACTGTTCTATGACTGGGACTCTAAACAGTGTTCTGTGCAGCCTACAACAGAACAGTTAGCATGCTTTGCTTGAACTTTAGCCATGGCGTTAGAACTGGTACATCGTTGTCGCTTGCAAAAACAAAATTATGGCGTTGTGGGTGGAAATGTGCAGATTAAGGGGTGGTAATATCCTCCTGACTACCAGGGAAAACAAGTTTTGTGATTTGAATATTTTTTCATGTCATTACATTGTTTAGAGCATAAGAAAAAAAATTTTAAAAAAACATTTTTGAAAAATTATATTTTATTCATAAGTTATGCTCCGTCCTCTGTAGAGGACACCAGAACTTTAACCCTTTAACTGTCACTCCCATTTTTGAACACAGACATAAAAATGCACTATCCAGACTTACATTTTTATAATTCATGAATGAAAACATTTTGTAATATGATTTTGATGTACATTTTCCGTGGTAATGCAATGTCTGATTTTAAAATGCCTTTCAAAGGATGAATTTTGAGATTTTAAGTTTTGAACTGATATATAATTTTTTATGATTTCTAAAGTGTGATAGGGAAAAAGGCAACAAAGAAAATCTTTTGTGACAAAGGTCAGAACTCATGTTATGATGTAGATTGTTTAAGTTGCACTCTTGACATATATTATTATTTTCCTACATAATTTGTAACACACAAATATGGTAAAATATCTATTTAGGAGTCTTAGACCTTTCTAGCGATGTATAGTTTGTCATGATTAGATTAGGATTTATTTGTAATACGGTAAAGTAAACTTAGGCGTCCCACAGAGTGGACGGTGACAGTTAAAGGGTTAAACATATTTAAAAATAAATAAATAAAAAGACATTAATAGACATAAACTGGCAAAAACAGTGGGATTTGGTTTTAATCACAAATCAAATTAAATTTTTTATACCAAACTTTATATGAAGATGATTCTCAACTATGTTATGAAAGATATAACAGAATATACCATTTTCTTTATGCAAAATGTGTGTAAAATGGCCATGAATGGCTTCTCCCAATTCTCCCATTATAAACAATGTATCTATAAACTGTATCTAATTTGCACATTAATGTGTTTTTTGGGCAACATATAATGCAAAAATAAGTGTAATAATGGGAGCAATAATTGGCAACATTTTCATAATAATATCAAATATTTCATAGCAATATTGAAATATAATTTCTTTCCCTATTCACTTGTTGTGTCTCCCAAAATGGGTAATAAACATGCTTTAAGTCCCGGTGTCCTCTACAGTGGACATGTAAGAAATTGATGTCCTGTTTTATAACAAAAAGTCATATTTTGAATTGAAACCCCATAACATTTTCTTGAGATGTTGTTTCATGACAAACAACTTGAAAATTGGTCAGATTTAAATGATCATTACAGAATATTATCATATTTCCATAAGGGTGTTAAATTTGATCACTAAATTAATGTCAACCATTTTTAAAGGCCAAGGAGAGGGAGTGGTAATGGTGAAACTTCCAAACATTTGGTATCACTGAAAAAGCCCTGATTGTGCTCTGTACTGGACATCCATATTTAACACTTAGACATGTAAGATCTCAGAGAAATCACTAAAAACTAATGTCCTCTACAGAGGACAAAACTCCATAGCTGGTCGTCAGGAGGATATTATAATAAGATCCTCTTCCTAAGTCACAAGGAGTGAAATCTGAGCAGCTCATTTTTTTACATGCTTGCAGACAAAGGCTTATACCAAAACAATTTTAAATTTATTTTATTTAAAGTTATTTTAAAAAATCCTATTCATTTAACACCACTGTGTTAGGTTTCCCATTGATACACCTGCATTGTGTTAAACTGACTTGAAACAGTTAAGTCAATCCAACACAATTTTTTTCAACCACTTTACTTAATTTGAGTGTACATAAATTATTTTACTTGTGTAACTAGAAAGTGGATTTCCTCTTCCCCTTGCATTCTTTATACAAAGAGAGTAAATGTTGAAATAAAATGTTATTTTATGCATTTTTTTTTTAATTAAGATGATGGAGTTGGGAGACTTGTTAATGTTTAATGTTCTTTAATGTTTGTATTTAAAACAGTTTCTGGAGAGTTAATGTTTTTGGGGGTTACCATTGTGGTGAAGTGTAGAGCAAGAGCTTGGGTTGAGGACCTGCTAATGTGAGTTAAAGTTGTTTTAATAATAAAATAAACAACTACTTTGGGCATGCCATGGGAAGCCATCTTATGGCTAATGCCTAACAAGTTGATTAATGCTTAAAGTTAAGTACATGAAATGTATCATTTTTTTGAGTGTAGAAGGATTTGTGCCTAGTTATTTGTTTTCCAGTTAAATGTTTTAGTTTGAGCATAAAATAATCACTTCATAAATATATCAATTTCATTTAAACTATATTTGATCAAATTGAGTTGGCCCAACTCAATTACATTTCATTGCATGAATTTAATTTTTATGAGTTGCGGTTACACATATTTATTGGATGGAAATCCCACCCTTAATTAAACTGAGTTCATCCAATTAATAATTTTTTTGAGTGCAGTTATAAAAAAATAAATACATAAAACTTAATTTAACTAAGGCCTAATCCTGGCTTAATCTAAGCCATGTTTGTGAAACCAGGTTATAATATAATATCACATCATATAATATAATATATAATATAATGTTTTGGAATCCCCCAGCCTAGGAAAAAGCGGTTCATAGAATATAATTTTGCAAATGAGGAGGACACAGAATGCTGTGTTAAGCACTTCTGAGCATGAGATGAATAGATCATATGTCTTGCATGTGTGCTTGATCTAAGGACAAACTAATCTAGGGCACTGAGGTTATCAGTTTTCATTAAACAAAGACACATTTGGTTCTTTGACTTTGAACCAAGAACTCTGTAGTACATTAGTGTGTACAACTTACTGCTTTTTCACAACTAATAAAGAATTATGATGTTATGACTGATGAAGAGATATCTGACCTGAACAAAAGACAGTTAAGGCCGACTGTGAGTTTAGATCTACTATCTATATCTAACCATTTCATGAATGCAGGTGCCTTAAGGGGAAGAGAATGTAAATGTAATGCATTATTACATTTTAAAATGATTTGGATAAACCTTTCCTTGATATTTTCCTGAAATGCTCCTTTGAGAATAGAATATGCCTTTGGGAATGTCACATGCATTGACGAAACAGCATATCTACCATCTAGTTTGAAATATTTACAGATATCTGGCTTCTTTTAAAAATAGCTGTGTAGTCAATAAATGCGTGTTGTGAGACCTCAGATGAGTCTTTGTTGACCTTTAGTTATGTTTTTAAAGTACAGGAACAATGGAAGGATACTCAGTGTCTGCCTGTTCTGTGACACCAGGGCAAATTTCATCAGTTTTGTATTCATATGTCTCTTATCATTATTGTTTTTCAGAATTTGCTTTTGTGTTCTTGAAAAATGCTTGTCAAAGCAAATAATTATCTGTTGGTTTTGTCCTGCATCTCACTGCACAGCCAAGTTTTTCTGTTGTTAAGTTTCAGTCTTACTGTCTGGTGGACATGTACAAGCCGGTTTTGACCAGAGGAAATTAATTTTTCTTGTCCAGGTGCCACGTCTGTTAGATTGTCATATCTGTAGGTGTTTATATTTCAAAATTAGCTGTGAATCATATAGTATGTCAATTAAATGACACATTAAGGTCTATTGCAACTGAAACATATGTCACGACCTCACCAGTCTAGGTTGGAAAGGCCAGTGACAAGAGAAATAAAAAGGTACAATTTTGAGAACGACAACACCCTTTCTTCTGTCCCAGCTCACAATGATTACGAAACACGAGATTTTCACAAGTTTAACAAAAAGTTTGTTACAAAAACCAAAGAATTGGAAGCATATGTCTTCGGAAGGAGATCAAGGTCAAAAAAATAAACAAAAAGGAAAACTAAGGATTTAGAACTAAATTACCTATCAAAACAGAAATAAGTTCACATACAAAAAAAGGGAAATCCCCAACCTACTTGCTTCAAAATGAACGCAAGATTAACTACAAATAACGAATAATCAAAACAAACAACGAATAACTGTTTACAAACTGAAATGTATTAGTTGCGAGTTACAGAGAAACGAATTATATTCAATATAGCCGCGTGGAAGCGAGAGCTTCGCGGCACAACGCACACAGAGGTTCAACCGTATTTCTACGACAACGTTATTCGCAAAACTGTACATTCAAATAAAAGAGTTGTCTGGGGCAGGAGACACAGGACGAAACGACGGAGCTTCACCAACGCGCTCTCAACCGAAGCTCCCCGACACTGCTCTGCTTCAAACATTCAAACGCTCCCGCTCGCTATGCAGTCTCCTGCAGCTGGTCCAAATCAAGCCCTGCCAGAAGGAGAGAGAGGAAGAAAGAGAGGGAGAGAGAGAGACTGCGCACAATGTATAGCACGCAATACAACAAAAACCTCTGCAAAAACGAATGCAAAAAAAAATAAATACAAATAATAAATGTACGTCCGGGGACGTAACACATACTAAACTGAAAATATGGCAAAAATCTTATATCACGATATGGGTAAATTTTTTTTTCACAATATATATCATGATATAGTTGATTTTGCTTTAAAAAAAGGTCTTTATGATATCAACATTTTTAATACCATAGAAATGGCAAAATTCTTGTCACCAGTGTCAATATCACACACACACACACACAAAAAAAATAAATAATAATAATAATAATAATAATAAATAAATAAAATAAATAAAAATAATAATATAGTTCTAAAAATAATAAAAATAATATAATATAGTTTATTGAAGACAAGTTAACAGTGGGCAATTAAATTAGAATAAGAAACTAATAACAAGGAACTAGGGCTATCAAACGATTATTCGCAATTAATCGCGTACAAATTAAAAGTTTTTGACTTTGCCTAATATATGTGTGTGTACTATGTGCAATTGTCATGCATATATAAATACAAACAAATTGTTGTCACAAATCCACCAGCCTCCGTTATCAAGTCCGTCACAAGACCAGTCACCTTTGCAGACTAGAATCCCTCCTGGCTCACATCTGCTCACAATCCACAATCACCACACCTGTTTGTCGTCAGCTTCATCAATGGTTCTTTATAAGCTCACACCCAGCTCTCACACATGGTCTAGTCTTGTCAACACCTTCTGAGTTAAACTTATCCTACACTGTAAAAAAAAAAAAAATCCGTAAAAATACAGTACGATATACCCTAATAATTAAGAGAAATTTTCAGTTTTTGGTTTTTACAGGTGTTTTTCCGTATTTTTGAATTACGCTTTGCATTGTGGGAATGAGAACGTTGGTGGCTTACATAGGTGAAGAGAAGACGCAGAGAGTTTCTCGGTTAAAGTTTCATTTTAATGTCGGCTTTCGAATTTGGGAAACATGTTTTTCATATATTCTTCGTGGTAAACGAGTTAAATGTCACATAAATTGTTTACGTAAGGTTAACTTAGTTGCTGTTTGGCAAATGAACGTCGGAGCCGTCGCACTCAACATTTCTCTGCATATCGTCAGACATCTTCCTCGTGGAGTTTTCTGCCAAATGAGGTAAGTTTTTACTTTTTATTGTCTGTTTTACACACACAAGGAAGATAAAATGCAAAACAAACTAATTCGGTAACGTTACTAGCAAGCAGTCTGTGAAGCGACTGTGTAAACAGAGGCGTCCGACGCGCGGTAGCCGCGCCAGAATGCCGCTTCTGGTCAGCGTGCCAGTAACGTTAGCTCCTCGAGTTATCTTTCTCACTCTAATGGACAAATGCACAACGACATTGTCAAAATGACCATTGTTTCTTTCGTTTTCTTTTTTAATGACAGGACGTGATTGCTGCTGTACTGTGGATCTCAAGCACACCTGCATTCTTATCATGGGTTTGTATTCGGTTTTATTAACAGTTTTATTTAACATTAGTGTTAAGTATCAGAAAGAAAATAGTTGAGTAACTTATTTTGTTGACTTTCACAACGATGTGAAGTTGTTTGCTGTCTGATGCGGCGGAAGCCACGTCACAGACAACGTGCTAACGTCACCAAAATGATTGGATGGTTACTTTTGCATGTTATCATCCTTGTGTGTGTATAAGGTGTGTTCAAACTGCTTGTCATTATGTATATGGTCATTTTGTAATGTCTTTTGTGTTTAAGGTGATGGGCAGTTCAAGATTGCTGTCGTTCAAGAAGTTAATGACCACTGTTGTGGTTGTAAGCTACAAATACCCAGAAAAGGCAGCACTTGCATTGGAATTCATACAGAAGTAAGCAACACATGCGTTATGAAATGTGTATCTGTTTATTTAATTGAAAATAATGAAGTATATTGTAAGACACAGATGATCTGACAAGCTCGTATGACAGATGTAAATGGAGACTATTGGAAATGTAAGTTAAGAAATTTATAAACAAATATTTTAATTGGCAAGTATTAGGGTTAGCAGTTAATTTAATGAACTTAAAATGCATCCATCCTGCATGTTACTTTGTAGTTCAGTTTCATTCATTTCATTTTTATCCATTTCTTTTAGAGTTTTCCTGTGAAGAAATCCTAAATGAGGGTTGAGATGAAGGTGGGCAACCAGGTGGGTTTGTATTGTTTTATTTAACATTAGTGTTCAATATTGAAAAGAGATTGAGTCTGAGTGATTTTTATTCTGTTGAATTTTACAACAATGTGAAGTTGTTTGCTGAACACGCCTTCAAAGGTGTTCAAAGATGCTTGTCGTTATGTATATGGTCATTTTGTAATGTGTTTTTTGTTTAAGGTGATGGGCAGTTCAAGATTGCTGTCGTTTGAGAAGTTAATGAACAAATCGTCTTTCCTGTTGCGGTTGTGAGCTACAAAATACCCAGAGGAGGTGGCACTTACTCTGGAGTTCATACAGAAGTAACCAACACGTATGTTATAATAAGTGTATGAAGCATTTGGTCGTGTTGCTGTTTTAGTTGAAAATAAAGTATATTTTAGGACATAGTTGATTTGACAAGCTCATATGACTGATGCAAATGGAGACTATTGGAAATGTAAGTTAAGCAATGTGTAAACAATTGGAAAGTAATATGGATTGCAGTTGATTTAATGAACTTAAAATACTGTATGACTACTTTTCCACTCCAACCTGCATATTACTGTGTAGTTCAGTTTAATTCACTTCCTTTTTTTTTTTTTTTTTTTTTTTGTCATCCATTTCTTTTAGAATTTTCCTGTGAAGAAATCCTGAACGTTGTTTGAGATGAAGGCAACCAAGTGGCTATGCATTCCTCCAAGACTCTTGTGTAAGAGTAATATTGACATGAATACATATCCATGTAATATTTGAGTTTTTAAATTGAACAAAAAAAAAAAAAAAAAATGGCAGTTGCATTAAACATGCAGTTAAATGGGAAATAATACATCCCCTATAATGAATTGCATCACTTAAGGCAAACAAAAGCCATTGAATGCACTTTTAAGAATGTTTACATGAAGTAAAAATAAACCATGTTCAATTTGTATATTGTGCTGGATTTATCTTATATATATGTATGTGTGTGTGTATATATATATATATATATATATATATATATTTATATTACCATTAAAACAAAGTCTTTTTTTTTTTTTAAAGTGTATATCCTCGCCTACTGCGGTTCTTAGTTGCTTACCAGTAATTGTAAAGAACAATGTTGCTTACCTCGCGTTCCTAGGATCCACTAGATCAGTGGACTCAAAAGACTCATTTGTTCAGACTTTAATTTTGGGATTCCTCCTCTGTAAATTGCTCTGTGGACATTTACCTGCAATCAGATAAGACTGTGCAGCTTTTGAAGCCATCAGGCTATTCTCCTGAGTTTATGCACTACTTTTTAAGTAAGTGTAAAACAAGTCATTTTTCTGTTGCCAGCAGGTGGTGCTATTATTATAATGGAATATTGGCCTTCAGATGTGTTCAGGCCGGGATTCTTATCAAACGTGTGAAGTTTGGGGCAGATCAGACATTGTGTGGCTGAGTAACAACACCTTCTGTTCCCATGGTGAAACATCGAACTTTGTCAAGCAGCCATGGACATGCCCTTCAACGAAAACTCAAGATCTGCACAGTTTAACATTACAAAGGCCTTTAGAGTGGACTGACCAAATATAATGTTGATGTCATTAAATCTCTAGGAGGAGTTTGTCCTGTTGCCAGTTACACTTTATTTTGATAGTCCACTTTAGACATTCTACTAACTAAAAGTAACTTTGCAACTACATGTTAACAAATTCTCATTAATTTGCAACTACATGTCTACTAATTCTCAGAGCAGACTGTTAGGTTAGGTTTAGGGTTGGTAGAATAAGTTGACGTATACTTGCAAAGTTTATAAGGATTTCGTTTAAAGGTGTCATCGGATGCCTCATTGTACCATCTCAAAGAGCCTCAAAATCACTTTCCAGAACATTCTCTTACACTGTTCCTGGCTGGTGGAATGATCTTCCCACCGCTATCCGGAATGCCAACTCCCTAACAACTTTCAAGCGATTGCTGAAAACCCATTTCTTTCGACACTACTTGACTACTTAAAAAAAAAAAAAAAAAAATTCTTTTTCTACTCTTTTTCCTTTTCTAGCTTGTACTTATTTAAACAATGCCTGTTATATGGTAGTTTGAGCACTTCGTAGGTTGTTTTGCCTCTTTAGGACAAATCGCTTGATGTTTTCCCCACCTGTAAGTCGCTTTGGATAAAAGCATCTGCTAAATGAATAAATGTAAATGTAAATGGATGCAAAGTTCACTTTTACATGTTGTTTGAACATTAATGTGTGTTGGCAGTGTATGTACACATCTACCCAAAAACTCCATGCAGTGGTTTTTAATTAATCTGTAAAAATAATATCCCCTTTTTCAAATCTTGCCTTTTTTAGTTGCCTGACAGTGTGGCATCACACCAACAGAGGCCGCTCCCACGATTGACATGAGCGTCTTACCTCAGACCTGCCCTAAATCAGCTGTAACAGTCTGACCTCCATTGTTTTGATGCCAGAGCAGGGATGTAAGTTAGACAAAAATATCTCCGATTGAGTGATTGAGGTGTTGTGTTGCTGGATGTCATAATGAACATAGTGGTCCTCATTTACTCCCGACATCTGAGCCACTGAAAATACAGTGGATTATGTTTGTGAAGGGAATGCGCCTCCCGATCTACATAAATGCGTCTATGTTTGCGCAAATCATTTGTGATCCAGCAAATCGATTAACTATACAGCCACTGTCTGTATATATTTAAGCCTAATGACATTTATCATTATTTTTTCTCCAGCTAAGCAATTTGTTGACAATACCACAGGGGAGACCAGGTATAGAACACTTTTGTTTTTACTTGCAGAAAAAAAGGTGACTGCTTTTATTTTAACTTATGTGACATACACCTCCATCAGATGTCAAAATTTTCGCTGCAGCTCTCTACAACACCTATTTTTCATTTAGTCCAATATGTGTCGATATGTCAGAAATATTTTGCAGCAGCGACACTGTTTTGCGTGCTCTGGCACTAAGGTTAACTTGCAGTTCCTGCTTATTTATAGAAAATATATAACGTTAATGCACATCAGCAACTCACCAGGAACATCACCAATCTCAGACAGTCCACGCATCATTTTGCTTGGGAACTAATGTGGTCGGAATCAGAGTTTTACAGGACTGCGTTTTCTGGAATCCTCTCAAGCGGTGAACTTCTACATTGCGATTGGTTGCCGCCGAACTGCGTCATACCTCATTACCATAAAGTTGACCTGACTTCAACCCTCTCTGACACCCACACCGTCCAAAACGCGCCACATCGCTTCTCGCTAGAGCTCGCCGCCGGCTCACATTGAAAATGAATGATTTCCGGCCACTTTGAACGCACAGTCAGAGCACAGTTCGTCACTCCACAGAGAGAAGAGAGGGGCAGGGCGAGCAGAGCTCATTTGCATTTAAAGGAACAATCCATCAGGTTGATTTTTGCAGAGCTCAGAAAAAGAGTGTTGTTTTACACTACTATTGAGAATTTTGTAACCAAAGTATATTATAGACTTTTCATTAAGAACCTAAAGAATCATATCAACTTGTGGAAAATGGGCATCCGATGACCCCTTTAAATTCAACGCCTGAAATGGCAGAAGCAGCACAAGAAAATTCAAAATAACAGACTTCCTGTTGGGTTTCGGACTTCGCATCGGGGACTTTTTGTAGGTATTGGTGTGTTACATGTGTCTACCGAATTTTGTACATGTGTGTGAAACATAGCTCGAGGGGCACTTCGTTGAAATTTTATAGGGGGTGCTATCGAGCCATTTGCCACACCCACTTCTGAAACTCATATCACATTTATTCACATTTATTATTATTATCAATGTTGAAAACATGACAACTCTCGGAAGATTTTAGCATGTCAGTGGATATGACAATGTTTTTGGTCTTGGTGGAATTGCTGCTGCTGTTGGTTATTTCTGTAGTTGAAGACCAAAGCTGCTGCTGCAAGCAAGTACAGGAACTTTCTACTGCTAATTTTGATCAATTTAATTGCAGTCTAGCTGAAGATTATCATATGAAGTATTAACTTCATAAAAAATGGCTGATCCCAAACTTCAGGAAAGAAAGAAAAATCTGAGAATTAATTAAACCTTTATGTCTGTGCTGTTGTTTTCCAACCAAAACTGTTGATGTCACTTCCTGTAGGATAGTGTTATTACATAACTCTTTTTTTTAAAGTGATATTATGAAAGGATGAAAAGTGATACAGAGTTACATCAGTATTTTCTGGAACATTCTAAAACAAATTTTTGAATTTAAAATTTTATCCAACAGAATATTGCGATTGAATAAATCTGGTACGATGCGGACATCCGTTATAGCTGATATAACCTCTTTCAAAAAATACAGCAGCTAAAGAATGTGCATCAGGAATGGAGGGAGAGAGAAAGAGAAAAAGATAGAGAGACAAAATAGTGATAAAATCTGTAGCTCCTGCTGAGGAAGGCGTCTTCAGCATGACTGTAGCAGCAGGAGATCACATCTCACATTCCATTTCACAACCTTCTCAACAGAAACACAAGCAAGTTTCTAAACACGCTCGACTGGGACAGAGACACAAAAATATCAAAAATAAGAGGCAGAGTGTGTCTTCAGTCAATATGTTCATAAAGATGAGCGCTCTGGTGTAATAGAGATGTTCTGCGACTGTTCACAAGTCCCAGGCTTTTGTAAAACCTTCCAGAGTACATAACGGGACAAACAGGGAGGACAATCAAATCGGGGAAATGTTTTAGGCGATATCCCACTTTTATCTCTATCTATCCTGACATTTGGCCTCATATGCGCCTCATATGCGTGTTTGGATTGTATTGTTCTGAGAGGTGAAAGATGTGTTGCCAACTAAAAACCCTCCAGTTGTTTTTGGTTTATTCCATGCTCACAGAATTCACACATTGTAGGTCACTGATAATAACCTGGAAAATCAGTTCATACTGCATTTATTTATATCAATACAAATGAAAACATCATCAGTCAGTATGCTGTGATTATAGTAGTGGAATATTTAAATGCAGGTGGATTTCTTAGATATATGCGTTTCGTTTATATGTAGCAATCATAATTACCCAGATTATTTGTTTTATGTAACTTGAAGATGATATAACTAATAAATATATATGATGTAACTATATTGGGTTTTATAACTTTCTTAGTGCAGAAGTCCAAAGGGTGTGTCTTTTTGAGTTACTCCTCTCTCTTTTTTTTTTTTCAAGGCTATTAATACACATTCAGTTAAAACTAAAACCAAATGTCATGGTTAGTAAAACCCACAATGAGTTGTTCAAAGGAATGTAACATTTTATTCTCTTTCTCTCTCACTGTCTGAGCTAGTTCAAAGGCGTTATAAAAACATTTGTTCCGGTGTTGCAAAACTCTTCTGACAGAGGAAAACACATCTGACCGGAGAACAGCCTTCTGTCTAGGAAAGAAAAAAGCAAATTAATTTCTATTGAAATCAGACTTTAGAATGAGTTTTGGCCTCTGACCATGTGATCCCTTGTGAAACACTTCACCGCCCATGATATTCTCAAAAAATACATAACGGAGCGAAGAGGAAGCTGACAGTGTGCTGACAGACAAGACAGAGCAGGTTACTTCTGCTATAAGACAAAGTCTCAGCTGTCAAAGTTTGTCTTTTATAAGAAATTCAAACAATAAATGTTGTTTTTGCAACAGATTGCTGTAATGCCTCAGTTCAAGCGGCACACGAACCTATTACTTCTTCCTCTTTTCTAATTATAGCATGAAATAACCATGAATGAACATCAGAAGATCATTGTTTAAACCGTAGAATAACATCAATACACACTGATTTTCAAGTTCAAGTCCACTGACGTTAAAGGAGAAGTCCACTTCCAGAACAAAAATTCACAGATAATTTACTCACCCCCTTGTCATCCAAGATGTTCATGTCTTTCTTTCTCCAGTCGTAAAGAAATTCTGTTTTTTGAGGAAAACATTTCATGATTTCCCTCCATATAGTGGACTTCTATGGTGTCCACGAGGTTGAACTTCCAAAATGCAGTTTAAATGCACCTTCAAAGGGCTTTAAATGATCCCAGCCAAGGATGAAGGATCTTATCTAGTGAAACAATTGGTTATTTTCTAAAAAAATTGCAATTTATACACTTTTTATCCTCAAATGCTCATCTTGTCTAGCTCTGCATGAACTATGTGTATTCCAGTTCAAGAGAGTTAGGGTATGTCGAAAAACTCACTTCTCATTTTCTCCTCCAACTTCAAAATAGCAGAGCAACATCGCAACATCGCAACCTTTTTTTGTAAAGGGCGTTTGATCTTCTGAGCACGTTCACTTTGTAAACACTGGACCGGTACTTCTGCGGTGATGTAGGACGATTCTGAAGTTGGAGGAGAAAATGAGATGGGAGTTTTTTTTACCTACCCTAAGTGTTAAATGTTCATTATTTTACCAAAATAAGAGGGATCGTACAAAATGCATGTTATTGTTTATTTAGTACTGACCTGAATAAGATATTTCACATAAGAGACGTTTACATGTAGTCCACAAGAGAAATTAATAGTTGAAATTATAAAAATAACAGTTACATACACTTGATTCTTAATACTGTGTTGTTACCTGAATGATCCACAGCTGTGTGGTTTTTTTTTTTTTTTTTTTTTTTTTTTTTTTTAGTGATAGTTGTTCATGAGTTCCTTGTTTGTCCTGAACAGTTAAACTGCCCGCTGTTCTTCAGAAAAATCCTTCAGGGCCCACAAATTCTTTGGTTTTTCAGCATTTTTGTGTATTTGAACCCTTTCCAGCAATGAATGTATGATTTTGAGATCCATCTTTTGACACTGAGGACAACTATCACAGAAGGTTCAAACACTCAATGACGCTCCAGAAGGAAAAACCACGCACTAAGAGCCGGGGGTGAAAACTTTTTGAATTTGAAGATCGGTAAATTTAACTTGTTTTGGCTTCTGGGAAACATGAAAGTATCGACTGTAGCCTCTGAAGGGCAGTACTAAATTAAAAAATATTTATATTTAGGCAAAATACGAAAAAGTACACATTCTGTTCAAAAGTTTTCATATATATAAATATATTTTATGTGAAATATTTTATTCAGGTCAGTACTAAATAAACAATAAGATGCATTTTGTACAATCCCTCTTATTTTGGTAAAATAATTAACATTTTGGAGATTCCGAAAGGGGGATGTAAACTTTTGACCTTAACTGTATGCTTTTGTGTCATTTTTGCTTGTATCCATGATCGTCGTTGCCAGGGTTATGTACGTACGTGTGGGGGATATCAAAATAGGGGCGAGGTCCTGTTATGGGCATGTTTGTTTTAGTGCTTTCAAATATCAACATCATTTGGCAAATTTCGCTTTACCTTTAACGACGGAAAAAAACGGTCGGCGCGCCAGGCACATCGTCCAAAAGGGTTCATTAAAAATTCTCTTAATGAGTCATGGGGTGTTTTGGGTGTAACATGCAATAAACCAACAAGTTGCGCTGGCACCATGGCGTATTCGCTATTTACATGGCGGCATTTGCACGAGCAAAGACTGAATGCTTCTCCAGAGAGGACATGGATATTTTAGTTTACTATAAATTCTTATTAGTACATTTGAAAGTATAACAGAATTATAATATTACATTACATTATAAGATTACACATAAAATGTGTTCAAGTCCTACTTAAGTGGGTCAGAAAAGCACTCTTAAATTCAACTAGTTGCATTTAATATAAATTTAAGCTATAATACAGCTTCATTTGTAAATAACATGCAATTAAGAGTCTGAAAACATTACATTTAGTTCACACTCAAGTATACTTTTTTAAATTATATTATTTCTGTAATAAGTATTTTTTTAAATTATGCTTAAAGTGTAATTCTAGTTCACAAAGGAAGCTATAGCTTAAGTTACCTGCTATTAATGTGACAGACCAAGTAGACTATGTGTTGTGTGCATGTAAAATAGCAATCTGATTATGGGATAGCAGAAAATCCAGTGTTTCTCAGACTGCTCGAGCAAAGCCAATGCGATTATTCCCCCGATCAAACTCTGTATAGTATCGAGCTATGAAGTTTGCTCCCAGTATCCAGATGGGACCAGTAGGGGGTGGCACATCCAATGCTTTGAACGTCACAGTGCAGATGTCCTCCCCGAACTCTGACTGCTGTAGGCAGAACAAAAGATGAAAAAGAAACATTAGAAAACCCAAGGCAAGTCCATATATCTGTAACATAGATTGATGAATCTCAGAACAGATGCTACACTTCAGAAGTCATCTGGAAAATAGCATGCAAATACAACATGTGGCATTTCGTACTTAATGAAAAAAGTCACTTTGTGGAATAGATCCCAGACTTCAGTGCTAAATGATATGCCAAACTGACAGTGTAGTACAGAGTCAGCAATAGTATATGTAATGAAAGCAACACTTCAGACAATGCTAAGCATTATCTGAGTGAAGCTGTGAAAAATGCCACAACAATAACTTGGCATCTACCTGGGTCTCCATTTCTTCATTTTTGATGAAATCCAAAAACTTTCTGACCCGGGATAGACAGCAATGCAACTTACATGTTCAAGGCCCAGAAAGGTAGTAAGGACATTGTTAAAATAGTCCTTGTGACATCAGTGGTTCAACCATAATGTAATGAAGCTACAAGAATACTTTTTGTGTGCAAAGAAAACAATAATAACAACGTTGTATTGCTGTCTATGCAGGGTCAGAAAACTCTCGGATTTCATCAAAAAATATCTTAATTTGTGTTCCGAAGATAAACAAAGGTCTTACTGGTTTGGAATGACATGGGGGTGAGTAATTAATGACAGAATTTTCATTTTTGGGTGAACTATCCCTTTAATGGCAGTCAATAATTTTTCTTGATGTAGCGCTGGTCAAAATATCAGCTGTCTTATGTTAATGGTTAACTCAGTGGTCTCAAATTCCATTCCTGGAGGGCTGCAGCTTTGCAGAGTTTAGCTCCAACCAGCTCCAACTCACACCTGCTTGGAAGTTTCTAGTAATCCTGAAGACCTTGATTAGCTGGATCATGTGTGTTTGATCAGGGGTTGGAGCTAAAATGTGCAGAGCTGTGGCCCTCCAGCAATTGAGTTTGAGACCAATGGTTTAACCCAAGTTCATGATATTTTTGCATTTTGTTCTACGACATAAAACAGATCAGCAATGACCCCACTCAAGTTTTTTAAAAGTGTTAATGTGTGGGAAAGGCAATTGTTACAAAATGGCTAAATTGGACTAAAAATCTCTGTGAAATAATAAGTGTGCATAATTGTATTTTATGTGTACTTGTAGTGTACTCCAAAATAAAATGAAAAACTGCTTGCAAATAAAATAATATAAATTAAATAAAAGTTCATTTCGTTTATAAAGAGTACACTTGCATGATTATGTTTCTTAACACAGTTAAGTACACTTTTAAAAAGTGCACTTTATAATAAAAACTTTTATTTTAAAGTACATTTTAAATAATTGTTTAATCTAATTAAAGTTTAAACTAATCTTTTGTTGCTCTCTAAATAAGTACACTACTCGATTTGGTAAAATTTGGTAACACTTTATTTTAAGGTGTCCTTGTTACACGTTACATGTACTTGCTATAATAATAATAATTAATTATGCATAATTACATGCAAGTAACCCTAATCTTAACCCTAACTATATAGTAAGTACATATAGTTAATTAATATTACTCAGTAGTTAAATGTATACTTACACTGTAACAAGGACACCTTAAAATAAAGTGTAACATAAAATACTTTACAAATGTGTAATTACAAATATATTTATTACATTGTACATTAATATGTTTATTATAAATGCATGCCAACATATTCAGCAGTATACTTTAACCATATTTCAAAAACAACAGAATTATGAAATTATATAATATGTACTAAAGTACTTAAGTTCAAATAACTGAATTTACCATACATTTAAACTATAATATCGCAGAGTTATGTATCCACAAATGACATTGTTTGCACTTTTAGAGTATATAAATATTCTTTTTAAAAGTATTTTTCACAAGTGGAGGTTGTTACAGACATTAAAGGAGTAGTTCACTTCCAGAACAAAAATGTACAGATAATTTACTCACCCCATTGTCATCCAAGATGTTAATGCCTTTCTTTCTTCAGTCGTGAAGAAATCATGTTTTTTGATGAAAATCTTTCAGGATTTCTCTCCATATAGTGGACTTCAATGGTGTCGCCAAGTTTGAACTTCCAAAATGCAGTTTAAATGCAGCTTCAAAGGGCTCTGAATGATCCCAGCTGAGGAATAAGGGTCTTATCTAGCAAAAAGATTGGTCATTTTCTAAAAAAAAAAAAAAAGTATATACTTTTTAACCTCAAATGCTCGCCTTGTCTAGCTCTGCCATGCGCATGCGTAGTCTTTTTGGGTCAATACTGGGTCGATAATTCTGCAGCGATGTAGAATGATTTTGAAGTTGGGGACGAAAACGAGATGGGAGTTTTTCAACATACCTTAACTGTCTTAAACCAAAAAAAAAGTTAATGCAGAGCTAGACAAGATGTTAAAAAGTATAGAAATTGTCAATTTGTTTTGAAAATGACCAATCATTTCACCAGACAAGACCCTTCTTCCTCAGCTGGGATCATTTAGAGTCATTTAAAGCTGCATTGAAACTGCATTTTGGAAGTCCAAACTTGGGGGCACCACGGAAGTCCACTACATGGAGATAATTCCTGAAATGTTTTCCTCAGCACTGTAAAAAAAACTTGAGTCAACTTTAAACAATTTGTTACCCGGCTGCCTTAAAATTTTAAGTTCACTCAACTCAAAAAAGTTTAGTCAACTTGAAATGTTTAGTTGTACTAAGTGACAACTTAAATATTTGAGTTGATTCAACTTAAAATTTGAAGGCAGCTGGGTAACAAGCGCAGCTTTTAAGTTTAACAAATAAAATTGTTTGTTTAGTCAACTCAAATATCTAAGTTGTCACTTAGCACAACTTAACATTTCAAGTTGACTAAACTTATTTGAGTTGACTGTTGACTGCAAAATTTTAAGGCAGCAGGGTAACAAATTATTTTAAGTTGACTCAACAAATTGTGTTTCTTTGTTTTTTTACAGTGAAGAAACATAAGACATGAACATCTTGGATGACAAGGGGGTTAGTAAATTATTTGTAAATTTGTATTCTGGAAGTGAACTTCTCCTTTAAAGGAGAAGTCCACTTCCAGAACAAAAATTTACAGATAATGTATTTCTTGCTCAAGACAGTTAGGGTATGTCAAAAAAACTCATATCGTATTTTCTACCTCAACCTCAAAAATAATTTCAAAATCATCCTACATTGCTGCAGAAGTTCTGACCCAGTCTTTGCAAAGTGAACATGCAAAGAAGATCAAAGACCCTCAACAAGGTAAAACAGCGATATAGGATGATTTTGAAGTTGAGGGTGAACATGAGATGGGAGTTTTTCGACATACCCTAACTGTCATGAACCAGAAAAAAACAGTCCAGGCAGAGTGAGACAAGATGAGCATTTGACATTAAAAGGTATATAAATTGTATTATTTTTATGAAAATAACCGATCATTTCACTAGATAAGACCCTTCTTCCTCGGCTGGGATCGTGTACAACCACATTTGGGATCGTTTGAAGCCGCATTTAAACTGCATTTTGATATATATATATCAGTCCATTATATGGAGAAAAATGCTGAAATGTTTCCCTCAAAAAACATAATTTCTTTATGGCTGAAGAAAGAAAGACATGAACATCTTAGATGACAAGAGGGTGAGTACATTATCTGTAAATTGTTGTTCTGGAAGTCAACTTCTCCTTTAAGGGAACGACGCTTGTGCAAACCTCTGAGTTCATGCTATAATCAGAAGCCTAGTTACATTAAAGGTGCACTCAGTAATTTTTTGTTTATATGCCAGTCTTCATATTTATACTGACATCTAGTGGTGTGGATGTAGCATTTCGCAAAAAACATGATACTTATGATGAATTTACTCCACAAGCAAAACCGTCCAATAACAGGAGGTTACTGAGATAAAGTGAGTAGCAATCCACCGGTCATGTGATATAAAAGTGAAAGCCTCCCACTAAAATAAATAATCTGAATGTCTTCATTTCATGTCAGTGTGTACATGAGAAAATTAAAGCCTTTCAAGATCAGCACCACTAGAAGTGACATAATAATAATAATAATATAAACACATTAATATTTTGTTATTGTGTTACTATCCTTGTAATGAAATAAAGTCCTCACCCAGAGAATATAGTCCTCTTCCATGAGAGAATATTCCTGACCACCAAGATGAAAAGCCACAGTGGGCAACGACTTGACCAGATTACAATTTACAGTATACTGTGAACATAAAACAAGTGATGACTTTAAAACATTCAAAGACAACAGTGTTCTGCATCATTTATGAAAACTGAAATGACATTAAACTTGAAAAGAAAGAAATAAATTTTTTCCACATTAAATATCACCAACCACCACAGTGGCAATGAAAAAAAAACATCAGCTTCAATCATTCCATTTTCTCTTCAGACATTATTTATGAGACACAGCCAAACATGATAGACCAAAACAGCTGTTCCCATGGAGTTGTGCAACAGGAAAAGGAAACAGAACAATAAGAAACAGGTTTTAATGCAGAACATAGAAGTACTGTATATGGGATGTATACAGGATGCCTTACTGGCGCATGATCAATCACCCTGAGTTTTTGTGCGACGTGAAGGTGTTGAGTTTTATAATCAACTGCATTAGAATTTATAATCAGCTGTCACTGCTGAATGTTTTAGAAGGTCCATCATCCATTACTGTGCTCTCTGTTTACATACAACTGGAACACATTGTTCTTTTTTTTATGGCTCTATAAAGTTTGAAAGTTTGCCACCACTGCTGAGATTTCATAATATTGTTTTCACGGTTTAAATTTCGGCTTCTTCAGTTTTAATATTTTTTCTTGCTTAAGTAGTGGATTCATATTTTTGGTTTAGAAAAAAAATCCCTTTTTCCATGGCTTAATCTCTTAAATCAATGTTCTAATTCTTAGCAGATTATGTAGTATGCTTCTAAATAAAGGCAGGTTTTTAAAGAAATGTTTTGGTTTTGCTAAACCAAACTTACCCCTCCCTCTGCCAGTTCAACAGCACCGATTGTTTTCATCAGAATGGAAATGGAGGAGGCGGGGCCTGTGATGTAGGAGGAGCCTGTATCAATCACAGCAGTACAGCCGTCCATACAAAACAACATATCTGCACCCACAGACACTCTGCAGAAAAACAAAGGGTGTTATTGAGGTATATCAAACACATTGCAATGGATTATGTTTCAAAAATCATTTTAGACTTGTGGTTTACCTACTTTTGGGGAGACTTAAAGGAATAGTTCATATAAAATTTACTCATCCTCAGGCCATCCAGGATGTAGATGAGCTTGTTTCTTCTTCAGAACACTTTCGGAAGATTTAGCATTACATCACTTGCTCACCAATGGATCCTCAGCAGTAAATGGGTGCCGTCAGAATGAAAGTCCAGACAGCTGATAAAAACATCCGAGTAATCCACAAGTAATCCACATGACTCCAATCCATCAATTAACATCTTGTAAAGTAAGAAGCTGTGTGTTGTAAATAAATAAGTTCATAATAGTTAAAATGTCTTAATGATGGAGTTGGTTCTTACAAACACACAACTTTTCTCTTTACAAGACATTTATTAATGGACTGGAGTCGTGTGGATTACATTTTATCAGCTGTTTGGGCTCTCATTCTGACGGCACCCATTCACTGCAGCGTAAATCCATTTGTGACCAAGTGATGTAATGCTACATACTGTTCCGATGAAGAAACAAACTCATCTACATCTTGGATTTCCTGAGGGTGAGTACATTTTCAGCAAATTTTGGGGTGAAGAATTACTTTAAATATTTTGCCCAATAATAGTTTGCCCAACAATATTTTTAAATCTATAGATATGTTCTATTATTGGCCTGAAATATATTGCACAAGTCATATTTAGGTGGATATGTAACCCATTTGTCCCATCCAAGTTAGTGCACACACACACATGGAGAAGTGGATATATGGATATTTGTATGATACTATGTTTTTGTGTCCTTTTTTAAGCTTGGATGCTCTATTATTGCAGTGTTTAAGAAAAGGACAACTGGTACAGTCATCTTTAAAAATTGGCCTCTTGTGTTCCAAGCAAGGAAAAAAACATCATACCAATATGGAGTGAAATGAGGGTGAGTGTGTGATTGATTTTTGGGTCAGCTATTCCTTTAAAGGACACAGGGTAAGGATTGATTGCATCTCTGGAAATGGTTTGAGGTTCTGCTTAAAATTAAAAACGGATGGCTACCGGATATCTTGTATAAACTGATATAGGATGTCTAGGAGTATTTGTGAAAACGGTGATGTAAAACAGATGTAGAATGGCAGAAAAAGCGACATGGAAAGAAATCATAATGGTTCTGTAAAATTGATAATGATATTATTCTTACCCCTTCATGATGACCTCCCACTTGCCTTCCTCTTTGGTATTCATATAGTGGAAGGGTCCAGTGTGGTAGTTCGGGTCTGTGCCCCCCAGCACCAGCTCTCCACCAGGGATGTGTGTTGGGTCCCTTATAGATACACACACATTTACATAGAAAAATATGGCTTGTAATCAACTAGTACTGTTATAATACATGTATTATACTGCTATACAGTGATAAAGTTTAGAATTTAACATGCTCATATTAAATTCACAAATCAAAATCAAATTCTGCTTTTCAAAGAAAAGAAAAAAAAAACACTTGTATTGAACAACAAAAGTGTCTTTTTCAACTAATTTTGTGTGTATGCAAATTGTTTAATATCCAAGGTACACATTTCTAGTAACTGTGCATTTAATTCTCATATTGTATTTTCAGAAAGTTTTGGAATATTTTTCCTCACCTCAAATTTCTCACTACCCAAACACAGTAATATATAATTTAATAAGAAGGGTTATATTGACCCTTTTAAGATTTTGCTTACATCTTCCTTGTAAATATATATTTTTTTCTATTGTATTAAAATGTTTTAAGAGCTACAATAGAGTAACAATTATAATATTTCAAGTGTGATTTATGAGATTTGTATTTTGAATCCTATTTTTCTTTGTAAAAGGCAAAAAGTTAATCATACTGATTTCAGAGTTAAGGATTCATTAATTTGAATATTCACTGAACCAAAAATTATCATAACATCTTAGCTGATAATTCAATATACTTAATTTTTTACAAAACATCCCATGTTTTGGTCGTGACAGCACATTTTCGGTAGTGACAGTAATGTTTTAGTAGCGACTACATCGCATTACGGGAATTTTAACCCACATACTAAAACATACTAAAATACTACAAATTTGCATAACTGTGCTAAAATTTTGTTTATTTCCCCCCAAAAAAGTATTATGTGTTCCCTTTTGTCACTACCAAAAACAATGATGACATGTTTCAGTCGTGATTGTTTCTGTAGTGACAATTTATGTGATAACACCCAAAAAAACAAAGATGTCACAACCGAAACTTTACCAAATGTTTTGGTTGTGACAATTTTAGATACTTTTGAAGCTAGCTCCAAGATGCTAATCAGCATATGGTTAGACGGCATAGTTTTGATCAGTTGTACACATCCAAAAACTAAATGTTATGGAATAACTCCCAAAAAGTGTGTTTAATTATAGAAAAATGGTGTTTGGTAGTGATTTTGTCATACTTTTGTACACATTTACCTCAAAATAATGGGGCATATCTACCATGTAGCTATGAATACTTAAATACTTCCTGATATATATTCATAAATGTAGGGGTGTAATTAAATTCAGTTTCAGTAAATGGACTAAAACATACACTGTTTCTGTAGCGATATGAAAAGGCGGGACATAAGGTTTTCATAATTTACAAAGAAATTTATTCTTTTTTTTTTTTTTTTTGAACTTCACCTATTTTTAAAAAATAAAAAAGATATTTTAAGAACAACAATAGAATAAAATGCAACAATTACTTCAATATCATTTCATAAGTTGATATTTAGGGGTTAGGGTTCAGGACAGCCACCTCCAAATTGCAGGTACCCACTTAATGATGATATTATATATTTTAATTTTAAATATTATTGTGGGTTTCAATAGATAATAAAAGGATCTTAGTAAACATCTAAGATTTGAATACTTAAATGCTTTTTAAATGTGTTCTTTGGTTGTGGGACAGCAGTTTGCACCAATTCTGTAAAATGGCCCATATATTTACATAAAATTGCAAGCGTTTAATCATGACATTTCTCACTTTTGCTCACACTGTATGTCAATGAATGCTGACGTTTACCTGCTGTAGTACACAGAGAAGACGTTCTGTTTTAGAACTTGTTGAGACATGATGCGATCGAACACAGGTGTAATTCCATCAATGGCTACATCTGGATATCCCATCCCTAGCACTCCATCAAACTTAGCAAAGATGAACGGGATTGCAGGAAGAGCTGTGGCCTCTGCAAAAACCTGCACCACTGGGATACCACCCACCTAAAGAAGTTAGAGGTCAAAGGTCAAAGTAGTGTGTGCAATTATGGTTCTGGTCTTCCATGATTGTAGTGTCATATTTGTTATGTATTGTGCCATATTGCAGGTAAAATTTGGTGCACAAGCATCTGGACTTGGTTAGCCGTTGATGCTTTGCTGTGCTTGACTTTCTATGGTAGCCTGGATGGCTAAAAATACTTTGCCTCGTCCATTAAAATACCATCTCCATATGTTGGTAAAGATGTTCTTTTTTAACTAATTTCCAGTGCTTTACATTCTAAAACCAATGGCTTTTTGTTACTCACTACGACTACGTCCTCGCTCAGAAATCCCCGGACGTTTCCAGAAGCGTACTGGATGGAGAATCCCGTGCCGTTGTAAATATGTGTGAGGGATCTGGAAGCATCATACCTGTTGTGTGTGACTAAAGAGACAAATGGAGAAAGGCAGACTGAGCTGTGAGAGAAAAAATACAGGTTTTGCCTCCCTTTGTAAGAGGTATGTGTAGATAATGATTTTTTAAGATAAATTGTTATGTTTTCATGATTACTTACAGCAGGCTGTGTATAAAGGGGAACAGCTGTGTGAAGGAACCCAGAGGTTGGCAGAACCCGTGTCAAACACAACATTGAACATCTGAGCTGGTGAACCAATACTAATCTCACCAAAGTACTGCGTCTGGAAATTGACAGAGAAACAGACAATTAAAAATATAAAATTGTCTATATAAAACAGACTAATAAAATGCAAAATTGCTCATAATTTTCTCCAATTTTAAGACTGATTTACATCTAAGTAGTTGATCAGAGGTGTCGGAGCTGTGCCGTTTGTGGGTGATGGTTCGTCATATTTTGACATAATCTCAGAAAACACTTGAGCTGGTGTGACACCCATTTCCTTCAGGGTTTCTCGTATGGAGGGCATTTTCTTCAGTTTTACCCTAGTGAAGAGAGAAATGACTCATGTTACATTTATTATTTGTTTGTACTGATAAAACAGCAACATCAGATAATAATGCATTTTATCTGTTTTTAAAATGATTTTTCATTATTTTTCATGATGATCATTTTACTTCATAAATGCCATCCCCATAAAGCAAAACTAGATATAGATGTAATATATTTCAAAATGATTAAAATAGTTTTTACAGTATATTTGGTAAAACTTTACAATAAGGTTCATTAGTTAACATTAGTTTACTACATTAGTTAACATGAACTAAGAATGAACAATAGTTCTACAACATTTATTAATCTTAGTTCATGTTAATTTCAGTATTTTCAAATGCATTAGTTAATTAATCTGTGAACTAACATGAACAAATAATGAATGACTGTATTTTTATTGAAGGAGAAGTCCACTTCCAAAACAAAGATTCACATATAATATACTCACCCCCTTGTCATCCAAGATGTTCATGTCTTTCTTTCTTCAGTCGTAAAGAAATTATGTTTTCTGAGGAAAACATTTCTGCATTTTTCTCCATATAATGGACTGATATGGTGCCCCGATTTTGAACTTCCAAAATGCAGTTTAAATGCGGCTTCAAATGATCCCAAATGTGGTTATAAATGATCCCAGCCAAGGAAGAAGGGTCTTATCTAGCGAAACGATCGGTTATTTTCATTAAAAAAATACAATTTAAATACTTTTTAATGTCAAACGCTTGTCTTGCCTTTCTCTCCCTGAACTCTGTGTATGTGTTCAAGACAGTTAGGGTATGTCGACAAACAATCGTATTTTATCCCTCAACTTCAAAAATGATTTCAAAATCATCCTACATCGCTGCAGAAGTACCGACTCAGTCTTTGGAAAGTGAACATGCAAAGAAGATCAAAACCCTTAACAAAAAAGGTAAAACTGATATAGGACGATTTCGAACTTGACGGAGAACATGAGAGTTTTTCGACATACCCTAACTGTCATGAACCAGAAAAAAGTCCAGGCAGAGTAAGACAAGACGTGTGTTTGACATTAAAAAGTATATAAATTGTATTATTTTTATGAAAATAACCGATCATTACGTTAGATAAGACCCTTCTTCCTCGATTGGGATCATTTACAACCGCATTTGGGATCGTTTGAAGCCGCATTTAAACTGCATTTTGGAAGTTCAAAATCAGGGCACCATATCAGTCCATTATATGAAGAAAAATCCTGAAATGTTTCCTTCAAAAAACATAATTTCTTTACGACTGAAGAAAGAAAAACATAAACATCTTGGATGACAAGGGGGTGAGTACATTATATGTGAATCTTTGTTTTGGAAGTGGACTTCTACTTTAACTAACATTAACAAAGATTAATAAATAGTGCAATAAGTGTATTGTTCTTTGTTCGTTCATGTTAGTTAATACATTAACTAATTCTAACAAATTACACCATAGTGTAAAGTGTTACCATATATGTTGATATAAATATATTTTCGGTACATTTCAGTTACTTATATTTTCTCATATTTTTGGCCATTTGTTTTCAACAGGGAAATATCACAGATGGTTATGTTTAAATTATGCTTAAATAATGCAAAAATCATGATCACAATTAAACTACAATCCTATCTGAGCTAAGTAACAGTTTACTATTGCCTTTGAACATTTATTATCTGTTTGTACAACTGATAAAGCAGCAACATCAGATAGTAGTGTATTTTATCTGATTTAAAAATTATTTTTCATCATTTTTCATGATGATCATTTTACTTAATTTCTCTATATGACATCCCCATAAAGCAAAAAATATATATATTGTAATATATTTAAAAACTACTAAAACTACTAAACTACTAAAACAGATTTTAAAATATATTTTTTTGGTGACACATGTTTTTTTAAGGTGTCCTTGTTACACGTTACATGTACTTACTATTACAATAACAATTAATTATGCATAATTAAGCAAGTGTCCCCCTAAGCCAAACCCTAATCCTAACCCTAACAATATAATGAGTACATGTAGTTGATTAATATTACTCAGTACTTAAACGTATAATTACTAGGGCTGTCAAACGATTAATCACGATTAATCGCATACAAAATAAAAGTTTGAGTGTTCCTAATATATGTGTGTACTGTGTGCAATTATTATGGATATATAAATACATACAAATTAATGTATGTTTAAGAGAAATATGTTATTTATATACAAAATATTTTTATTTATATATAATATAAATTCTATAAAAATCATAATAAATACATATACTTGTAAATATTTCTTAAATATATACATAAATGTGTTTGTATTTATATATACATAACAATTACACACAGTACACACACATATATTAGGCAAACTCAAACTTTTATTTTGTATGCGATTAATCGCGATTAATCATTTGACAGCCCTAATAATTACACTGTAACAAGGACACCTTAAAATAAAGTGTAACTATTTTCTTATATAAGTATATTTTCGATACATTTTAGTCACTTATATTTTCTCATAATTTTGGCCATTATTTAAACTTTTTCAGGATAAATGACCAACAGACAAATATCACAGATGGTTATGCTTAAATTAAGCTTAAATAATGCAGAAATCGTGACCACAATTAAACTACAACCCTATCTGAACTGATTTGAGCTAAATAACAGTTCACCATTGACTTTTAGAGTTGCTCATACCGCAGCTATGAAGCTGCAGATTGTATAAAACACTATAGGAATAAAGGTGACTTGATTTTCCTAAAATATAAAGGCAGCTAGATATTTTCATGTATAAAGATGCATTGGTACTGCGTTACAAAAAAAATGACAGACAAAAAAAAAAAAAAAAACATTGCGTAATATTGTAAAGACAACATGTTTCTCAAATTAAATAATTGGTTTTCATGTTGCTGTATTATAGCAGAGCAAAATATTAGTTCTCCATTGAGGAGTGTGTTGACTTACCTCCATATGGCCTGTGTGCTGATTGCTGAGAGTGACAGAACTAGAAGAGCCAAGCAGTGCACTTTCATTCTTACAGATGGATCAAATCACTTTAACTATCTAATAACCGATGTAACTACGTGCCACACGTCTAATGCCTTCACAAACTTCTCTCCTCTTGTACTGTGCTTTATTTGACAGACTTTCCTTCATCCCATGTTTTTATACTATTTCTCCTAAGCTCTGTTTTGACCTTGACACAAACCCCTGGCTTTCTCTCTCCTCTCACCCCTCCTTGTGATAAATACTCATTGAACACAGTGACCTCCCGGTCAAGGCACCCACATCACACAAAGTGATTTAAGACCACTTCACTTAACAAAATCATCACTGTATATGATGGATGCAGATGTACAGAAAGAAAATTGACAACAAATTGTGTAAATCATTAAAGAATAGGACATATTGTAATATTATCAACATATTAAAAAGCAACACATATCTGTCGTATAATATCTAATATTATATGACAGATGTGTGTTGCTCTACAATATATATTACAGTACTGACGTTCTTGGTTTGTTTGTAAGGTCATACGTCTCTTAATGACCTTTGACCTTTAAACTTAGGGGCAGTGTGGATGCCTAGAACTGGGTTTCCCACAGTAACGCCAGTCTCTTCCCTTGAAATTCCCTCATGAGAATTCCCTCATGGGATGTCATATTTGACGTCTTAATCTGTTTTGCTGTGTATCTTCCCTGGACTCATTTTAGTAATGTGGAGCTGTTTGTAAGATTTGTTGACTGGTCTTTTTTGAAGGACTAGCAGGTTTAGTTCTCAGATTCCACACTGAAGAAGATAAACTACACCTGCACAATATTTCACAGTATGATGACATGTAGTAGGCCTATAGTTGGAAAGAAGCACCAACCAACCATGGAAATTTTCATCTTATTTGGGCTAGCAGCTGGCCCAGCAGATGCCTGTGAAACTTGCCATTTTGGTTTAAACATACAGTAGGTAACATTAGACAGCCCTGGCAGATGCCCACTGGTTACATTATTTGACCTCAGAGTTAAAACTTGTATTGCAGCTGCCATACAGCAATTGGCACTACTAATATTACATCTATATTTATATAAAATTAAATTAGGTAAACTTACAATCAGCTGTTGGATTCCACTCTATTCACTTTTTAGCACAACTGGTTCTCCACACTTGTTGGCGCTATTCAGCTAAACAGCTGCTTATGTTGGCCAGGCAGTGTTTGCACTTACCCTCCTCAACCGCTAGATGTCGCATTAGTGTACTGGACAGAGAGCATCAACTGATATTATCAATTATTTTATACTCATAATATTCGTTAAAACCTTTTATGAGTTAAAGTAGCCTACTGAACAACAAAAGTGTTGATTCAACATGGATTTAACTTTGCTGTAAATAGCAGATGTTATATGTTACGTCTTATTGTCTTTGCTCATCACACAAAACATATTCAAAATATATATAAACAATCTCTGTTGGGTTGTTGAATGAATAGTGTATGAATAAATACATTTTACCTATGAATATGCCACTTTACACTACATCCTTTTGATTTTGATATATTCCAGAGCAATATGGGACCACACACTGATAAATACATTTAACAAAGCTGTTTTACGCAGTAATAAGACCATCTCTGGATTTAATTGTTTAATGAAAACCAGTTTGAAGACAAATATCTTTCATGGGCTCTCCAAATAACAGATCATATACAAAATTTTGGGAAACTACATGATTTTGAATTTTTTTTTTTTTTTTTTTTTTTTAGGAAGCCACTTCTGCTCACCAAGCCTGCATTTATTTGATCCAAAACACAGCAAAAACAGTAAAATTGTGATATATTTTTACTGTTTAAAATAATTTCTATTTGAATCTATTTTAAAATGTAATTCATTCCTGTGATCAAAGCTAAATTTTCGGTATCATTACTCCAGTCTTCAGTGTCACATGACCCTTCAGAAATCATTCTAATATGCTGATTTGCTGTTCAAGAAACATTATCATTATTGTTATTATTATTATTATTATTATTATTATTATTATCAATATTTAAAAGTTAAGTACATTCTATCAGGATTCTTTGATGAATAGAAAGATCCAAAGATCAGCGTTTATCTGAAATAAAAAGCATTATACACTATAGCATTTAAAAGGTTGGAGTCAGTATAATTATTTCTCTTTTGGGGAAAGAAATTATAGTAATTAATACTTTTATTTAGCAAGGATGCCTTACATTGATTAAAATGATGATAAAACATTTATAATGTTACAAAAGATTTCTATTTCAGATAAATGCTGTTTTTTCCCTGAACTTTCTATTCATCAAAGAAACCTGAAAAAAATCTACTCAGCTGTTTTCAACATAATAATAATAATAATAATAATAATAATAATAATAATAAATGTTTTTTTGAGCAGCAAATCATAATATTTCTAAATGATCATGTGACTGGAGTAATGATGAATAATTTAGCTTTGAAATCACAGGAATACATTATATTTTAAAGTATATTCCAATAGAAAACAGTTATTTTAAACAGTAAAAATATTTCACAATTTTACTGTTTTTGCTTTACTTTAGACCAAATAAATGCAGACTTGGTGAGCAGAAAAGACTTCTTTAAAAAACATAAAGAATCTTACTATTCAAAAACTTTTGACTGGTAGTGTACATGTGAAATTCCCAAATGCATAGTATGAAGTAGGCCCACTTTTCTGTCATCATACCTCAAACTGACTAAAAAAAGTTAGATGTTTTGTGGCCATTTTGGTAGGTAAGTTAGGTACAGTTCAGGTACATTCTTTGGTACTATGTTGTAATTAATGTAATTTAGCACGCCCAATAAGAAAAATTACATAAACACATAATCTTAAAATATACATTTAAACATTGCACATTTGTATTCTACATGACAACGTAATATTAACTATATTCAGCGACACAACCACATCCGCTGTAAGATGTTCACTGAAGCTGCGCGAGTATGCGCTCTGTAGGCGGAAGTGGACTCGCGTCATTGGCTGTTGAGCTGCTCTTCAGAGAACTGTGCTCGTGCATTCATTCAAACGGCTGATTTCTGGAGCGCGCGCAAGGAAAGGGCTGATCTCCTTCGAGCTCAAATTCCTCTCTCATCCGTCGATTCATGACTCTGTCAACAAAATATAAAGGTAAGAAACGATTAAAAGCGACCTTTTTATCTGTGGGCACCGCCAACTGACTGCCAGTTTCATCACAGCTAAACCGAACCCTGTAGCAAATGAAGAAATAAGGCGGATGTATTAAGCTTACACAGACACTTTAGGAACTGAACCGTTGTTCATTTTTAGCCAACAGTCGCCGCTTTTACAATTAACTTACTAGAAAGGGTGTCTTCTAACGTGCTAATGCCAGGAAGACCGTAATATTTACGTTAATATGTTAGTTAGCACTGTGGCTACAACAAACTGTTGACAAACTAGCTTATAGGGTTTTGTCACTTTCAAAGTCACCTTGTAAAAACCACAAAGGTTTAGACATCAACTTATTATTAATAACAATCCGCTTTCATAGCCTGACCAAGCTGATTCCTGTATTGGAATGATGTGTAATCATATAGCTACAATAAAGTGTAATCAAATACTTCCTGCACTAACAATGTCAATAAACCAGCAAATACAGACGCTTTTTGACAAAACCAGAACCTAAATCCATAAACTGGCTCTGATTGTGTTAATATGTAACTCTGTGAGGCAGAAGTAAAGGAAGAACTGTCACTGTGTCTGTTATTTTAAAACGTTCATAGTTTACACTGACATCGGATGCTGTTAAAGGGACAGTACACCAGAAAATGAAAATTCCGCCACTGTTAAAGTGAATGGTGACTCAGGCTGTCATTGTGTTTTGTTCAGTAAAAAAAAAAAAAAAAAAAGTCATGTGGTTTTCTGCAATGATGTGTTCTCATTTTGGGGTGAGCTGTCCCTTATAATCCATGTAAGACCATGATGTCATTAGATGACACATTCCCTGCTGCAGTGAAAGTGCAAAAGTCTTTTAAGCTGCTGGACTAAATTGCATTCGACTGTGTTCTGCTGCTCTGATGTGAAACCGTCTCATTGAATGCTAGATTAGCAGCTCTGATAATCTCATAACAATGTTACGTCTGAGGTCTTTGAGCCGTGCTGTAGGTTTTGAAGAAGCTAATCGGTTTGTCACGTTAGGACAGATAGTAGTCTTATTCATATCACATTCAAAACAATGAATGTGAAAATTATAGTTGCAGTAAGTGATAATGTCATCATGCTGTTCTGAACACATACTACTAACTTTCTTCTGTGGCACAGAAAAGGAGATGTTTAGCACAATGTCAAAGCTGCTCTGTCCCAGTGCAATAAATATGGATGACCAAGAAACAGTAGTGGTCACCTGTCACTTTTTGGGAAGATGGTTGATGTTGCATTCCCAAATGTGACCCTGGAACACATAATCAATCATAAGGGTACATTTTTTTTGAAATTGAGGTCCATGAAAGCTGAATAAATAAGCTTTCCACTGATTTATGGTTTGTTAGGACAATATTTGGCTGAGATACAACTATTTGAAAATCTGCAATCTGAGGGTGCAAAAAAATCTAAATATTGAGAAAATTGCCTTTGTCGAAATAAAGGTCTTAGCAATACATATTACAAATCAAAAATTAAGTTTTGATATATTTACGGTAGAAAATGTACAAAATATCTTCAAGGAGCATGATCTTTACTTAATATCCTAATGATTTTTGGCATAAAAGAAAAATCGATCATTTTGACCCATACAATGTTGTTGGCTATTGCTACACATATTTTGACTTACGACTGGTTTTGTGGCCCAGGGTCCTGAATGCATATTATTAGTGGCCCAAAACACTTTCAGAATGATTTTTTCCAGCTGGTGAATAATAAAAACATTGACAGTCAGCCATTCAGAATCCACCTAACTTTTAACAAGCATGAGCATTTAAACCAGCAGACAGCATAACTGCAACATGCGCTTGTAATAAACAATGTTATCGTAAAATACTTATTGTTACACTTTGCTAATAAAGTCGTGGTTGTTATTCTTGGTGCAAACGTTCCTTAACATTTATCTTTTCACAGACATGACAAGACAGAAGTGAAGTATCTGTTCTGGGCGGGGAGTGTGAGGTTGGGCAGAGGATGCTGGAGGAGGGCGATGGAGAGATGGAGGGGATGGGAGGAGAAGGAGACGGGGGGCTTCAAGCAGAGGTGAAGAGGCTGACAGCAGAACTAGAGGAAGCCAATGAGGAGAAGTTACAGGCAGCACGGTATGGCCTAGCCGTTCTGGAGGAGAGCGCTGCGTTGAAGATGAAACACAGCCAGCTGGAGGAAGAACATGAAGCCCTTAGGATGGAAATGCAAGAGCTCAGAGAGGTCAGTCAATAGACAACAAAAAGGAAAAGAGGGGTAGAATCTTAAATTAAGGAGTTGAAGAATTGCTGGCTTATTGTACTAGAATTTGTAGTTTATTTGTTTCTGCAAATGATTCATTATGGCATAGGTTAGAATATTTGTTAAATGTCTCTTGAAGGTCTTTCTTGCTCACGGCGGCTAATCTTTCGCCACACAAAACATACTGTGGTCAACACAAATCATGTTTATTATTGAAACAAGTGAACATGTATCAAATATAACCTGGGTTAAATTTCCTATTACCTTGAGTAGTTTTGTTTATCATTTTTGAGGGCCGCATGTTCACGTTGGCTTCTGAGAACAGATTAATTTGTTTATTTTGGACACAACCTTTCACATCAGAGTTATAATAATATGGGTTTCTCTACTTTTTTACGTGGTGACCCTGTCAGAACAGAGCTGCAACTAAATATGCGTTTTGTTTTTTGGGTTTTTTTTTTTTCCCATAAAGAGATTTTGTCCATAACAATCAAGCATTGAGAAAACACTTGTCTTTTAGCTGTTACACAATCAGTTTGGGGATATTTTTCTTTGCCCTTCTTCTGTTGAATAATCTGAAGCTTTGTCTTCCCTGTGTGATTCATATCCTTGTGGTCTTACACATGGATAGTTTGCATACTCAAATGTTTTGTCTGGACTGTCATACGCTTTGCTTCCAGTGACCTGTTTTCCCTGTTTTGTCACTGTCATGTAGAATTTGTCATTTCGTTTTAGGTTGAACACTCAGTTTGGGTGTGAAAATGAAAATTAATTGTTAATTATATAACATATACACTTCTTTGGGACCCAGGGGAGTAACCGAAATTAGTCAGATATTTATATCCCTCTGCTTGACAGTTGCAGGCACATGATGGCAAAGAAAAAAGGTTTAGTTTTGATGATTCATTAAGCCAGCAAAATGCTTGATCTAGTGGCCTGTATGTAAGTATTTTGATAATATAACATTTTTTGGCTGAAATAATAAATGAATATCTGTAGATTTCGGAGCCCTTGTGAATATTAGCTGCCCATTTCCCATAAAATAACAGCAAAAAATTTGAATTTGTCATTTTGCATTTTGTTTCGGTAAGTGTTTGAAAAATGCACATCTATTTTCCTATATTTATTAAATTATGTGGGTCTCTTTTAAAACGTTGTTTTTTCTCAGACTTTACCATTTTAGGACAGTACTGTTTAGACAGATCAGTTTATGTGGTCTATGGCCAAAGTAGAAAACAAATAGGCTGTAAGCCTAATATGAATGAGCCCTTTCAGTGCTTTTTGTTATCCGATTTATAACATAAGCCTGTTCCCCAAAATCCAAGCTTTTAGCGTTTTACAATAATTCAAAATTAGCAACATTTTAAGAGCATTATATGTGCACATATTATAGGTTTGCCAACTTCAGCTAACATGTCACTCATTTTTATGTGAAGTTCACACGAGGCACATTGTAGACCCAGCCCTCTGGTATGAAGTTTAGGCACGTGTATTTCTCTCTCTGTGTGTCTGATTAGTAGAGCATGAAATTGGCAAAGTAGTTGAGTGTGGTAGAGTGAGATGACTGGAATGCATAGATCTGGGTCTAGTGTGCTAGAAAAAAAATTGACAGTTGTAACATCTGGAGATGTACACATTGCATCGTCATTTCATGTTTAGTCCTCCAGGATTCTACTAATGAACATTTCTGTCGAAAAATAAATATTTTCACTGAAATGGTTCACCCAGAAGTAAAAATGTATGGTATCCTTGTGTTTTTCCAAACCAGTATTATTTTCTGTCCTCATATATAAGGTGATGTAAGGCAGAATGTCTAAGCAGCTTTTTATAGTTAACTAAACCTAAAACTAGTAGAAAATGTGTTAATTTATATAGAATAAAATCTCAATTTAGTTTAACTTGACATACTGAAATGATTAAAACTAAAATAAAAATGTATACAAATTATATAGACACATTTAAAAAAAAATTTCACTGAAAAAGAAAATAGTACAAATATAAAATAAGAAAATATAAAATATTAATGAAGCAGGCCCCCCCTGGCAATTTATTTATTTATTTTTTTATATATATATATACATTTGTAAGAACAATTTTTAAAATCACCTTATTATAATCGTACTATGTTGTCTTTAATGCCAAATGCTTAAATTAACCCAGTTACTTTAAACTAGATTTTAAACTGTTGTCAATAGTAATAGACTGTTTAAAGCTATATCTAATATAGATAGTTCTAGCAAAATATAAAAAAAACAGGACTTTATAGGCCTGCAATTATACAACAAAAATCATTATTGTATTATTGTAGATTGTTGCTCTTGATATGTGATGCAGGGCCACAAAACCAGTCATAAAGGTCCATTTTTTTTTTTTTTTTTTTAAATTTAGATTTATACATCTATACATCATCTGAAAGCTGAATAAATAAGCTTTCCATTGATGTATGTTAGGCTAGGACATTATTTGGCCAAGATACAACTATTTGAAAATCTGGAATCTGACGGTGCAAAAAAATCAAAATACTGAGAAAATCGCCTTTAATGTTGTCCAAATCAAGTTCTTAGCAATGCATATTACTAATAAAAAAATTAAGTTTTTATATATTTACGGTATATATACGGTTATATATATTTATCTTCATGGAACATGATCTTTACTTAATATCCTAATGATTTTTGGCGTAAAAATAAAATCGATAAATTTGACCCATACAATGTATTTTTGGCTATTGCTACAAATATTCTCATGCTGTTTAAGACTGGTTTTGTGGTCCAGGGTCACATAATGGAATAATGATTATTAATATCAATATAGTAAATTATATAAAATATTTCTGTTTTGTGTCTGCGTTTTGGGCACGTCACATTCTGGCTTCACAGACAATGTCTGTCCATGACGTTAATTTAGTCTAGCACAAGTTGTGCAAAAACTCCCGTAATCACTGAAAGTATGAAATTAAACTTTTATTGACATCATATCTGGACTATGCTGTTTATGTTGAGGGAGCTCGCAAGTATGCACGTGCTCCACACAGCTCCAGCGTTTTCAGCGCTGACTAATCTAAGCACGTCTGATTGGCCAATGCATTTCTAAGTTCAACAGAAACGCGTTTGATTGGTTATAAGGTTCAGCGTTTCGCAAAACGGCGTATGAAAGCAATCTGATACAGTATGAGCAATCTAAATGTAGTTCCCTGAATTGACACTTTTCATTAATTTTCACGTTTAATTGTAATCTTGACGGCCGTAAAACATTGTTTAATTGTGCAGGGGGGCAGGGGCATTTTTGCCACAAGCCACGACGCAGGAATAAAGGCTGTGAATTACATTGAACATTTGGTTCTTGTGTCTTGCACAAAGCAATCATCACATGGCTTTGGAACCATGGACCACTTTTGATACTTTTTATTATATTGGCCTTATATATCACCTTCCACTTGAAATGGAATTTAGCTGCTGTGATTTTCTAACATCTTTTGTGTTTCATGCAAGGAAATCATTTTGAGGGACATGAGAAAAAGTAAAAGTTCATTTTCGGGTGAACTAGTCTTTTAAACAGCATGTCTTGCTTTTTACATTTACTGAACAGGGCTATAAATTTCCCTGCGCATCTTATACAGGCTCTCTCATGCACACTTCACTTCCCCTCTTCTGTCTTTCTTTCATCATTAATTATAGAGTAGCACAAGCATGTTTTTCCCACATGCTCTCACATGACTCAAATTATAAGTTTCAGAGAAAAGAGTTTGGCTACGTTAATGACAACCTAGCCGGTGTTGATTCATTTTGTAACAGTTCAGTTCAGTGTGAGACAATCTGGAGTACATTTGTCACCATTTGTCCAAGCACTACAGCAGCCTGAGCATGAACCAAACACATTGTAATTACACCCTCTGGTTGGCAGTGAAGCTGGAATGTAATGTAGTGTCACGGGTAACGTATAGCGTTTCGCTTTGCCTGCTCTCAATACAGTTGTCGTTGTTTATTGGCTACGCAAATAAACAAATTACTCAAAATAATTAAAGACTGACAACTTAACTTTCACCAGCTCTGCTGTTCTCATTTGTTCTCATTTCAGAAATTCTTCTTGTGTTGAGAATTGGCAAAACCTCTGCTAGTGTACTGAAGATGAGTGTTTGATTCATGTTTGTGTATATGTTTACAGGCTCTAGCAGACTCCATGACCAGCCATAAGCGTGCAGCCGCAGATGGGGAGAGTCGAGAAGAGAGACTCCTGCAGGAGTCGGCCACTAAAGAGGCAGCCATGGAGATTCGCATGGACGAGCTGCAGGCGGAGCTTAAACAGGCCCGTGTCATGCTGGCCAATACATCGGCTGAAAACGAGAGACTGGCCAGCCTCTCCACCCAGCTGAAGAAGGTACATACACCAACATCAATCAAAAGGCTAGTGTTTACATATAATGTGCATTCGTAACCACAAGTGCCTTTGTTATGGGAGCTTTACAATGATATTCGTTTTCTAAAAGAAACAATGGTGTGTAACGACATCAGGAAAAGGAAATGCTCTAAGCTGAAATGCCACTGAATAACATGCACTCCGCTGGCTCGCTTGCTGATCAAAGTAAAAGTGGAAATAAGATTCCTTGTTTTCATGAGGCCTGATCATGTGACAAAACCGGGTTGAATTTCAGTGTTGGCTTGAAGAGAAAAAAGGCTACAGTGAGCTACGTATTGAACTATTGTACTGGACAAATGAATAATTTCTACTTTTAAAATAAAGTTCTTTAATAATAAAATCGTCTTTGACATCTCATGAGAGATATGTTTTCTATTCTAAATTGGCTTGCAATCTTTGCAAAAATATAGTGCATTAAAATGTGTCACGGTAGGTTAGATGTCAGTGCCTGCTTTCATTCAGTTTAATTGTATGAGAAAATGCACCTGGGACTGCTAAACTTCACCTTTTGTACTTCGAAGTAAGGTCTGGAGTGGGATGAGGACATGTAAATCATGACACAATAAAATTAATTTTGTGTGATAATTTTCATTAAATGGAACAAAGAGGCTACAAATCAAAATGCAGGCAAATGTGGCCCAAATCTTATTTATGTTTTTGCTCACATGGGACTCAGATCTGTTTTTCTCATGACAGTGTGAACGGCACAAACCACATGGAATCTGATCTTTTCAATTCCAATTTGTGCCACTTCCAAGTGGAAGTACAGTGACGTGTCAGAACTCGACGTGTCAGTATTACAGTGACAGCTTTATACACAAGCAAAATGAGGGCTTGTATCATAAAGGTTTCAAAACTCTGCTCTCTTCTGTCAGATCCTTGTCTTGTTTTTTTTTTTGTTTTGTTTTTTTTTTATGATGCCTGCACATAATTTCTCTGGCTTCTGCGGCGGATCACACGATAAATTAATGCATAATCGCTTAATTTAAAGTTATCCGTTTTCACATCCGTGTGACAGCGCGCTACGCAAGTGTTGCCAAGTCCACAGTTTTCCTGAAGATTTTAGCTAATTTTTTACTGTTGCCGCGGGTTGTTTTTCAACTCTTTAGGTTCAGACGATCTGACACAATATTTACCCCCAAAAAGCAGTTGGGCTAGTTTTGGACTAGTTTTGAGAAGCAGTTGAGCAGATTTTGTAGTGAAAACCTGGCAACCCTGTTCGTATTATGCATGCGGGTCAGTTCAGAACCATGATCTGTTTATACTGGAAATTTGATATTGGCCACATTTGAACAGCTATACAGAAAATCAGATCTGAGCAAAACCCGAAATTGAGTCCTAAGGCTTGCAGTGTGAACGTAGCAAGAGAGTGCCTTTTATGATGCTACCACCATGGGATTTTTGCACATTAATGATTTCTCATCAGTTTATTCTGAGTTTTATGGACTTGCCCTGTCTGACTGCTTCTGCTGACTCTAGGAGTGTGAGTGTTTGGAGGTGGAGAAGACCCGAATGAGAGAGGAGATGAAGGAGTACAAGACTCGAGAGGTGCAGCAGCTTCAGGATAACAGTGAGCTGGAGGAGGAGAACATCTCCCTGCAGAAACAAGTCTCAGTGCTTAAGGAGAACCAGGTGTGTGAGAATACAAATCTCATATTTAGGGATTGTTTGTGGTGGTGGTGGTGGTGTTGTTTCTGTATTTATTAAATATCCATCTTTTTCTAAAATCTGACTTTTTGCTGTAAGTGCTATAATCGGGTCCCTGGTGCATCTACCAGCCCAGAAAACGTGAAAAAGAACAACCCAGTAAATTCTTTGGATAAGCATTTCTCTGCAAGCATGTGGAAAAAATGAGCCGCTCAGGTTTCGCTCCACCTCGTAACGTAGGAAGGGGATCTTATTATAATTCTGCTTTCATAAGCGACAACGGTGTACCAGTTCTAACGCCATGTCAAAGCATGCTAACTGTTCTGTCTTTGGCTACACAGACGAGCACAGAGCACTATTTAGAGCAGAGGTGTCAAAATCAGTTTCTGGAGGGCCGCAGCCCTGTAGAATTTTGTTCCAACCTTGCTTCAACACACATACTATGCAGTTTTCAATTAAGCCTGAAGGACTTGATTAGTTGGATCAGGTGTGTTTAATTAGGGTTGCATCTAAACTCTGCAGGGCTGTGGCCTTCCAGGACCGGAGTTTGACACCCCTGATTTAAAGTCTCAGCCTCAGAGGAGACGAGAGCAGTGGAATTATTGTGCAGACATAACTGACTGTTTTTTCTTTAACATAAACTTGTATTTGACAGTTTAACCACAATAAGACATGAAAGAGAACTTAGTTTAGTATTCACATGCTAAGTGACAGCCGCTTTCTGTGTGCGTGCTTTAGATGTGTATGCTCAGAAAACCTTGTATCAGAAGTTTAAAGGTGCCACAGAATAGAAAACTGTATTTACCTTGGCATAGTTGAATAATAACAGTTCTGTACATGGAAATGACATACCATGAGCCTCAAACACCATTGTTTCCTCCTCCTCATGTAAGTATCGTGCATGCAAAAGACCACTGAAAAAGAGTTGAATCCCAACATAACATGGACTATGACGTTATAGTCTGAATCATTAATAGTTACGCCCTCAACATTTGCATATACCAGAAACAAGCAAGGACAAAAGTGAAAATGGCAGATCATGGAAATAAATTTTATATTCCAGGCTGTGCAGGGATGGGTTGGTGTCTATAATCAGAAAAGCACGGAAAACAAATAACGCACTCTAATAAAATAACACAAGCCATTAAAGGGGCATGGTTAGCTGCTTGTTAGCGGTAGCAGCCTGTTACATAAGGAGAGATGGAGAGGACAATGGCGAATGATTTACAGATCCTGAGCACCACTGATAAGCATCTGATCTTGTTAAATGTATGGTAAGTACTGCCGCTCTAGTGTACACAGTGCACGTGCGATAGCAAATTTCAAAAGTGAAAGTAAAAAGTGATCGTGCATTCGAAAGCAGTTTAAATGCCCCACATATTAATAGCGGCTCCTTGGTTAAATGTATATTTTCCTCCTCGTGTTTCCTTCCTGCTGTGTGAGCTACTGAAAGGAGCCACACTGTGAAACAGCCTATCAGAGAAGAGGTCATCATTATTATTCATGACCCTTCCAAATAAGGAAATAACCGACCATTTCATTCTAGGGACAGATCTTTGGGTTGTAAATAAACATGTAAAACCATTTCTGGAGAATTTTTGGAGAACTTATATGTAGATATCTGAGAACAATTTAAAATATTGTATCAATGCATTCTATGGTACCTTTAAACTGATATGGTTTTAAAACATAGTGTGATAGACATGATAATCAAAAACAAACAGGTGTTTTTTGGCAAAATATCCTAGGTACAAGCTGTAAAGGCACAGCTCTATTCTGGATGGAGCATCAGCTCTTTTTCATTTAAAGAGACATGCAGAAAAACAGCGTGTTTCTACTTCCACTCCAAATAGGCATTTTCAGAATGATATAATAAATGATCTGTGGGATATTTTGAGCTGAAATTTCTCAGACACATTCTGGGGACTCCTGAAACTTACATATTTTAACAAAAGGCATAATAGGTCTCCTTTAAGCACTTTCTTTTAGTGTTTGCTGGACATAAGTCTTTGCTTCGCTAGAGATGTCTTGTGACTTTGAATGTTTTTGCAGCTGCTGTCACAGCAGGACAAACACTTCTGTTGTAGTGCTTCGGTCTCAGCTGATTTTTAACAAAGCCTTCCTTCTGAGGAACTGCACACGAGAGGTTTTATTCACATCCCGCATGAATATTCAGTCAGAGGCTGGAACGCCTTCCCTGTTGGACTAAAAACCAGTTTGCTCAGGGTGAATTCAGGCAGTGAATATACAAATAAGCTAAGCTGAGTTGACCTTAAGTCTTGACTAACTAGACTAGTTATAGTGAATTTACTCACAAATATGTGTTATGAATTCAACAGCAAATTGTGAGTTAATGCCATCAGTTCTCATTACATGCAGCATTTTGTGATTGACACTGCAGTGTAACACTATGAATGCTAACAGTTGAATCTGTTTGATGTTAAAGGAATAGTACACCCAAAAATGACAATTAGCTGAAATTTTCTCACCCTCGGGCCATCCAAGATGTTTTTTCATCAGAACAGATTTGAATAAATCCAACATTACTTCACTTGCTCACCAGTGGATCCTCTGCAGTGAATGGGTGCCGTCAAAATGAAAGTCCAAACAGCTTCAAACAGAAAAGTCCGAACTGAAAAAAATCTCCAAATTTTTTACAAAGAAGGAACAAACTCGCCTACATCTTAGATGACCTGAGGCTGTGAACTATTCCTTTAAATTGATTTGGAGATATTTTGATATTAAAGTTGCAACAGTGTACTGCATTGAACTAGTTATTCAGTATTGTTGTTTAAACACTGTGATATTAATATAAAGATAGGTGTCACTTACAGGTGTGAACTCACCTGTAGGGTGTAATAGTCCAGCGATGGCTGTAATGTTATGAAGTGAATACAGATCTGGCTTTGTAATTTGTCATCTGTGTTCATAAAAATGGGAATATTATGGTTATTGTTTGTGTATTACTGTGGTCATTAGTTTTATGATGCCAGATCAGTAAAGGCAGGCTAATCCAGCCTAACAAGTTAGTACTGTGCTCGTATGTTTTGGGGGCAGGGAGCTACATAGGATGTAGACAAGTGGAAAGTTGCAGTGTATGACTTGTCATAAACCTAGTCAAAATTGTCTTGGTGTCTTCACCAGTGGTGTTATTATTAACTAAAACTATTAAGATTGTTTCAGATTAAATGAATAAATGATTATTAATTCAATTGATTTTTTTTTTTTTTTTTTTTTTTTTAAATAGAAACTATTTTAGAATGTGTAATAAATACTGTAATAGGACAAAAATAATAAAACTAGTTTTCATGTTTAAACTGTTTGGGTATTTTTATTTATTTATTTATTTATTTTTTTTTTTTCAAATCCAAGTTAAATAATCAAGTCTCTTAAATCTTTATACCTAGTTTTCCAACAAGTAATAATAATGTGCTTTACTACAACAAATAGATCGAGACCGACTATCACATACCGAACTTTTACATTTGTGTCCACAGGTGGAGTTTGAGTCAGTGAAGTTGGAGTTGACCCATAAAGATGAGGAGCTGGAGCTGATGAGGGCGCAGCTAGAAGAGGCCGGGCGTTTGAGGGAGATTGCAGAGCGTCAGCTGGACGAGGCACTTGAGGCCCTGAAAGAGGAGAGGGAGCAGAAGAACAGCCTGAGACGAGAGCTCGCCGCCCTTACCCTCAACCCCTTTGACTCCATCGGCCACTTAGAGCTACAACTGGACGACAGCCGAGATGGAGAGAAAGACAAGGAGGTTGGAGAGGAGGAGGAGGAGATGGACAGTGGGTATAATAACTCCAAAGGGATGGAAAGAAACAGGTGCTCCACACCCAGAAACAGCGACATGTTCCTCAGACCTCAGGCTCCTGGGCTGGTGGCCGATCTCCTGAGTGAACTGCACCTATCAGACAGCCAGAAACTTAAGCAACAACTGCTGCAGGTGAGGAAACATCTTTACATCCTACATGATTCTCACTTACTTCATAAGCTGCTGCAGTATTTTCACATCAAAGGTTCATTACTGAAGACTTTCTAAGAATTATTTGTGTGTTCCTTCTTGACCTTGTTTTGCATACACTGACATACAAATTGAACTTTGCAAATTGAGTGTCAGATGCATGTTTTTTTTTTTTTTTTTTATTGGACACTAGATCTGCACAATGTTGCATTGCGAATTCTACACTCAGCCACGTCAGCCAACCTGTAATATAGCAATAGCCACCATGAAGCAATGAATTTGGTTTGCAATGAATTTGTAACAGCTAAGGGGTGGTAACAGCTAAAATTACTGTAAATTATGGCATCACTGGCTTATTGCTTTTATAGAAGATTTACTACATGTACTTAGCAAGGTTTTGTGGGGAAAGTTAAACTTTCCACAGTAATAAATAAATAAATAAATAAATAAATAAATAAATAAGATCCCATATATTTACATCCAACAGTATGACATTGGTTTCATTATTCTTGAGGAACGTTTATAAGTCAGGGGAGCAAGTAAAGTTGATGAATAGCCAGATTCATATTGCCTGATGTCCATCTCTTTAGATCCTAATCTCAGACCAAAGATTAAATGATTCAAACCCTGTGATGTAAAGGCCTGTAAAATAGTCTTGTGGGGTGTTTTATTTTTAACTCAGCAGTTTCGTGTATGAAACCATCATCTGAAAGATGAACATCTGACAGACGAACTACTTCCTGTTTAATACCACTTCCTGCTCAGCATATACTGTACTGTCAAGTCAGTTACTAAGAAACAAGTATTTTTCACCCACCCGGATAGTCCAGTTCTATTTATATATTTTTTTGAATTATGTTTGGCCTTTCTGTCTTTGTTCTGTCTTTTTGTCGAGTGGGACTCTTACTCAAACCTAAGAAAATTGTGAATGAAATTTTAAGCCATTTAATTAGCATAAATCAGTCTAAAGAGGTCCTTCCTTAAGAGACTTTGTAGTTCTAGTCTCTTTTGTAAGTTCAGGGTTTGTACAAGGTGTTTGAAGTACTTGAATTTGACTTTAAAATTCCTAAAGAGGTATTTGAAAAGTGCTTGTGATTTCGCAAATATTTATTTTTTATTTATTTATTTATTTTTTACCAGTAGAAAACATCAAACCACTAATGCAGTACAGTTATTAAAAAAAAGTATACACATATAAATCCCTTAAGAATATTAACATTGGTTTTACTATTGTAAAAGTGTAGTACTATTTGTAATACTTTACTGTAGTAGCAATACTTTGCATGTGCTTCACTTTTATTTATTTATTTATTTTTTTTTAATTAGGGTATTTTTATTTATCTATTTCTCTCTTTTAGAATTTGAAATAAAAGACATTGGTTAAGTGAGATTGAAGTGCTTAAAATGAAAAAAGTAGTGCTTAAAGTCCTTGAAAGTCCTGGAATTTAATTTTACAGTATCTGTACAGTTACTGTTATGAGCTATAAGCTCTAATCATCAAAATTAAAACAAAAATACTTTAGAAATATTTTACTTTACATGTAATGAATCTAGAATATATGAAAGTTTCAGTTTTTAAAATAAGTTGCAATAAAAAATTTACTTTTTCATGATATTCTACATTTTTGAGATGCACCTGTACGTCTAAAATTTGGCAAATTCTGAAACATTTTGCCTTATACAGTAAATTGTGTTTTTATGGCTAAATTCTGTCTCTGATTTCTGCATCACGGAAATCTTAGGGCCCTAAATAAATATTGTCACAATACTTTTGAGAGCCATATTGTTTGTGTACCCATGTCCAGGTTGAGAGAGAGAAGGCCACACTGAGCAGCACTGTGCATGACCTCCAGCAGCAGTTAGCCCAGTCTAAAGATGCTCTCTCTGAGCAACAGGTGAAGATGGATCAGCTGACCCAACATTTGGAGACCCTTCAGAGTACGGCCTTGAAAAGGCCTGCTGAACGAGAGAATGGAATGAGCCCGTCTCCAAGGTCCCTTCGGAACCAAGATGCTGAAAATGGCATCACCTACTACGAAGTGGATGCACAAAACACAGAGGTACTACAGTGCCGCATGCAAGCGGCCAATGAGGAGCTTGTGCATCTGCGTGAGGAGCTGAAAGAGGTTGGAGAACGCTCCAAAGCTCTGGAGGAGCGCTACAAGCAGGAGAAAGAACGCTGGAGAGGCGAGGCGCAGGAACTTGCTGATAAAATACGTCAGTGTATCACTGCTAGCCGACAGGACCAGGAACGAATAGGACAGTTGGAACGTGAAATTGGCGCCACGCGGCAAGTCGCCACTGACTCTGAAGGCCACCTCAGTGCAGCACAAGAGGAACTTCTGGCCTTCTCTGAGGAGCTGGCCAATCTTTACCATCATGTGTGTGTCTGTAATAATCTCACGCCCAGTCGCGTTACACTGGATTACTATCGTGAAGGAGCACAAGCTGGGAGAATGCACAAGCATTCGCAGCAACACCACTTTCGTGGATCCCTCCGCAGGCACAGGCGGTCGGGAGAAGTGTTGGACCTGGGCAGCGGAGGGAGCGGAGACGCATCATCCAGCTGCGGGAGTTGTCCAGGGTCTCCTACGCTAGACTTCAGGGATCCAACCAATGTGCGCAATCTGGTAGCTGTCATACGCTGCCAGATTAAACATTTACAGGTATGTCTAAACCAGGGCCACAAACACTTTTTGACTTTATTGTAGATAAAAAGAAAAGGTAATATAATATGGTAATATAATAAAGTGTACACACAACAGGTTTCTTTTTAATGCATCCTGAAATGCTCCTCAAAGGAGAAGTCCACTTCCAAAACAAAGATTCACAGATAATGCACTCACCCCCTTGTCATCCGAGATGTTCATGTCTTTCTTTCTTCAGTCTTAAAAAAATTATGTTTTTTGAGGAAAACATTTCAGCAGTTTTTTCCATATAATGGACTGATATGGTGCCCCGATTTTGAACTTCCAAATTGCAGCTTAAATGCAGCTTCAAACGATCCCAAATGCGGTTGTAAAGGATCCCAGCCGAGAAAGAAGGGTCTTGTCTAGCGTAACGATCAGTTATTTTCATTAAAATAATACATTTGTATATTTTTTAATGCCAAACGCTCGTCTCGTCTTGCTCTGCCTGGACTGTTTTTTTTTTTGTTTTTTTTTTCAGTTCATGACTGTTGGGGTATGTCGAAAAACTCCCATCTCATATTCTCCCTCAACTTCAAAATCATCCTATATCGCTGTTTTACCTTTTTTTGTTAAGGGTATTTGATCTTCTTTGCATGTTCACTTTGCAAAGACTGTGTTGGTACTTCTGCAGCGATGTAGGATGATTTTGGAATGATTTTTGAAGTTGAGGGAAAAGATACGATTGGAGTTTTTCGACATACCCTAACTGTCTTGAGCCAGAATACACAGAGCAAGGGAAGACGAACGTTTGAGATTAAAAGAATACAGTTTTAATACCTTTTAAATGAAAATAACCAATCGTTTCGCTAGATAAAACCCTTCTTCCTTAGCTGGGAACGTTTACAACCGCTTTAAACTGCATTTTGGAAGTTCAAAATCGGGTCCATTATATGGAGAAAAATGCTGAAATGTTTTCCTCCATAATTTCTTTACGACTGAAGAAAGAAAGACATGAACATCTTGGATGACAAGGGGGTGAGTACATTACATGTGAATCTTTATTTTGGAAGTGGACTTCTCCTTTAAACAAAGACAGCTAAATAAAATGATAGCTTCTCATTGGGACATTTCATTTAAGCCTTTAAGCAGCTTTTTTTTTAAGGAGGTAAAGCATGAAATATGAACCGATTAGACCAAGCTGCCTTAGGATGCCTGCCTGTATCTGTCTTAACAACAAAATTCAGATTATAGCTGCACTTTAGCTCTGTCAACTCAAGAAAATAAAATGTTGAAATCATGTCAAAATCTAAGGTTTTGCTCTGCTTTTGTTTTTATACTATGCTCATGATTATTTTTGTATGTAATGTAATTTATATTGTGATGTAATTCATTTTGTCTAGCACTTCAGTCACCATCACTGTTTAAATGTGCTATAAAAATGCATTTTTACTTATTTTTGAAACCTTTGCAGGTGGCGGTGGACCTGTGCAGGCAACGTAACCTGTTGTCCTCGCCAGCCGCAGGAGGGAGCACTGAATCGGACCGTGACACTGAGGCACTGATTGAGGAAGTGTTAAAACTAAAGTCACTCCTGAGCACCAAGAGAGAACAGATAGCCACTCTCAGAACTGTCCTAAAGGCCAATAAACAGGTACAGATGTTAGATATGTAAGATATTGAATGCATACTAAATATAAAAATGTACTTAAAGGGATAGTTCACTCTTCGTTCATCTTCGGAACGCAAATTAAGATATTTTTGATGAAATCTGAAAGCTTTCTGACTCTGCATTGACAGCAAAGCAACTGACACGTTCAAGGCCCAGAAAAGTAGTAAGGACATTGTTAAGATAGTCCATGTGACATCAACGGTTCAACCATTTTATGAAGCTACACGAATATTTTTTGTGCATGAAGAAAACATAAATAACTACCTTATTTAACAATTTCTTCTCTTGCCTGTCATTCTTTGACGTGCTCGTGTGCTCATGAGTACTACAACTCGTGCATGTGGTGCTGTCGACGCAGGTGTTGACATTCTGATGTAGAACGTCTGTCTGTCCTAGTTCATCTTCTGTATATTCCAGCTCAGAAAATTGCAAGTTATCCTCTCTGTCGAAATCTTCAGACATGTTTACAAAGACAAAGTTTTATATACAGTAGCTGTGTCTCATTTGGAAGGCTGCATCCTCCGGCGGACGCATTTGAAGGCTGCACACGTCATCAGGGAGTTCTCATTTAAGAAAAGTAACCGTTAAAATGCAAAGTAAAAAAGAAATTTATAGTGTTTTACACCTCACAAGGAATAATGGTAAATTTTATTATGGCTACTTTTGGTAAATAAAACATCCTGACATGTGGAGCCTTCAAATGCGACCTCCAGAGGATGCAGCCTCTGAAATGAGACGCAGCTAGTGTGCGTCTTCCTCTGCTTGTTAACAAGGCGCAGCACATCCTGGTTCTACATGAGAATGCCAGCTTCTTACTACCTTTCCGGGCCTTGAATGTGTCGCTTTCTGGGCCGTGAATTGCGTTGCTTTCTATGCATGGACAGAAAGCTCTCGGATTTCATCAAAAATATCCTATTTTGTTCTGAAGATGAAGGTCTTAGGTGCTTGGAATGACATAAGGGGGAGTAATTGATGTCAGAATTTTCATTTTCTGGTGAACTATTTGAAGGTCTAGTAAAAATAAAATTAATATTTATATTTAAAGGGTCATGAAACCCCCTGTTTCAGCACTGGTTAGTTCTCACCACAGTTTTAAAAAATGCTCCCATTGAGTTAACAACAAATAAATGCAACTCCCATTGAGTTAACAACAAATAAATGCACAGCCATTTGCACTCCGCATCGAAAACATATATATGAGTGCGCTTTTGTACCTCTATTAACTTTTAAGGTTTATTTTGCGGCGTGTATAATCCTTTTAATGGGTTGCGTCAAGGTGCTGTACAAAGACGCTATTACACTCACTATGGGAATGAATCATACTTGTGCCGAACTCTCACAAAGCAACCAAAAAAAAAAATAACACTCTTTCAACTCTCCATGAACACTTCTCTCAGTTAATGTACGCAATCTCACAGCCCGTCGTAGCAAATCAACAGACGCTGTCATGAATTATTAGGCGAAGTGTCTTCTCATAGGATAAGAACACGCAGCCTCATGAATAATTATGAGACACCAAAGCATCGTCAAAGTACTATAGTCCGTTGTCACATCACAAACTGATTTTTAAAACAATGTAAATTTTATACCTGGAAGATGAAAATTAACCAGTTTTCTCCAACAATTAAAATTAACAGATGCTAACATTGTCATCTGTGATGTGCAACACAAACACCTCTGCTAAAATCTCAGAAAAAGTAGTCTGGGGTTTCATGAACTCAGATAACATGACTAAACAAGATACATTAATAAAACTCTGTTTCTTTTAACATAGCAGCCAGTTGTGATGGTTAACTGCTTCATTTCCATGTAATTAAAGTAGTAGACCCTTATTGAAAATATTTTAACAGAAAATGTACATTATCACTGACAAGGATGTCAGTAGGTTTCAGAACAGATATAAAAGTAACTAACACTTGTGTTTAATCTTCAAGCGGGAATCATTAATGACCATTGCTAATACACTCTAAATGTGACCCTGGACAAAACCAGTCATAAGTAGCACGGGTAAATTTGTAGCAATAGCCAAAAATACTTTTGATCATGTTCAATGAAGATATTTTGTAAATTTCCTACTGTACATATCTAAACTTAATTTTTGATTAGTAATATGCATTGCTAAGAACTTAATTTGGACAACTTTAAAGGTGATTTTGCTCAATATTTTTATTTTTTTTTTTGCACTCTCAGATTCCAGATTTTCAAATAGTTGCATCTCAGCCAAATATTGTCCCATCACAACAAACCATACATCATTGGAAAGCTGTGATATAAATGATATAAATGATTTTGTGGTCCAGGGTCACAAATGGCCAAATACACTGTAGGTTGACTAGTGACAATGCATCAATTTATCACTGTTTATTGCTAATTGATCGAATAATTGTTAAATGTACTTTTTACTCTATGCAGTTTGGAGAATGTTTTTAACTCCAGTACATGGTTTCCTTTGATGTTAATCAGATCATATGACTCATTTGTTTTTTTTTTGTTTTTTTTTCTCTCATCTTAGACAGCGGAGTTGGCTTTAACCAACCTGAAAACAAAGTATGAGACTGAGAAGAGTATGGTGACAGAGACAATGATGAAGCTAAGAAATGAACTTAAGGCCCTGAAGGAGGATGCAGCCACCTTCTCCTCCCTTCGCGTCATGTTTGCAAGCAGGTATGATAGGATTACACGTGCGTCAAGTGTTTTGTGTGCTCACGGGCCATGGGAGTTTCTCAGGTCATTGCTCGTACAGCTAATGAGTGATTATAGGGGTTTAAAGGTTAAACTTGTTGTTTGTAAACGGGTTTGATTTATGGACAGAGTGCAGATAAGTTCATGGGAGAAGTTGATTCTCCCAGTTCCATCTTTACCTTGTCAAACTGAGGAAAAACTGTCAATTTTAGTTGGAATATTGCTGATGGGTTGTTTTAGGCTGTCTAACAATAACTAAATAATCAGCTGACATAATGTAAGGATTTATAGAGACATTTTAGTTATAGTACAACCTTCACTGTGGCAAAAAATATGCAGGGAGTGTTTGTTTACATTTGTAGAAAGACATATGAGAGGCCTTTGGATAGAGAGCCATAGAGATTAGACAGGCATGACCTTGTTTTAAGAGCAAGCTAATAAGATTATAATCTCAAGGCCCGATCTCCCACAAGCTCCTCTCACATGCCGATTAACGTGCACGCTCTCCGATCCCGTGTGCAGACGAGGGCAGCTCACTCAGAGCTGAAGTCATAGATCAAGTGTCAAGGGAGCAGAGAGCAGTGGAAGTGAGGATAACGTTTTCAGTCATGTGACTGTAAAAAGAAAAATCTAGAACTCTTTAGAAATAAATGCAGGTTTTTAAGATTGCAACCAACCGCACAACTTGTTGAAACACTTATCAGTTGATTAATTTTACAATTATTTAAAGACTTTAGAAATATTAAGATAAATATAAAGTTTACATCCCTCTTTAGGGATCTGCAAAATGTTAATTATTTTACCAAAAAGAGGGATCATACACAACTATTACAGAAGGTTCAAACGCTCACTGATGCTGCAGAAGGAAAAACAATGCATCCAAGGGGTAAAAACTTTTTGAATTTGAAGATCAGGATAAGTTTAACTTATTTTGTCTTCTGGGAAACATGCAACAATCTTGTTTAGCCTCTGAATGGCAGTACTAAATGAAAAAACTATGATATTTAGGCAAAATAAGAAAAATTTCTCAAAATCATACAGGCATTGCTGCAAATGGTTCAAATACACAAAAATGCTGGAAAACCAAAATAATTTGTGGGACCTGAAGAATTTTTCTGAAGAACAGCAGGCAGTTTAACTGTTCAGGACAAACAAGGGACTCATAAACAACTATCACTAAACAAAAAAACACAGCTGTGGATAGGGTTGCAAAGGGGTAGAACATTTCCGAAAACTTTCCATGGAAACTTTGTCTGGGGAAGTTTGGAAATATTCCAGTTTGAAAACTTAACAGGAATTTATGGGAATTAATTGGAAATTTTGGGAAATTTAGAGAAGCTGTATCATAAACAAATATAAATTTCATCATTTTGTTTGATCATAAGCTGACGCATGCAAACTAATAAAAATTTTAAATGACATTTTTGGATTTTTTTTTTTTTGGAATCTGTAAGGCTTTTTCCAGGATTCAACTTGAAAAGAATGGCATTTATTCAAAATTTAAGTCTTTTCTAACAATATAAGTCTTTACTATTACTTTTTATTAATTTAACACAGCATTGTTGAATAAAAGTACTGATTTCTTTTCAAAGAAAGAAAAAAAACATTCTGACCCCAAACTTTTGAAAGTATTGTATTGTTAAAAAAGGATTTATATTTGAAATAAATGCTGTTCTTTTATCTTTATTCATTAAAGAATCCTGTTAAGAAAGTATCGCAGGTAATAAAAAAAAAGATTAAGCAGCACAGCTGCTTCCAAAATTGATAAAACAGCATATTAGAATGATTTCTGAAGAATCATCTCATGTGACAGTGAAGACCGTAGTAATGATGCTGAAAATTCTGTTTTTTCATAGCAATACATTATATTTAAAAGTATATTAAAACAGAAATCAATTATTTTAAATTGTAATAATACTTTACAATATTACTGTTTTGTTCTGCTTGATGAACATAAAAGATCATAAGAGATGTTCAAACATTAAAAATAGTGTGTGTATAAACTTTTGACCAGTTCTGTACTTCTGTTTGATAACAGAATACTGGCTAACAGAAAGTAGAAGAAAAAGCTTTGCAGCTTAAGCTAGCTAGCACATGATACATAGCCTCATAAATTGTAAATATTGCTAACTAGCTTAGATTGTTCATATCTGATTTACTGGCTAACTACTGTATAAACACTTTTTGGTATTTGCTAGTTAAACTCGCCTTACCTAAACTTACTTACTTTATACAAGTAATGTCAAAATGTAGATGTAGTCCTTGGGCTCAAATGCAGCAAGTGTGCTGTTAGAGAAAGTGGGGGAAATCCCCCCCTTAGGTGACTACTAGGGGGACTGTGTGGGGGAGGGTCATTTTTAGACTGTTTTTTAATTATTATATCACCTAAATGTTTGCTAAGTTAGTGTATTTGTTTTTACAATGGTATAATTTAGTTGTGCAGTAGCTTTAAAACATACGTATATTTCTATATATTCCCGTTAATTCACAAGGAAAGTTTCCAGTCTTGAAAATTCCTGGAAATTTGCAACCCTAGCTGTGGATCATTCAGGTAAAAACACAGTATTAAGAATCAAGGGAATGTAAACTTTTGAACAAGGTCATTTTTATAAATGTAATTTTCTCTTGTGGACTATATGTAAACATCTTTTTTATGTTTTTAAAAGAAGTCTCTTATGCTTTTGATCTTGAGCTGCATTTATTTGATCAAAAACAGTAAAAACAATAATATTATGAGATGCAACAATTTAAAACAACTGCTTTCTATTTAATGTGGATTTAATTATTGTAAAATCAATTCTGAAGTGAAGCATTTTATTGTTTGGGCACCAAAGGGTTTCTGTGTGTGTGTGTGTGTGTGTGTGTGGCGCTCTCGTGAAGACAGTACTCTTCTACACATTCTTGCATCAGTTTCTAATAAAAACTAAAGTGTTTTCTTAAGGGATGTTTATGCAAAAAGTAATCCCTTTTATTCTTTCATTATTTCATTTTATATGTATCTCCGTTCCTGTTTCCTGTATCCTTATCGTCCTTACAGATGTGACCAGTACGTAACTGAGTTAGATGAGATGCAGAGACAGCTCGCCGCCGCTGAGGATGAGAAAAAGACGCTCAGCTCTCTCCTCCGCATGGCCATTCAGCAAAAGCTGGCACTGACCCAGCGACTGGAGGACCTGGAGGCCCCTCTGTCCCCTCTCAGTAATGGTAGCAGCCCGCGCCACTCCCGGACCAAGCATCTGAACAAATCCGGCCGAGCCCCACGGAGTCCCTTGAGAAACAGTCCACGCTCCAGTCCAGTGCTAGTGCCTGCTGGCCCGCAGAACGTGAGCGGCTACATGAGGACGCTCTCGCGCAGCCTTCACTGCAGCCCCGTAAGAGCGCCCTCCTCTTCTTCCTCATGCTCGTCTTTTTCTGCCTCGAATGAACCTGAGTCCTCTACGTCCACGCAGAGTTTAGTATCTGTTGGTCTTGTGCGTGACACTACTTTCGTTCGTAGCTACGGGTCAGGTTCGTCTCGCTCGTTAGATGACTCTACTGGAGGGTTGGGACCGTTTGCTATCCAGTCACGACAACCTAAAGTTAGCGAATCACGGGCAAATAGTCTGAAAGTGTCAGCGCCATTGCGCAGTAACACGTTTATTAAAACACGTCGCGCATCTGCACCTGTGAGCAAAGTTGGTTCACGTTCAGTCGAAGCCCTTGACACACAATCAAGCAGAACTGATGGATCAGAGAAAAGACGTAAAGTTACAATGGAGGAGAATGATTTAAAACCCTCCAAAAAGTCCAACGCAGAACGTGCGTTTCTCAAAAAGCAGTCTAACATTTGTAAATCCCGTTCTGCTGAGGCAACTACTTTTAGTCGTTTTGCTTCAAATACACCGTCTACAACGCAATCCAAATTTCTCCCTCAGGGAGCATCAAGTGTAGCATCTTCTAGCGATCGAACCAATCCACGCAGTGCATCAGATAAGCACCAGAAATGTACTGGTAGGACAAGAGCATCTTCTAGGTTAGCGAGCCATTCAAACTCATGTCAGGACTTTGTTCAGGAAATGATCTCTAATCCTAGTTGTGAGATTAAAGGGAAACCAGATCGACTGAGAAAACAGCAAAGAAGTGCTGATGCACCAAAAAGGTCAACACACACTTACACATGCCAGACGAAGTTCAGAGCCACATAACTGCCTAGTTGTTGACCATCAAATAAGTAACCCAAAATGGTAACACTTTACAGCAAGGTTCATTAGTTAACATTAGTTAACTATGTTAGTTAACATGAGCTAGGAAAGTATAATACTTCTACAGCATTATTTATATTTATATATAATATATATATATATATATATTATCTTAATGTTAATTTCAGCATTTATTAATGCATTATTAAAAGCACAAGTTGTGTTTGGTAACGTTATTTAATGCAGTGTGAACTAACAAGAACTACCAATGAACGACACAATGAACTAACATTAACAAAGATTAATAAATGGTGTAAGAAATGTATTGTCCATTGTTCATTCATGTTACTTAATACATCAACTAATGTTAACAATTGACACCTAATTGTAAAGTGTTCCCACAAATTTTATAACCAACTCTGATAAAGCAATTTAAACAACGTTTTCAAAGCGCTTATTAGCTGTATAAAAACACAAAATTCTTCTTGTGTTTTGTCTGTCACTATGGAAGCCTGTTTTCCACCACTGAATAAAAAATTTAAAAAAAAGTTATTGCGACTTATCTCACAATTGTGACTTTTTTTCTCAGAATTGTGAGATATAAACTCACAATTGTGAGAGGTATAAAGTTAGAATTGCGTAAAATAAACTCGCAATTGCGAGTTATAAAGTCAGAATTCCAAGATATAAAGTCGCAATTCTGAGAAATTAAGTCAGAATTGTGTGATATAAAATGATGTTTTATTAACAAGGTTCAGGAGGAGCGCGTCAGATACCAAGCCTAATTATCACAAGACCGCAAGATACAAAGTCCCAGTTGTGAGGGGGAAAAAAAAGTCAGAATTGCGAGTTAATATCTCGCAATTCTGATTTTATTTCTCACAACTGAGAGTTTATATCCTGCAGTTCTGACTTTATATCTAGCAATTCTGACTTTATAACTAGCAATTGTGCGTTTATATCTCACAAAGATAAAAAGTCAAAATTGTGAGTTTATATGCGTGGCAGAAACGGGCTTTCATATGTCAGATTCTCTGCATCACATTTTTTCCTATTTGCTGGTTTTGAGCTACACAACCATTCAGAAGTTTGGGATTTTTAAAAAAAATGTTTTTGAAAGAAGTCGTCTCACCAAGCTACATTTATTTGATCAAAAATACAGTAAAAGCAGTAATATTGTGAAATATTTCTACAGTTTGAAATAACTTTTTATTTTTATCTATTTTTAAAAATATAATTTATTCCTGTGATGCAAATCTTTTTTTTTTTTTTTGTTTAGCATCATTACTTCTAAGTCTTCATCGTCACATGATCCTTCAGAAATACAAATTATCCATCTTTTGATTTGATTGATGCTGTAAGAAAATAGAGGCATCTCAACATTATGATGTGACGTAGGAAAATTTTTGCAAAAATTTGTGTTATGAAATTGTGTTTTCAAAAATTTACTTTAAATGAGCGTTAGATGATGGCCAAGGTAAGAATTGTGAAAATGGTCAAATTAAATATGCAGTATCAGCCAATATGGATCAATTTAAAATATTTAATATTGCTGATAAATGATATGGTATTTTTTGATATTGTATCATAGTTTATGATACAATATCAGTCTTTTTGTAATTATTTTATGTGTAATTGAGCTTATACGGAGCCCATGACAAGTGCTGGGAAGGTTACTTTAGAAATGTAATAGGTTACAGATTACAAGAAGTGTAACTATTTCAATTACTTTATTAAAATAATGTAACCGATTACATTTAATAACTTTTTTGAGTATTTTCCTAAATCTAAATTTTTAAACTAGTAATCATTTAAAGCAGGCAGGGTTAACCTTACAGTAGAACTCAACACTGATGCCAGGCTTTCAAAATCCTTCATCACTTGAATTAAGATTATAATTTAATTTTAAAGCACAGCCACCACAAAATCAGACTTTAGCACTTCTTTTTACTTTGAGATTGTTCTGAGGTTAAACACAGATTTTAAATAATTAGAAATAGTTTAATATCTATGATACTGTTTTTGAAATCAAAACTCTGCATAGCTATGACAGGAAACACTAGCATCTAACAATTCCTTGGAAAGAAAAAAGTTAATTAAAAAAAAAATAAAACCGTAATCGAATAAAAATGTGTCCTATTCTGTGTCCTAAACTACTGAAACTTTGGTGTCTCGTGTTTTAGAGCAGTCAGTGCAATTTTGGAAAAAAGTCAGTCATTGTGTGTAAAAAATATTCAGATGTAACTCCTTTGTAAGTGTTTGCATTTTCATAAGTAACTGTAATTTAGTTACATATTTTTTCCTCAGTAATAGATTACAGTTGTTTGTTTTGTAATTAAATTACGTAATTCTGTTACATGTAACTAGTTACTCCCCAACACTGTCCATGATGTTCTTTTAAGCTTTCCACCATACTTCTTATTCATGATTGTTTACTTCATAATTTAAATCAGTCTGTTGTCATTGTTTCCTATCTTATTATTTCCTGTCTCTAATATCAACTCAGCATTTGGCATTCATATGGATGAACACTTTTGACTTACTGTATCTCACTGTTTTTGCAGAGATGAAATCCTCCTTGTGTCTCCCTCTGTGCTCGAGTACACATGGACCATGTTCATGCCCAGTTCATGAACACCCTTACCTTGCAGACCTGTCCCAGCATCCTCCTCTACCTCCTCATCAGACCACACCTCATTGGATCTCTCGTCATGTTTCTCGTGCCTGTCCTCCCACCCTCTCTCGTCTGTTTTTTCCATATGGTTGTCCTCCGTTTGTCTGGATCAAGTCATTCAGCTTCAAGATACTGAAAGCTGAACACAGTCATGTCATATCATCAGATTTTCCTTGTTCATGAACACACGTACCAAACCAAAAACTCCAGGAGATCAGTATTGTGATTTCAACTGGCTGTGACTGACCTTTTCTTATACTAGCCATAGATAAACACACTTTGTTTTGGTTTTAGCTGTTAAAAACAGAATTTGTAGCTATCATGGAGGACATTCCTCTGGTATAACTGACCAGTTGTGCAGTCTACCGAGTTTGTTATTGACATATAACTCGCCCTGGCCTTAAAAGACCATTACGGTGAAGTAAAAACAAACGTATAACCAGTAAACAGAACAATCAACTATGCATAGGTACAAGGACTTTTGCTGCTAATTAGCTCATGCAAAAAAATTCCAATTTCCAAACTGCCAGTTTATGCAGCCTACAATACAATTAACCAACAGCACTGTTAGACAAATGTGATTAATTTGAAGTAGGACAGTAGTAAACTGTTGTAATGGTTGTGTTCATGTCAAAGGGAACACAGGAACACGTTGACTGAGAAAAATTAAAATGAGATTGAATATAGTGCCTTAATTCTTATGTTTTGATTGAAAATTTGTAGGTAATTGGTTTAATATTTTGTTTATTGATGGTAAGGGTTTAGGTTGTTTTAAAGCTAATTATGGAGATTTATGCATGTATGTACAGATTACATTCCTGCAATAGGCTTGTTTTGTTAAAAAACAATATTTCACTGTTCTTGTCAGAACCGTGTGTGTATTTGTAAGATGTTGTGTCGACCTGCCTGTCAACACTTTCATCTCGTTTTCAGTCTCTCATCATATTTCCATATTGAAAAAAGAATGCTTCCTATTGTATTTTTATTGTTCTGTTAATTTTTTTAACCTGATTTTCTTTTATATTATTTTGTTCAGCCCTACAGAATGATGATTTCCATGCAATATCAGGTCTTGTTTGTGAATATGTAGTGAAAATAAAGTTTTCAATGTTCGTGTATTTGTTGTCTTTTGTTTGCCATATTGAGGATGATTTGAAGCAGTTATATTTTTACATTTCAGTTTTTACATTGTAGCAATTTTGTTCACCTAATTCTTCAACACTGAAGTAACCCTATGGGCGAAACTTCCAGTGCATTAGCCGCTCGTTAGGGAAATAACGAATGTTAACATTTGCACAAACCAGTCTGTTCATAATTATAACACATTAAAATAACATGGTGAGAAACGCCAATTTGCAATATCAAGCAGCGAAACGAGCTGTTTTGTACAGCTAAAAATAGCTGGATGCGGATGAGACTGGAAGTCAGACCCCTAAAACTTAGTCAGTGTTGTTACCCGCTATTACAAGAAAAATAAGGTGGATAGCTTTTTAAGTTTTAATTTTAGTTGTAGTTTTTTTAGTACTTAAACTGAATGAAAATGATAATTGTTGAAACTAGCTGAAATTGTTTTTTTTTTTAAATATTTCATTTCAGTTAATCTTTATTTCAAGTCATGAACATCTTTATAGTTTAAGTTCGTTAATAATGACCCTGCAGCAAGTTGACAGTAAAAAAAAGATGATTGAATGGTGACATTTAACTTTTTGTTTTCTTTTTTAAATATTAAATTATCCCATTTTCTATCACTGTCTACTACCCATACTGTAAATTAATGTGCTTTAATCCATCTAGCATTTAAAAGTAATGAAGCCTAATTGTATTTGTGGAGGTTTTAAACTTTTAAATAATTAAACACATTCAATTAGATTTTGAACTACTACTGTAGCTCTGTTAGTCGTGACAAATTAATAACCAGTTAATAGCCAGTCAACCTGTCTGATTTCAATGCTTTCCACTCATCACATAACAAATACTCCCCAGCAAGCAATAGTCCTGATTTCAACGTCTGGTTTAACTATAGACCCGATATAGTCCGGCTATTTGTAACCCACTTCTAGACCAAATAATCTTGAATTTAGTTACATGTCATTTTTTGGCAAAATACTTGTGAGATGTGTGATATTTCATCATGTAAGCAAAGTCAACAGCGTTTACAAGGTGTTTGGTTTTATATAGCCTATTCTAGGGCTATGTTTAGACGTCTATTAAATTTTCACTGACAGCCCAATGACAACCTTATTTTAGCCTAGACGTCTGGGCTGTGTTTCAACGGCTAATATACGTTTTTTAGACCAAAAATTGCTTGCTGGGTCACTTCTCTCAGAGTTCCCAGCGTCATATTCCAGGTTTGAGGGTTTTGTGCCCTCTAGTTTGACATTTGCCCATCTTCTGTCAGAGGGGTCATTTTTGTCATTGCATCCTGAAGTAAAAAGATCCCAGAGCTCAGTATGACGACGCTCTGGTTACACAGCTGACAAAGAGCCAGCGTTTCTCATTGCGACTATTCTCCCTCAACACAAATGGAACGAAAGGGTCTGACAAAATGCAGCGGGGTATTAAAAGAGAAGTCCACTTCCAGAGCAAAAGTTAACATAATGTACTCACCCCTAGTCATCCTAGACGTTCATGTCTTTCTTTCTTCATCTATAAACAAATTATGTTTTTGAGGAAAACATTTCAGGATTTTTCCTCATATAATGGACTGATATGGTGCACATTTTGAACTTCCAAAATGCAGTTTAAATGCGGCTTCAAATGATCCCCGCTGTAGAAGAAGGGTGTTATCTAGCGTAACGATCTGTTATTTTCATAAAAATAATACAATTTTTATACTTTTTAATGCCAAATGCTGGTTTTGTCTCACTCTGCCTGAACTGTTTTTTTTTTTTTTTTTTTTACCAGTTCAGGACAGTTGGGGTATGTCGGAAAAATTCCCATCTTATGTTCTCCCTCAACTTCAAAATCATCTTATATTACTGTTTTACCTTTTTTTGTTAAGGGTATTTGATCTTTTTTGCATGTTCACTTTGCAAAGACTGGGTCGGAACTTCTGCAGCGATGTAGGATGATTTTGAAATTGAGGGAGAAAATACCATTGGAGTTTTTCGAGATACCCTAATTGCCTAGAGGCAGAATACAGAGTTTAGGGAGAGCAAAACAAGACGATCGTTTGAGATTAAAAAGCATTTAAATTGTATTTTTTTTTTTTTTAAATGAAAATAACCGATTGTTTCGCTAATTAAGACCCTTCTTCCTTGGCTGGGATCGTTTACAACCGCATTTGGGATCGTTTGAAGCCGCATTTAAACTGCATTTTGGAAGTTCAAAATCGGGGCGCCATAAAAGTCCACTATATGAAGAAAAATTCTTAAATGTTTAACTCAAAAAACATAATTTGAAAAAAAAAAAAGACATAAATATCTTGGATGACAAGGGGGTGAGTACATTATCTGTAAATTTTTGTTCTGGAAGTGGACTTCTCCATTAATTTTCTCATCAAAATGTAGTGAAGTCAACAGACATAAGAATGTGATCTGTCTTTCAGCTAAATGCTTGATTTGCAGCCATGATTATTTTATTCTATCCCCTTTTTTTCAATGCGGAGGTAAGCCTATGGGTGAGACTTCCGGTTCATAATCTGCTATAGGGAAATAACGAGACCTTAACGAAAATAATCATGGTTTTACTACAAATAAAACCAAAAAAAAAAAAAAAAAACATGGTTACACCAACCATAGTTTAACCATGGTTATACAAATATATAGTTTAACTACGGTTATACAAATGGTAATCAATGCACCAAAAAAACATGGTTACTACTGTGTTTACTATAATAAAACAAAACCATGGTTAATTTTCGTAAGGGGAAGAATAACAACTTGCAGTAAATTGTAAAACTGTTTGCACTACAAATTGTGTGTTCGTAATTAAGATAATACATTAAATAACAGTAAGTCACACCAATTTGCAATATCAAGCAGCAAAGCCAGCTGTTTTGTACAGCTAAAATTAACTGGATTTGGATGAGACCGGAAGCCACACCCATAAGGTTTACAAATGGTCGCGCCCACTCTTACGGGAAGAAAAAGGTGGTCGCGCGCTGGTCATGTGATTGCCTCCATGAGGGGACCCACTCAATTCAAAATAAAGTAGCTTTTATTAGGCTACTGATATAACTGGAGTCCTCACCTCATAAGTGTACACAAATTAATTTTTTTTCACCTCCAAAAATCCTACTATTCACCTATTTATGTGTAAAATATTTGTAATAAATGACAACATTTATGTGCGCCTATTTGCTATGCATGGATTGTGAGTTTGGATTTGACGTTCACTCACTGCCCTCAAGCGGCGTACAAGTGAAGTGCGCCTCACATTGACGGACAGCGAGATCCAGTGGCGCCTTTCTCAGGTGTCTCCTGTGTTGTTGTGTGGTAAGTAGATAGCTTATACTCACTGCTGCTCAGATGGGACCTCGCTCATGGAGCGGTGACACACTTTCGGTGAGTTCAGAACTACGCTTTCGATATTTTTAGCACAGCTTATCCGCTAAATTGCGTTTGAAGACACGGCTTTTGTTTTATTTCCACATTAATGTCATCACCCCTTGATGACGAGGTTTGCAACATGTCTAGACTGGAATCAATATCTGAGTGAATTATTCATTGCATTTTGGTTGGTTTCATTTTGTTCTGATGCCTTGTGAGTCAAAACTGTAATTGTGATTCTTTTAATGCTTTTAAATAATATTATAGTGTGTCTAATCATATATACAGATGTTTATAGTGTATAAATGTATTTTTAGTCAAGGTTTCTAATATATCTTCCTGCATGAAAATGTAATACATGCATTTATCTTCCAGTCAGCAATCTGTTCTGATTTTGCTTGAAATGACAAATAAATCAATTGAGCGAGCTGGAATTTGTCCAGCTGATAAATTATAGATCCCCACTTAGGTGAAACTCAATCTCTCCCCTCTTGTTACTCTCTTTGCTTTCGTTGACGACCCCAACGCACAGTTTCCCAGCATGCAGCAGGAGCTTTGGCTGAGGGCTCTTCTTGATACCTGCGTGTGCAATGAGATCGGCCGCTGCACAAACACTCCCGATTAGACCGTCTGAAGAAGAACTCAAAAATGCCTTATCCAACAGCGTCGCAGGACACAACCACGTCTCCAACGCCAGCAGACCAGCAGCACAGTCCAGAACAAAGACGTCCACAGACACATCTAATTGTAGTTCTTTGCATCATCATGGCCATACTCGAGGTGTGTTGTCCTGGTGTTTTTCACAGACAGTGACATGAAAAGTGTGTTTTGTAGAATCCTGCAGAAATAACTTTTGTGTCTAAGAAAATGCAGATAAATGTGATGTTGCCGAGGGCCCCTGGAACCTGAATAACCCGGTGAAAGCCTCAAGGAGCCATCAGGAGCTTCACAAAGAGCTGTTACTGGCCCACAAAAAGTAAGATCACCATAAAACGCTCCAAATCAGATACTGTTATGGAGACTTTAATAAATGGCTAAGCTTTTTTTTTTTAAGTGGGTTGTTGAAATATTGATGATGCCTCGTTCTCTCTCTCTGGTCTTTTGTGTCAGGCAGTCATGTGTGGACACACAGGCTGCAATCGTACACCCTCCGGTATTATCAGCAGCCTGCGCTCAAGCCACACTGTGGCAGACATTGTAATGATAGGCCTGCTGCAGTGCAGCCTCCTGACACAACTGTCATGTCCTGCCATGAGACTACTGGAAAACAATAGTTTGGCTGGTGCTGCAGAGAAATATGGGCTGAAAAGTGACAGTCAAATCTCGTGATGTCTATGGCGTCCCTGGTGATGACAAAAAATAAAACATTGTTAAAAAACTTTTGTGTTCACCTAGAAACTTTGTGTTTGCTTGCTAAACTTGTAATGGAATAATTTATGAGGAAGGAAAAGTATATTTCATGCTTTTGTGGGCAAACGCAAAGTTTCTCAAGGGAATGCAAAACTTCTGCACACTGAAATATAATTTATCCTCTTGAAAAACAATGGAAGGAGAGGAAAACTATATTTCAATGCTTTCACATTTTCTCACAAATCTGTGCATTCTGTCGCAAAAATATTGCGTTCCCCAAGAAACTTTGTCACAATTCGGTCGCAAAACTTCAAACGTCACATTCTCTTGCAAAGCGTTTGTGTTCCCTCTAAAAACTGTTCCCTTACAAAACTTTGGCATTCTGACACAAAGCTTTAGAGTTCTTCTGAGAAACTTTACTTTCACTCGCAAAACTTTTGCGTTCTGTCACAGAGCTTTTGTTTATTATTTGAGGTGGGAGGAAAAACTATTTAAATTCGCTTTTGCAAGTGAATGCAGTGTTTTTCAGGGCGTGCACATTGTAAAAAACAATTTGTTGAGTCAACTTAAAATAATTTGTAACCTGGCTACCTTAAAATTTTAAGTTCAGTCAACTCAAAAAATGTTTATTCAACTTGAAATGTTAAATTATATTAAGTGACAACTTAGATATTTGAGTTGAATCAACTTAAATTTTTAAGGCAGCTGGGTTACTTACCCATCTGTTAAGTTTAGCAAACACAAATATGTAAGTTGTTACTTAGTACAACTTAACATTTCAAGTTGACTGAACTTATTTTAGTTGACTGAACTTGAAATTTTAAGGCAGCAGGGTAACAAATTATTTTAAGCTGACTCAACAAATTGTGTTTTTTATTTTTTACAGTGCAGAAGTTCCAGGTTAGAGGTTCCGTATTGTATGATGTCACACAATACATTTTGATAATACAAGAAAAATGCTTTAGGATTTTCTTCAATTATTTTAACTATTTCCTCAGTTGTTTTTAAATCATTGGATAAAAGTGTCTGCTAAATGCATAAATGTAAATTTCACCTAGATACATTATCATCAGTCGGTGTGCTGTATTTTTAAAAGATTTTTCCCCTAGTAGGATCAATATTCCTGTCAATCAGTCTGATTTTAGGGATATTTATTGGGGTTTGATTGTTTAATGGGAATGGGCCAAAAAAAGCATCCAGATAGCACTGGATTTTTTATTTATTTATTTTGATGTTAACTAAAACTATTAAAAATATTTTCATGAATTGAAATAAAGTTGAAATAAAATAAAATATAAAGATTAGACACAAAACCTACACTTATAAAAAATGTAAATAAAAATTTGAATTGTTGCCTTGATAAGTTTAAGTTGAAGCATTAAAACAGTTAAAACTGAACTAAAAATAAATTAAGGCTAAATAGAAATATTTAAAAATGTAGCAATTACAAAAAAGACTTGCAATTTAACAAAAAATATAAAAGCATATGACAAAAAGTGTAACGTAAAATAAAAGCTAAAATAAATATTATATAGTGTAATAAAATAGTTTATAAATAAAAATGACACTGGTAAACTGTTACTTTTATATGTTTTGTTTGTGCTTGGGCCCTTTGGGCGGGACAGAGGGCTGGTGGTGTGTTGTAAGCCGGAGCTTCAGATGGTTCTGGAGAGGAGGAAGAGAGAGCAGACCCAGAGAGAGGAGGGAGAGCAGAGCAGGAGTCCTCTGGAGCAGGTGCTCCTCGAACGCCAGCAGAAACATCAGGAGATGATGGTCAGCAGCCTCATAAAAGTGTGTGTGCTGAAACTAATAATCAAACATAAATGATTTTTAAAAATTGATATTTGACATTGCTAGTATTGCATGTTTCTTACTTTGTATGCATGTTAACCATGGTTTCCAGCATATCTACCACATTTATTATTTCTGCTGTTTTATTAGAGCTATCCTAGGTGTATATGACTTTCTTCTTTTAGACAAATACAAATGGAGTTGTATAAAAAAAAAATGTCCTGGCTCATTCAAGCTTTTATAATGGCAGTGAACGGCTGTGGAGATTTTGATGTCCAAAAAAATGCATCCATCCATCATAAAAAGTGGTCCACACTTTTTTAGAAGGATTTGGATTAGTTCACCTCCAGAACCAAATTTTACAGGTAACTTACTCACCCCCTTGTCATCCAAGATGTTCATGTCTTTCTTTCTTCAGTCGTAAAGAAATTATGTTTTCTGAGGAAAACATTTCAGGAATGTTCTCCATAACGTGGTTTGAATTTTCAAAATGCAGCTTAAAAGCTTCAACTTCAAAATTGTCTTACATGCAGAAGTAGCGATGTAGGACAGTTTTGAAGTTGGAGGAGAAAATGAGATTGGGGTTTTTCGACATACCCTAACTGTACTGAACCGGAGCGCATAGAGCACGCAGGCGCATTGCAGAGCTAGACAAGACTAGCATTTGAGGTTAAAAAGTATATAAATTGTTTGTAAATTTGTTTAGAAAATAATTGATCGTTTCGATCATTTAGAGCCCTGTGAAGCTGCATTTAAACTGCATTTTGGAAGTTCAAACTCGTGGGCACCATTGAAGTCCACTATATGGTAGGGCCCTATGAAATCCGTTTTATTTTTTTCCCAAATTCCGTTTTATTTTTTTCCAAATTCTGTTTTTTTCCGTTTAAATTTTTCTGGATTCTGTTTTTTCCGGTTTTATTTTTTCTCAACTCCTTTTTAATGGTTAAATTAAATTTTATTAATCAAAGATGTCTAAATAATTAAAATCATGAAACTTATACAATTTCACATCAATTTAATAAAGGTTTAACAAAAATTACATGTTTAGGGCCCTATGAAATGTTTCATTTTTCTCACCATATGTTTTATTGTTATCAAATTCTGTGTTTTAGCATGTCTAATTATTTGAATGCATACTTAATTTATTCAAATTTATTCTTAAAATAGCCTTATGAAAGGTTTTTTTTTAACCCTCAGAAATTCTGTGTTATGTATTGAAAATGTTCTGGTTATCAAATGAATGCATTACTTTTTTTTTTTTTTTGCAAACAGGGGAATTTACTATTAAAATGAAAACATGGAAGAAATGTTGTGTGATTATACCCTAAAAAATAATGTTTGTTTCATTTTAGTAGTAGTAGGAATAGTAGTAATATATATCTGGCACAATGTCTTCAGGTTAAACCAGACTTTTATTTTGACGGGTTGCCGTGTCTACCTTTACATTTCTGTGTGTATGTGATATAACGCTAGTTTTCCTAAAATGGAACGGTCAAATGCTCATGAAGTGACTCTCAGCAGATATTGTTCATGTATTTATGTCCTCATTTAGTGAGACGACAGACGCTGAAATCACCGCGAGCTTCACGCACGCTTCAGTGTGTGTAGTAAACAAAACCGCTCATCTGCTCCATTCGTTAAAACAGAGACATGCGGAACATGCAGGATTCACATTTAAATTGTATTTGCGGCCTAATATTTACAAATACTAGTCCATATTGCGGTTTGATTTAAGTGTAATGACCTACTTTTGATTAATTAATTTAAACTTTGACAAATTCCATGACATTCCACGTTATTCAGTAAATTCCGACTTTATGACTGGATTCCACCCGCGTTTTCCACATTGCAGAAATCACAGGGCCCTAAATATATGGAGAACATTCCTGAAATGCATCAGTTCACTTCAGAAGGCCTTCTGAAGGCCTTTATTAACCCCCGCCCAGAGCCATGTGGAGTACGTTTTATGATGGATGGATGCACTTTATTTTGCTTCAAAATCTCAACAGGCATTCACTGCATTTATGAAGCTTGGAAGAGACAGGACATTTTTAATATAACTTTGAATGTAGTCATCTAAAAGAAGAAAGGATGGCTTGAGGTTGAGTAAATCATGGGGTAATTTTCATTTTTGGGTGAACTATCCCTTTAAGTATTTTGCAATTTGTCTTGTTGCTTCTCAGAAGGAGAAGGAAGAGGAGCAGAGGATACGTGAGGAGGTTCAGCTTTTGGAGTTTGTCCGAGTGAGACAGAATCTGAAGAAAGTTCATACAGCTCTACAGAAGAACATTCACTCCTGAATCGTACAAGCACTGATCTGACTAAAGACATGCTTCATTTGCAAATTGTTTCAATATATTCATAATTATCTTGTTATTAACCTTTTTCAGTCTGTTCGCTATTCTTTTCATTGTGTTCTGCAGTAATTAAATAATGTTAAAAAACAGACACATGGTAATCATAGTTTCCTTCAAATACCATTATTATTGCTACAGTTAATGGTAGGCCCTGGTACTGTAAAACCATATGAAATCTGCTAAAATCGTTCTGTCATTTTGAACTTTTTTTTTTTTTGCTGAGAGAAGGGGTCTGTACAAAGTTATCAGCATTATTGTAGTACCACAAGGTCATTAAATAAATAACACCATTCTACCATGCTACATGTTCAACCAAATGGTTGTCATATCCATGTTTTTGATAATTAATTAGTAAAAAAAAAATAATAATAATAACAGGGTAAATAAATTTCTGTGTTAAAGTATTTATAAATGTCAGTATTGTAACGTTTAGTTTTATCCTATTAGGGAAAAAAAATCAAACCCTATTTATTGAATTAAATAAACATGGTTTTGTTAAAAACAATCTTCCTGCGTTTGCAATAAAACGATCCAATCATGAAAATACGCACTGTTTGCGCATTCATCAAATAGTAGCAGTATTTGCGAAACAATGCGTGTTGCGCAACTGCAGCGCGTACATGAGCCCACTAAACACACCCTCGCCTTTTCTCCTGCGCTGTGATTGGATGATCCGGGACATGAGCTAGCGAATGATCTTAGGAAAGCGGAATAAACAGGACCAGCTGCCTGGATGTTGGTCATATGATGTGCCGTATTTCACTGTCTCTGCAAAATTGAGGAAGAGTCGAATTAACAGCGCTTTTATATTTACTGTCACTAAAAAAGAAGATCGTTTTTAAAACAGTCAAGTATAGACGAGGGGTTTTCTTCATCTGGAGGAACAGGTGAGTGATTATAAAGCGTTTTGCCCGCAGGGAAAAGCTGCCAAGAGGACGCGGGTTTAGACATGATTTGTGTTTCTCGTTAAGTTGTGTTGCACTGCACGCAATGTAGAGATTTTTTACGGTAATAATAGCAACAGCTATCACAGATTAAACAAAAGAGTCGTAGAGAGTCAGCAAACACTTTGCCTTTACTAAAAGCTTTCAGTTCGTTCGAGCAGATAATGTTAATGATGCACTAAGCAAAAGCTTGTGTTTAATAAATGACCCGAACAGCTGACAGTGGCTGCTGTTTCATTTTGTTTCAGTATGGAACTGAGTTCCCATTCAAGTTTTTGTTAGCAATTACCATAGAAATGCACGTCAGTGCATGTGAAATAAGGTTTTAATCTAGTAGAAACAGTAAAGCTGCTATAAGCACTTTTGTTGTCAGTACAGGCACCTGGAATAACAAAGTAATAATAAAATAAATGGGATTTAAAAAAGAAATCAGTGATTTTTTTATTTTTATTTATTTTATTTTAAGTTTAGTTTTCAGTTTTAGTTTTCTGATTGGCTAAGATGCTGACACATTATTGTTCATAAATGCATAGCATATCAAAAACATCACACTGCTTCATATAATGGGCCATTCTACAGAACTGGTTCAATGTCAGAGTTGGAAACTCTTGACAACAAATTTTGTATATATGCAAACTGTATAATATCCAAAGTACACATTTCTAGTAATTGTGCAGTTAATTCTCATATTGTATTTTCAGAAAGTTTTGGAAAGTTTGTCCTCTCCCCAGATTTGTCACTACCGAAACACAGCAATATGTAATTTAATTGGAAGGGTTATATTGACCTCTTAAGATTTTGCTTACATCTTCCTTGTAAATATCAATTTTTTCTGTTTTAATAAAAAGTTGTCAGAGGTAAATCAATAGCAATTAACATTTTAACATTATTTCAGGTGTGATTTATGAGATTTGTTGTATTTTGAATCTGTTTTTTTGTTGTAAAAGGCAAAACGTCAAAGATTTAAGTATTCATTAGTTTAAATATACATTGAACCAAACACTATCATAACATCTTAGTTGATAATTCAGTATACTTTATATTTGACAAACAATCAAATGTTTCGCCTGTGACAGCACATTTTTGGTAGTGACAGTAATGTTTTGTTAGAGGCCACATCACATTACAGAATTTTAACTTGCATAGTAAAACACTCCCCCAAATAAAGTATTATGTGTTCCCTTTTGTCACTACCGAAACAATGATGACATGTTTCAGTCGTGACTATTACGGTAGTGACAATTTTATGGGATAACACCCAAAAAAACAAAGATGTCACTGCTGAATTTTCACCAAATGTTTCGGTCGTGACAATTTTAGATACTTTTGAAGCTAGCTCAAAGATCCTAATCAGCATAGTTTGCTAGCACAGTTCTAAACAGTTGTACAAAAACTAAAAAACTAAATGTTATGGAATAACAGAAGTGTGTTTGATTATTGTTCGGTAGTGATGTTCCTTAAAGTTACACACACATTTTTAGACCTTTGAACGCATTTACCTCAAAATGTAGGGACCCATGTAGCTATGAAAGAGAGGGACACATGAATATTTCCTGTTCATAAATGTAGGGGTGTAGTTAAAAACATTCTCAGCCAATGGACTAAAACACTGTTTCGGTAGTGACATGAACACATTGTTTTACATAAAGTTTCATAAATTACAAAGAAAATATAAACATGTTTTGTTTTGTTTTTTTTTTAATCAAAAAGATCTTTTTAAAAACAACAATGGAATAAAAAGCAAAAATAATGTCAATATCATTTTCATAAGCTGAAATTTTGGGGTAAGGGTTCAGGACAGCCACCTCCCGAATGAAAGTACCCAATAAATGATATTTTTTTTTATAAATTAAGCTTATTGATATGTTAAATATTGTTGTGGGTTTCAGTAGATAACAGAAGGATCTTAGTAAACATCTGCGATAACTCTTAACTGCTTTTTAAATGTGTTTTTTGGTTGTGGTACATCAGTTTGCACCAGTTCTTTAGAATGGCCCATATTTAGGAGAATTTAGCAAGACTGAATTCATCTTTGCTTTGCTGAGTTATTGATTATGCAGAAAGTTTGGATGTATAATAAGCAGCTGATTAAAGAGAAATAAAGTTAACATATGGACAATAAACACAGATTCACTGACAAAGATCAAGGGTCAGTTTTTGACATCACTAGGATAGCTGCAGCTTCTTTATATTCAAACATTATTAGTCTTACTATAAAACAGACATCATCAGACATAAAACAATCACTTTTTATTTTAAGGAACAATGACTGCAGCACTGCTGGAACAGTATCGAGAGAGATTCCGGACTGAACTGGACAGAGTGGTGGATTTCTGGCTGAAATATTCCCATGACAAAGAACACGGGTGAAATGATTCACATGGCTTTAGCAGCATTTCCCTTATAATTCTTTAAATATCTAACTGGATGTTAAATTATTTGTATTCTGTAAGCCTTGAATGATTAACATACATAAATGCTGAAGCATTGAAATAGTTCTCAACACTGAACCCTGAGGGACACCTGTCCTTACAACAGTGTTGATAAGACTTAATAAATATTTTGAAATGAGCAATTATTTAAGGCATACATACTTACATATGTACCTAAGTTATAAGTGTAAGTAACAATTACTTAGTTTAATATGTGTATTAAATATAATGCCCCTGTTAAATGTTTGTTTCATTTTATTGACTTTAGTGGTTATTTTAACTGCCTTGGAAAAGATGGGAAGGTCTATGATGAGCTGAAATATGTGTGGTTACAAGGGAGACAGGTTAGAGATTTTTCTTTTTCCATTTTAGTTTTTATTTTCAAGTTCTTTTTATACACATATTAATCATAAGTTTTTGTCTTAATGAAAGCTGTGTTAAATTGAGTTTAATTTATCCACTAGGTCTGGATGTACAGCAGGCTGTATCGTACAATGGAAAGATTTCACAAACCTGAGATTCTTGAAGCTGCTAAATCAGGTTTGTGATTCAGTAGCTTTTTCCATCCATCCATTCGACTAATGACTGCAAAAAATGTAGCTTTGTCATCGCGAGAGTAAATTGTATTTAAAATTCTATTTTATTCAAATGTAAAAATACATTTGAATAAAAAACTTATTTTAAATTGTAATAATATTTATATAATAATATTTTTGCTGTATTTCTGACCAATCAAATGCAGCCTTAGTGAGCAGAGAGAGAGAGAGAGAGAGAGAGAGAGAGAAAGAAAGAAAATTAATTTGAAAAATATTAATAAAAGAAAAAGAGTGGTCATAAAAAATGCATTTTTTTGTGCTGCCCTGAAAAATCTATTGCGTGAAACAGATGTTGACACATACAGCAGTCATTACCCCAATGACCCTGTTCAAAAGTAAATGTGTACACTACCAGTCAAAAGTTTTCAACAGTAAGACTTTTAATGCTTTTTAAAGAAGTCTCTTCTGCTCACCAAGCCTGCGTTTACTTCATCCAAAATACACCAAAAGCAGTAAGATTATAATATTGTAATATTTTTACTTTTTAAAATAACTGTTTTCTGTTTGAATATATTTTAAAATGTAATTTATTCCTGTGATCAAAGCTACATTTTTAGTATCATTACTCCAGTCTTCAGTGTCACATGATCCTTCAGAAATCAGTCTAATATGCTGATTTGCTGTTTAAGAAACATTTTTCTTTCTTTCTTTCTTTCTTTCCAATATTTAAGTACATTTTTTTCATGGTTCTTTGTTGAATAGAAAGATCCAAACATCAGCATTTATCTGAAATAAAAAGCTTTTGTAACATTATACACTATACCATTCAAAACCTTGTAGTCAGTATAATTTTTTTTTTCTTTTTTTGGGAAAGAAAGTATAAATATTGATACTTTTATTTAGCAAAGATGCTTTAAATTGATCAAAAGAAAAGACATTTATAATGTTACAAAAGATTTCTATATTTCTGATAAATGCTGTTCTTCTGAACTTTCTATTCATCAAAGAAACCTGAAAAAAAATCTACTCTCAGCTGTTTTCAACGATAATAGTAGTAGTAGTAATAATAATAATAATAATAATAATAATAAATGTTTTTAAAGCAGCAAATCAGGATATCAGAATGATTTCTAAAGGATCATGTGACTGGAGTAATGATGATAAAAATTCAGCTTTGAAATCACAGGAATAAATTACATTTTTAAATAGAAAGCATTTATTTTAAATGGTAAAATTATTTTAAAATTTTACTGTTTTTGCTGTCCTTTGCATCAAAGAAATGCAGGCTTTGTGAGCAGAAGAGACTTTAAAATCATAAAAAATCTCACTGTTCAAAAACTTTTGACTTGTAGTGTATGTAATCGTGTTTATGTACGTATGTTTTTTTTTTTTAATTATTATTATTATTTTTTTAAATATGCTAAAACTAAAGCTTCAGAAAAACCTCAAATAACATGAAATGGGTTCCCACACTTTATTGACAAACTATAAACTGTCAAACATTGTATTATTTTATTTAACTTAATTTTATTTAATTTCATTTTTTTAATTATGTTCCAATATTTGATTTTGCAACTTGGCAATCACACAGATATGCAGTGATGCTCAGTTAGTCTTGACTTTTAGGTGCTGCATTTCTGCAAAAGTTTGCCCGAGTTCAGGCCTCCAGCGGCCCGGGGAAATGTGCCTTCTGCCTGACGAGAGATGGGCGAGCAGTGAAGGTTCAAAGGACGATATTCAGCGAGTGTTTTTATGTGATGGCCATGGATGAGCTGTCCAGGATTACACAAGACAAAGAGATGCAGGTAAAACTATTAGTCAATTTCTCACCTAAAACTTAAAACAGGTTAACTGATAATGAAACAAGTTCTTAGCAATGCATATTACTAATCAAAAATTAAGTTTTGATATATTTATGGTAGGAAATTTACAAAATATCTTCATGGAACTTGATTTTTTGAAGAAAAATAAATAATTTTGACCCATACAATGTATTGTTGGCTATTGCTACAAATATACCCGTGCTAATTAAAACCGGTTTTATGGTCCAGGGTCACGAATCTCATGGTTGATGTCAGGTTGTGTTTTGTCTGTGCTCTCCACAGGCAGATGCTGAGAGCATGATGGATCGGTTGATATTCTGGGTTCAGACTGATTCGTCAGAACTCGGTCGTCCTCAACTTCCTGGTGATCCACCAATCAACAGCATGGCAGTTCCCATGATGCTCCTGTGCCTGGTGGATCAGCTGACTGAGGGTAGAACTGATGTTGCAGAAAAGTACAAAGACCTGAGCACATGGTGTGTGGAATGGATACTGAAGCATATACAGGTGAGCAAACAGTAAACAAGCTTCAGTGATGTGAAATGTGCATATAATGCATAAAATAAAAAAGAAATTCTGAGATGAAGGAAAAACCAAATGATACATTACACTAAATTCTTTCATCTCAGAGAGATGGAAAAGCCATTTTGGAAAATGTCACATTGAATGGAAAGGAACTTCCAGGCTGTCAAGGGCGCTTGCAGAACCCTGGTAAATGAGCATTTCAAAATACAACAGGATCAGTGACTTGCTGATTGCAATATGAATGAAGCCTCCTCATGAATTCTCTAATCAGTTTGTTAGCTTGTTTATCTGCATCTGATAAAGATTCTTGGAGTAAATCCAACCTCACTGCCACTTTCCATATGAATTCAGCGTCCGTTTCTGTCTGTGGTGTCTCTGTCTAGGTCACGCTCTGGAGGCTGGCTGGTTCCTGCTGCAGTACGCACAGAAAAAAGGGGACGTGCAGCTGGAGAAGACAGCAGTGGATAAGTTCATGGAGATCCCGTTCCACACCGGATGGGACAAACAACATGGTGGCCTTTTCTACTTCCTGGATGTAGATGGTCATTGTCCAACTCAGGTTAGATTACACACCATGACACAAACATGGGGTGTTTTCTAAAGCCCATCTGTAGGTTTTTGGCCAATTTAGATTTTTTTAATCAACATCAGACAGTCAGTAAGAGAAGTCATTGTGATTGGCTGTTCAGTTTAGTGAACCAGCACACAAAGAAAAAAAAATGTAAGTGATGAAGGCGAGTCAACAATAGTCAGCGACTGTAGTATTTGTATGTGGTGTGTTCAAGCACAACTTCTTGGCTCAGATGGTCGTGATGCAAGCTTTTATCGCCACTGGTTCTTTCACATTGCTTTGGTCGATCATGACCTTGAAGTAGTTCACTTCCAGAGAAAATTTCCTGATAATTTACTCACTCCCATGTCATCCAAGATGTTCATGTCTGTCTTTCTTCAGTCACAAAAAAAAATCAAAACATTCCAGGATTTTTCTCCATATAGTGGACATCAGTGGAGGCCAGCAGTTTGAAGGTCCAAATTGCAGTTTCAGTGCAGCTTCAAAGGGCTCTACATGATTCCAGCTGAGGAAGAAGGGTCTTAACAAGTGGTCATTTTCTTAAAAAAAAGTATATATTTTTTTAAAGAAGTCCACTTCCAGAACAACAATATACAGTAACAATAATTTACTCACCCCCTTGTCATCCAAGATGTTCATGTCTTTCTTTCTTCCGTCGTAAAGAAATTGTTTTTTGAGGAAAACATTTCAGCATTTTTCTCCATATGGTTCCCCGAGTTTGAACTTCCAAAATGCAGTTTAAATACAGCTTCAGTAAAAAATCCCATCTGAGGAAGAAGGGTCTTATCTAGTGAAACGATCGGTTATTTTCCTAAAAATAATACAATTTATATACTTTTTTTATCTCAAACACTCGTCTCGTCTCGTCTCGTCTCGCTCTGCCTGAACTCAGTTTTTTTCCGGTTCATGATAGTTAAGGTATGTCGAAAAACTCCCATCTCATGTTCTCCCTCAACTTCAAAATCGTCCTATATCGCTGTTTTACCTTTTTTGTTTGTCACTGGAAAGAATGGGTCAGTACTTCTGCAGCGATGTAGGATGATTTAGAAATGATTTTGGAAGTTAAGGGAGAAAATATGATTGAAGTTTTTCAACATACCCTAACTGTTTTGAACCAGAATACACAGAGTTCAGGAAGAGCAAAGACAGTCTTTTTTGAGATTGAAAAGTATTCAAATTGTATTTTTTTTAATGCATATTCTGTTGACCCTTCTTCCTCGGCTGGGATCGTTTACAAACACATTTGGGATTGTTTGAAGCCGCATTTAAACTGCATTTTGGAAGTTCAAACTCAGGGCACCATATCAGTCCATTATATGGGGAAAAATCCTGGAATGTTTTCCTCAGAAACCTTAACTTCTTTTCGACTGAAGAATGAAAGACATGAACATCTTGGATGACACGGGGCTGAGGAAATAATGAGAAAATTTTCGTTCTGGAAGTGAACTAATCTTTTAACATGAATGCTTTAATTACAAACATGATATTCTTGCTGGTAGGACTACATTAAGTGGATGTAATGTTCTATTTTTTGTTTATCTTTTGTTGTGTGTGTGTGTGTACAGCTAGAATGGAATATGAAGTTGTGGTGGCCTCACTGTGAAGCTCTGATCGCCTACCTGATGGCCTACAGTCACAACAGAGAGCCTGTGCTCCTGGACCGGTTCACACAGATCTATGACTACACCTTCAGACATGTAAGAGATGTGTTTGAGGCATTTAATGCTCTTTCAGTATTTGTAAATGCTCACACTAATCACAATGGTTCATATCCTGAATTTTATTCATTCTTTTCTCAAGTTTTCTGATGAGGAACATGGTGAGTGGTTTGGGTATCTGAGTCGTCAGGGAGAAGTTGTGCTGGATTTCAAAGGAGGACCCTTCAAAGGTAAGTGGCTGTGGAGAAATGCTTTCAGCACTGTCATGCTTAACGCTGAATTCATGTGTGACCCTAGACCACAAAACCAGTCATAAGTAGCACGGGTATATTTGTAGCAACAGCCAAAAATACATTGTATGTGTTGAAATTATCGATTTTTCTTTTATGGCAAAAATAATTAGGATATTAAGATCATGTTCCATGAAGATTTTTTGTAAATTTCCTACAGTAAATATATCAAAACTTAATTTTTAATTAGTAATGTGCATTAATTAACTTAATTTGGACAACTTTAAAGGGGATTTTCACAGTATTTCGAAATTTTTTTTTCAAATCTGAGGGTGCCAAATATTGTCCTATCCTAACATAGATCATCTGAAAGCTGAATAAATAAACTTTGCATTGATGTATACATTTAATATTGACCCTTAATACTGGTTTTGAGGTCCAGTGTCACATATTTGTGTTTTAGTGTATTTTAAATAAAATGTGACCTTGGACCACAAAAACAATAATAAAGGTAATTTTTTTTAAAACCTATTTTTTGATTAGTAATATGCATTGCTAAGAACTTCGTTTGGACAACTGTAAAGGTGATTTTCAGATATCCATTTTAAATAGTATCTTAGCCAAATATAGTCATAACCTAACAAACCATACATCAATGGAAAGGTCACTTATTCAGCTTTTGTATGATTTATAAATCTTGTCAATTAAAAAAAAAAAAACCCTTTATTACTGGTTTTGTTGTCCAAGGTCACATTTTATTTAAAATGCACTAAAACACAAATATGTGACCCTGGACCACAAAACCAGTCATAAGGGTCAATATTTTGAAATTGAGATTTATACATCATCTGAATAAATAAGCTTTCAATTGCTGTCCATTGTCAGGATAGAACAATATTTGGTTGAGATACAACTATTTGAAAATTTGGAATCTGAGGGTGTGAAAAAATCAACCTTTAAAGTTGTCCAAATCAAGTTAATTAATGCGTATTACTAATTAAAAATTGTTTTGATATATTTACGGTAGAAAATTTACAAAATACCTTCATGGAACATGATCTTCACTTAATATCCTAATGATTTTTGGCATAAAAGAAAAATCGATCATTTTCATCCATAAAATGTATTTATGGCTATTGCTACAAATATACCCGTGCTACTTAAGACTGGTTTTGTGGTCCATGGTCACGTACTATGAAATAGTATTACTAATTTAAAATGACTTTTCTATTTGAATATATTTGAAATTTTAATTTAATCCTGTGATGCACAGTCGATTTATCAGCATCATTACTCCACTTAAGTGTCACATGATCTTACAGAAATCATTCTGATTTGCTGCTTAGGAAACATTAAGAACAGTTGCTTAACATTTTTGTGCGGAAATGTTGGTCTATACATTGATGAAAATAAACATCACTGAAATAGGAATCTTTCACTATTACTATTATTCAACAGTGATATATTAAATTGATGAAAGGTTTTGATCCACTTCAAATGTTGACTACTGTATATATGTACACTTTTACAACTTTGCAAGTCTTTTGATCAAAGTTGTTCAAAACAATACCCATTCTTGTTTTAGGACAACTTTGAACTTTTTTTGATCCACTTCAAATGTTGACACACACATATATATATATATATATATATATATATATGGTAGTCAGTTTATTTGATCAGTTTTGAATCTGACACTTTTACTCTAACATTTATCTAGGGTTCTTCCACGTTCCTCGGTGTCTCTACATGTGTGAGAAGCTTCTGGACGGTCTTCTTGGAAAGCAGGATTCTTGAACTTGACATTTTGCACTCCCCGACCCAAGTGTGACAGGAAGTATGAATTGATGTTCTTGTAATTGATCAGTTTGCATAATGCCATAATTATACAATTTTAATCATACAGTTTTAGATTCTTCTATTCTAATTGAGCCTTATAACAATCACATTTATATGACGGGTTCGCATGAATAATTTTATTCATTATTTTTTTTTTTTAAAGCAATTCATCTGACATTTAAATGAAAAAGGGACCATATTGATTGTTTTTGTTTAGATTTTACGATTTCTAGCCATGGCTAGTAATATGTTTACAAGCTTGTTTCTCTCAGAAAGGTTTTCTTGATATAAAAACCACTAAAAATGTTCTTGAACTTTAAAATCACTCCTCTGATGATCACTGTGCTGCTCTTATGAGTGCCTCTTTTGGTCCATCTAGTACATTAATGTTTACTATATGTTAGTGTATAAAACATGTAAATTCATTCCAAACGTGCTGAATAAATTGACATGTCTACTAAAGTTCTCTTTGATATTGGCTTAACTATGGTAATTCACTAGAAACAAAGATCCTCTGAAACTCAAAAACACCTTACCTAAAAACAAAGCAGTAATTGAGTTTATAACAACCGGTTAAACAAGTCATGAAACAGATTCCTAAAACAAGTCTAAACTTTTATTTTCTAACAAGAGTGAAAAGAAACAAAGGCAACATTGAAATGAAAATGTTTATACACAAACTCACGACAATGCGTGTCTGCAATAGCAATACCAATAATAATAATAATATAATAGAATTATTAGAACCCCAGCGACAAAATAAGATGGAGATAAAGGGAGTTAAAGTGAGATTTTGTACAGTTTCTGTGGAGAGGAAGAGGGGGTAGAGAGCAGGTAGCTTAAAAGAGACAACAGAATCACTAAAAGGAAATGACAATGAAGACAGCAAAACTCAGAGGAAAAGAGAGAAAAGACTATGCGGTAACCTATCTTAGGAAAGTAGCACCAGAACGTAAATGCCTTTGATTTTTCCATCACACTTTCAAAATATTATACTAGTTTATTCACAATGTCGAATCTCCCTGACAAAACGCGAGACTCGGTACAAAAAGAATACGGGTTTCGTTGTGGCAGCGACGCCGGTTTCCTGTTAAACGCCCCCTTCTGCCCGTCGTCGAGTGTGTCTGTGTGAGAATACCTGGACGAGTCATATTATGCAGCACACGTCATTTGCGTTGAGAAGAGTTTGGTACATCTATATTGTAAAGACAGACAGCTTAACCGCAGGGCAAATCCCATTTTATCCCTCTTCTAAGAGAACAGAGATCTGCAGCCTGCACCAGTGCACCGTTCAGGATGAGGGGTGACAACAGAGGCAAAGAGGAAGAAAAACAGGAAAAAGTGCAGTGGTTAGTAGGGTGAGGAGCGTCCACTTGTTGGGTTGAAGAAAAAAAAAAAAAAAAGGAAAAAAAAAATTAATGTGAGCTTATTATGTGGGGAAATGAGCCTGAGGCCTGCATTTTTCTGTCTCTGTGGTTCTGTCATTCACGTCATCTCCTCCTCCACAGCTTCAGGAAATCATCACAAGATCTGCAAGAGACAAGCAAGCGTGTTTGTTTCGGATCGTAGACGTTTGATCGTTCTGACAAATACAATGTGTGCTTGAGACCAGCGTGTACCTGTGTGCTGATCTGTGGATTTCGTCTTCTTGGATTCAGAAGCCTCTGCGGATTTAGGCTCGCCTTCGGTTTTCTGGCTCTTTCTCTTCCTCTTAGAGTCCTTTGACTTGCTGCCACGACCTGAGCTTCTCTGCTCCTGCAGCTCAATCTGAAACGCATCGAATGAGTCAAGGCCTGATTATGAGAGATTCAAAAGGGCAGCAAAATAAACATTTCTGAATTACGACAAACAGAAATCGTGCCTAGATCAGCGTTAACACTGTTTCAAATGACTTCCACTCTGGTAGCTTTATATGCAAGATAACTGGAATTAATGTATTTGCAAACACAGCGCTTTCAAACAGTCACTGACAAACATGTCACATGACCTATGAACAGGAAAAACCAGTTACTTCTAACTTGTATGCAAATCAACTCCAATTAACCAGCTTGAGTTTGATAGCCATAAAAGTGGTGTAATGATACTGTGTGAGAAAAAGCCATAACAACTAACGGTTCAAAACGGTAATAAAGATAGGACAAGGTCTGTTGTCATAACAGTTCAAGTCGGGAGAGAACAATGAAAGGAAATAAAAGGGGGAGGGGAAAAAAAAAAAAAGGGAGTAAGGAAGGGAAATGAAAGAAAAGTGGCACAGGAGAGAACAGAAAATGAAGGGAATAGGACAAAAAGGCAAAAGAAAGCAAAATAAAATTCAAGAAAAGGAAGAAAACAGGAAAGAAAATCAAAAGGAATGAGTCAGGAAAAGAAATTAAATGGGAAAGAAATTGAACAGAAAATAAAAGGACATAAGGCAAGGAAAAATGAATAAGACAGGAAACAGAAAAAGGTTATAGTGAAATGGAAGGGAAATTAAATAGTAAGGATAAGTAAACAAAAGAAATAGGACAGGAAAATGAAAAAAAAGGATATAACGAGAACAGGAAACAATTATGGGGGGAAAAATAAAAGGAAATGGAATAAGACAAATAGGAAAAAGAAGGGAAATGAAATGCTGAGGAAAAGAAAAATTAAATGAAAGGACAAAAATAATGAAATAAAAGTTAAATGCTAAAGGGCAAGGAAATGAAAGGACAAAGAAAGGAAAACACAGTTGAAGTCAAAAGTTTACATACACCTTGAAGAATCTGCAAAATGTTAATCATCTTACTAAGATAAGGAGGATCACACAAAATGCATGTTATTTTTTTATTTAGTTCTGACCTGAATAAGATATTTCACATAAAATATGTTTACATATAGTCCACAAGAGAAAATAGTTGAATTTATAAAAATGACTCTGTTCTAAAGTTTACATACACTTGATTGTTAATACTATGTTGCCTAAATGATCCACAGCTGTTTTTTTTTTTTGTTTTGTTTTGGTTTAATGATAGTTGTTCATGAGTCATTTGTTTGTCCTGAACATTTAAACTGCCCGCTGTTTTTCAGAAAAGTCCTTCAGGTCCCACAGGCTTTTTTGTGTATTTGAACCTTTTCCAACAATGACTGTATGATTTTGAGATCCATCTTTTCACACTGAGGACAACTGAGGGACTCGTATGCAACTATTACAGAAGGTTTAAATCGCTGACTGATGCTCCAGAAGGAAAAACCATGCATTAAGAGCCAGGGGTGAAAACTTTTGAACAGAAATAAGGATGTGTACATTTTTCTTAATTTTTTCTAAATATAATATATTCAGTGCCTCCCTTCCGAAGCTACAGATGATACTTGCATGTTCCCCAAAACACAATAAGTTAAATTTACCCTGAATTTTTCATCCCTGGGCTCTTAATGCATCATTTTTCCTTCTGGAGCATCAGTGAGTGTTTGAACCTTCTGTAATAGTTGCATATGAGTCCCTCAGTTGTCCTCAGTGTGAAAAGATGGATCTCAAAATCATACAGTCATTGTTGGAAAGGGTTCAGATACACAAAAATGCTGAAAAACCAATCTAGTCTATGTAAACTTTTGAACAGGTCATTTTTATAAATTCAACCATTATTTTCTCTTGTGGACTATATGTAAAGTCTTATGTGAAATATCTTATTCAGGTCAGTACTAAATAAAAAATAACATGCATTTTATATGATCCCTCTTATTTTGGTAAAATAAACATTTTGCAGATTCTGCAAGGTGTATATAAACTTTTGACTTCAACTGTAAATGAATGGAATAAGGAAATTAAATGGTAAGGAAAAGTTATGGTAATTTGATATACGATTAATGACATTACTTTTTTATTTTTTTCCAGATTCCGTTTTTCCCATTTTCATGTTCCTGGATTCCGAATTTTTCTATACCTTGTTTTAATGGTTAAAATAAATGTTATTAATTTAATAAGTAAATAAAAAGCATGTCTAATTAATTGAAATCATGAAACGTAAACTTTTAATATACTGCTGGTAAATTGTGTAACAAATTAAATTTCTAAGGCCCTATGACACGTTTAGTTTTTTTTTTTTCCCCCTCATATTGAGTTTTTTTTTTTTTTTTTTTTAACCAAATTTGCCCCCGGTTTCATAGACAAGGCTTAAGCCTAGTCCCACACTAAAATGTTTCAACTAAAAGAAACTTGCACTGACTGATCTTAAAATATATCAGTGCCCTTGTTTTGTCTCCAGATGGACACCAATTATGTTTTTTTTTTTTGTTTTTAAAAACCAAGGAATGTTTATAAAAAATTACTTAAATGTCCTAATTGAACTATGGCCTAAGTCTAAACCCTGACTGTGAAACCATGCCTTGGCGTTTTCAATTAATTCTCTGGATTCTATTTCAATGGTTTCATTACATTTTAATTAGAGAAAAAAAAAAAATAATAAAAATAAATAAATATTATTATTGTTATTATTATTAACATTTCTTTTTTTTTCTCCTTTTTTTCAGAAATACAGTGTTGTGTATTTACATGTAAATAAATTCTGGTAAATAATTTTTCTGGTAAATATTCTTTAAAAAAAAAAATTGTTTTAACAATAATTTTATTAGTAGTAGTACTACTATCATTTCATTAAGTAATATATTTTCGTCAGTTTATTCCCCCCCAAGTTAAACCTAACTTTTATTTCGACATGTTGCCACGAAGACCTATGGTGTCTGTTTGTATTTGATATGACAGTAATTTTTCTCAAACAAAATGGTAAAATGCTCATGAAGTGACTCTCTATAGAGAAATTCTAAATATTTTGTTTGTTTATGTACTCGTTTACTAAGCCAGCAGAGGCCCAAAATACAGCGAGCATCATGTGTGCTTCAGTATGTGCAGTAAACGAAATCTGCTCATCCGCTCCATTCATTCACACACAGTGCAGCTTAAATTACTCTATTTTAATTACTCTACTTTTAATCCAAAATTTGGCAAATTCTGTGTTCTAAGGTAAATTCCTTTTTTATGACTGCATTTTGCTATTGGTGCCTAGAAGCACCAAAAATGACCCTCACAGTATAAATCTGATGGTCTGAGACGCCTCCCTCACCTGTATGAGCGTGTGCAGGGCATCACTGGGCGGCTGTGATGCCGCCTGTAGGATCCGGTAAATAGTGTGTGTCTGGTCAAGCGTGACCTCCAGCAGGTCTCCTTCTAGCTGAAGCTCCTCCAGCTGTGCTCTGGTGGATGCGGTCAGCTCGATCACCGACCCTTTAAGACACGGCACTAGTGACAACAGAGACTCCACCCCTAACGAGACAACAGCCAATCGGTTAAAAATAAATATAAAAACAGCTTGATTACTCATATCAGGAAGGTCTGTGAATGACGGAAGCAACTAACCTGTAATGTCATGAGTGCCTGACTTCTTACCAACTCCATTCTGACACCCAGTCTGGACAGGAAGAAGAAAAAGAAGTTTTTATAAAACTTTATAAGACGCCTAGATTTTCATAAATGTATATAAACTGCACTTCATCACCTGTGAACCATTAGCAGCCTTCTCTTCACTCTTTTTTGGCGAGTTCACGTCGTCTGTCAGATCGATAACACCATCTTCCGTTTCTTCTGAGTCAGATAACACAATTACAGCATCTCCATTCCATTTGTTTTTCTCCTCTGGCTCTTCCTCTTTTATACTGCTCATTTCCTCCTCCACTTGTTGGAGTCCCTCTAGCACCCTCTGTACTTCCGGAGTGTCTAGTGCTAGTTTGGCTCGACCCTGCCAGTTAATGGCTCTCTCTGTAAGACACTGTAACGCCTCTCCCTCTGGCAGGCGTACAGGTAACTTCTGTAGCGCCACCAGCAGCGCTAAAATAGTTTCCAACCGTGGCCGCCTGGATCGTTGGCATCGCGGACAGAGGAAACGCGTGTTCCAGTCCCACCAGCAGAGGGGCTTTGAGAGATTTGTGTCAGAGGAGCCCAGCAGTGATGGGAAGGGTACGCAACCTCCGTGGAACCAGTCTTTGCACAGATGGCAACGGTGAAGCAAGGGCCGGGGCGGGCCACTGCACACGCACACTGATTGGCTAGGGGTGAGGGAAGGGGCGGAGCCACCATTCTGCAGCACGGCACTGTCCGAGTTGAGGGGTGTGTCTGTATCCATGGAGTCACTTGGTTTCCTTTCCGTCTTGATACCGTTCTGTTCACCGCCTGCTCCTTTTTCCACACCGGGTTTACTTAAATTAACCTGCTGGAGGCGAAGGAGGGCCTCTTTCTCCAGACGCTCCCCTTCTTTGAATGCCATCACCTGATATTGATGACATAAAAGTCACATCTCACACGCAAAACCTGATCAACTTACAGTAAGAAAAAATCTAGTTAGGAAACTCAGCTTTGTAAAGCATGAAAGCATACTTCCTATGTCTATTTTCAGGCAGCTCACTTTTGGAACAGCATATGTCCAGTGTATGACATACACTTCAGATAAACTAGTCTGATGTATAAACACTCAAAAACAATAAATGGAACAGTTATGAGGTAACAGAACTCACAATGGCTCCTGGGTCTCGGAGGTCCTGAGCAGTGAGGCCTAATACATTGACATCTGAATCTGCTTCCGTACCCATTGAGTTCTCCTCCCTCTTCTTGCTCTTCTCAACACACGGGCACAACACCTACACAGAATTGGAGGTAAAACATGGTCATGTAAAACTAAATAGTTGCTATTTTTGGTAGAAACCTTGAATAACATTTCAGAGTCAAAAGTGTAGATTATGGGTCTTCAACTCAGTTCCTGAGGACCCACTGTCCTGTTCAGCTCCAACCCTAATCAAACACATCTGAACCAGCTAATCAAGGTCTTCAGGATCACTCGAAAAGTCACAGGCCAGGTGTGCAAAAGCAGGTTGGAAATAATCTTTGCAGGACAGTGGGTCCCTAGGGCAGAAGACCTATGGTATAGATGGTCTCTTCACCTCCAGCAAACTGTGCTGGCTGTTCTTCTTCAGGAAGGTTTTGCTGGCTTTCTCTCTCCAGGAGTGAGCACTGGCCACCTGCAGCTCCAGCTGCTTCAGCTCCTCCATCTTCACTGGCAGGTCCCGCCCAATGGCTACCAAACCCTCCAGGTCATCAAGACACGGGTAGTGCTCACCGTTCTTCTCAGAAAAAAAACAGAAAAGACACATTCACACTAAGCAACCACCCTGAATGGCCAAACCATATTGGTTGACCATTATATACAACATCAACTTGGCTAAATCATTTCTACCTGAATTTCCTCCAGATCAGTGACCCAAGCGCGAGCTCTGCTTAAGCAGGCCTGCAGGGACAGGATGTTAGGCAGCTGCACTGGTATTAGCTGAGCCTCATTCACGATGGCCTCCAACGTTGACAGATGGTGTTTCTGCCTGCTCAGAAGAAACAATTGAGAGATGAAAATGGAGGCTGCATAGGTGTAATGACACATTTCAGCTAGGGCGGTCATGATTCCGAGATTCAATTTGTGTACTCAAATTTGTAAAAAAAAATTGTTGCATTTTGCCCATGTCTAGTGCCCGGTGAAATACCAGAAGTGGTGCATTCCATGCATGACAATCCATGAAACGCATTATTACACAGTCTTCCAAGGCTTCATGATATATTAAACCCATAAAAAAAAAAAAAAAAAAAAAAAAAAAAAAAAGGAAACAAACAAAAAAAAATTCATCAAGCATAATGCTATTGTGAATTCACAAACGCTACGATTCAATTAAGTAAATATATGCAATACAAGTTTAATGTATACCGTTTAATTATTTACATGTGTGTAGGTTACGTACGTGCATCTCAGAACGGCTCCGTTCATAGTAAATGCTGCTCCACAAAAACAGTTATCATTTACATGTGTGGAGCATCTTGAACTACATCTCTACATATTGCTGTGAGTTTGGGTGTATTATAACGTTCATCTGGGAGGGCAACATGCACCATTACATCAGATTTGTAAGGTAAATCACTTATATGATTTACAAAAGTATTATATGAAGGTATTATCATTTATTGAACCTGCACAAACACAGGAGAATACATTGGTATCTTTCTTAATATGCTAACTGTTCATCACTATTTTAAAATGAAATTTAAACCCTAGCTCTGAGTTTACATGCTTTGATGTCCACATTTTCAAAAAATTAGAGAGGCTGTAGCAGCTGTCGTAAAGAAACAGCCAAATATTAAAGATTAAGTGGACATTTGAATTAAATGTTTTTAATCAAAATTACAAGGATTAGATCCCACAGTAAAGTGTAAAAACAATTGGCAGGTCATTTGTCAGCCTCTACGCGCATTTGTTATAAATGCATAATGTATATAAGTTCTACTGTTTATAATACATGATACATGTATTTTAACAGTGTATTTTAATAAAACCATGATTACTTGCTTTTGATACTTTATTTGAACTAATTATTATTGCCTCATTGCTATATGTATGTTTTGTCATTTTAAAGGCTACTGTTCACTTGGGTCTTTTTTAAGGTGTGTTCACACTTGTCATGTTTGGTTTGATTAAAACGAACTCCAGTGCCATTGCTCTGTTAGTGCGGTTCATTTGAGTAAGTGTGAACGCTGCCATCCGAACCCTGGTGCGCACCAAACAAGTGGACCAAGACTGCTAAAAAGATGGGTCTCTCACTTCCAAATGAACGCCTGTGCGATTTGAATGAAATATGAACGCAAAACCAGGGCTAGAAATTAACTTTTTTACTAGGTAGCACTGGTGCTCCTAAATTCAAAAAGTTAGGAGCACCAAATAAAATTTAGGAGCACCCAATGAATATTAAGGAGCACCACAATTGCCAATTGACAGGAACGGCCAGCAACATCCTGATGATTAATAGCTTCACCAGTCGAACCTGATCCTGAAATCTTTACCACACACTTCTTTTTAGTAATGCACTGATCTTGATTCTTCATGGGCATAAAACACCTAGGCCAAACCACACATGAAAGATAACTTACTCCAGTAATCAGGCACTGTTTGACTGGCTTTTTATTTATTTCATTTTTTGTGCGCACACTTCAAATGTTAAGCGCATGTCAGAACAGCATGCAAATGAAATGTTTAAGCAGTAAGGTTTAAAGCACATGCAAATAATGTACTTGCGTGATTGCAAATAAGTAAACATTTGGTGTGAATGTAGGCTATGCCATGTGAGACAGAGGCGCCAGAACTGCAACTGATAGAATGTGCGCTGTAGCACGATAGGCCTACTTTATTTCTTCAATAATAGCAGATCGTAGGGATATTTTAATAATCAAGAATCAAAAATGTTCATATCGTCACGCACACCCCTAATTGCAATGCAGTGCAAATCCGGAACAGAGATTAGTTAAAAGAAAATATTTGGAGTGAAAACCAGCCAATTCCGAGTTCCAACGGAGTTGAACGGAGTGATTGACGGCTAATATCTAAAATCTGCATTAAAGCTAAAAATGTAAAGATGAAGTTTAATTGGTTATGTAAGTTAATGTTGGATAGAACGGCTCACTGTATCAGCTCACAGCAGTCGAAATGAAAACAAGAAAGAAATGAAAACAAGTCGCACCACAACCATTACTTGCACAAATGCTCCCAAATATATTTTGAGGTCGCGGAGATTAAATTCCGGAAGCATATGTGACCAAAACGGTCGCAATTTCGAGCCCTGAACACAGAGCAAATACTTCTAAACGAACTAAAAATAGGAAGTAATGACAAGATGCGATGCTATGCGACATGATTTCATGAAGGGAACAAGCGGTGTATCCAAAACAAAATGAGCAGAGGGCAAAAGTGGAGTAACGAGAAGGTAAAGTGCCTTTTATGAGCTCTTTGTGAGTTCGCAGGTGGTGAAAATAAAATCATATACATGCAACGAGAGCGCTTAATCTAGCAGACAGCATTGTGTGTATTCGGCTTAAAGCAGCACTGTGGGTGTACGACAGAGTGACTGATCGGTCTGTTTAGTGCTGCTTTAAATCGAATGCACCTTTTCCTTTTGGTTGAGTGTTTTGTGAGTTTCATGACAAAATATACATCATTCAACTCGACCAATCAGGTTGTGAACGTATCTATGCCTTTAGGTTCGGTAAGTTCACTGTCAAAAATGCTAGTGTGAACGCTAACCGGACCAGGACAAAATGTATCATTTTCCTTTTTGGTCCAGACCAAATGAACCAAACGAGCTGAACTACAAGTGTGAACACACCCTTAATTATAATTTGAAAAATAATTATCGGATTAATCGATTAATCGTCAGAATAATCAAACGATTACTCATTAGTGACAGCCCTTGTTCTGGCCCTCACTTGAACCAGCTCACCTGTCCTCCAGACAGATCTGTGCTTTCTCCTCCCAGCGCTCGGCTATAGTCAGTAGCTCTTGCAGTTCAGCCATTGCGGTCTCCACTGATACACTCTGTGGTACGTTACAACCTGACTCCATCAAGTTCCTCAGCACAGCTAGAGTGACCTCACTCCCCTCCGGCCCCAACGTCCGCCTGACCTCTCCCAGCCATCGACCCTGCTCCTGTAGCCCGCTCAGGAGCTCACATGCCGGGGCAATAACGGGCAGCGATGCTCCCTCCTCCAGCAGGGCTTGGATCTCTGCAGCCGCGGGAAGAGGAGAGTCCTGCTTCCACTCGCTTTTTGTGCTGTCAACCAGAGCTTGAGCACGTGCATCAAACTCTTCTATCTTCTGCAACACCGCCTGGAAAAGAAGAAACAGTGGATGAATTTTCAAGCTTTATACAGGGTTCGTACATATACTGTAAAACGAAATTCCAGGACTTTCAAGAACTTTTTTTAATTTTCAAGGACTTCAATTAGAGATCTATTTCAAATTCTAAAAAAAAGGAAATGGATATAAAAATATACTAATAAAAAAAAAAATTTAATTTTGTATTTGTGTATACTTTTTTCTTTGTTCTGTTTTTATAACTGCCTTAAAGGTTTAACATTGTCTACTGTTTAAAAAAAAAAAAAAAAAAGATTTGTGAATTCGCTCCGAAACCCTGATCTGAAACAAATGATTTGCAAACCCGCCCTGAAGTCCCGATCTAAATCAAATGATTCTCGATCCACGCTCTGAAGAACCATAATTTCAGATCAGGACACGGATCAAGGATCGTGAATCATTTGACTTAGATTGGAAGTTTGAGCATCGCAAATAATTTGATTTATATCAGGACTTCAAATCACGTATCGCGAACCATTTTATTCGAATCGTTCATTCTGCGAAATGATTCACAAACCTGTTCCGATCTAAATCAAATAAGTCGCAATATGTGCTCTGAAGTCCAGATCTAAATCAAACGATTCGCGATACACAATTTGAAGTCCCAATCTGAATCAAATGATTTGCGAAACGGTTTAATTGATTCAGATTTTCGAAAATCTGTTTCACCCATTACTACTTGCTTTTTAAGATCGTTACAAGCAACGTCGAAATTCGAAAATGAATGGCTCTTTTCATTTGATCTGGTTTTTGCTAGTGAATCACTTAAAATGAATGACTGGGTCACGAGTTTGAAGCAATCGGAGCAGTTCCAGCATAAAATGACTCAACTGATTTGGTTTGTCTGTTCCTCTTTGCTCGATTGCCACTGGCTTGGCTCGATTGTTTTCTGACATTAACTGAAATAAGCGGAAAAGGTATGTGCTTATTGACAAAATTAAACGCTTATTTCTTAGATACATTGTCTTTCAATAATTCAAGCACTTTTCAAGCACCTATTCAGGAACATGAATATTTTCAAGGGTTTCCAGGCCTTCAAAAAGTCAAATTCAAGTACTTCAAGCACTTTAAAGGAACACTCCACTTTTCTTTGAAAATAGGTTCATTTTCCAACTCCCCTAGAGTTATACAGATGTGTTTTACCGTTTCTGTATCCATTCAGCCGATCGCCAGGTCTGGCAGTAGCACTTTTAGCATAGCTTAGCATAAATCATTGAATCCAATCACTTTCAGGCGCTGCGTAATATCATTGCGCCTGCTGCACCCATGGTACAGCAGCAAAATTCCTTGATTATTACGCTGGAATGAGAGAATAGTTCCTAGCCATATTGGCCTATAAAATCGCAACTTTTCTTTTTCCACCAGTCTTAGTACACGATGTGACTACAGAAGAGTCCAGTTTTAAATAGGAAAAATATTGAAACACTTTAGTCATTTTATAGCAAGATGCTAATGGTCTAATCGGATTCAATGATTTATGCTAAACTATGCTAAAAGTGCTACCGCCAGACCCGGAGATCGGCTGAATGGATTCAAAAACGGTAAAACACATCTGTATAACTCTAGGGGAGTTGGAAAATGAGCCTATTTCAAAAAAAAGTGGAGTGTTCCTTTAAGCACCTTGTACGAACCCTGTATATATGCCATATCGTTGGACTATTTTCCCTCCTTCTTACCTGCACTTCCTCCAGCTGTTTTATAACGCAGGGCAGATTCTGCATGGTGTCCACTAAAGTCCTCAGCTCCTCCAGATTCATTTTCCTGCTCTGGCTGTTGCTGAGGAGCTCTGTGCTGTTGCTCTCACACTTGTTTATGTCCACAAGGACGGAATTGAGGCGCTGCAGCAGCTCATTATTGGGAAACTTCTTGTCAGCTGCCTCTTCTTTCAGAACCTCCAGTTCTTTAATGTCTGAAGAGAGACGAAAACATATAACTGGACTTTCAGTGGAGGTTAACTTGTTGTTGACGCTATTCTCAAATTTGGTCTCATGCTAGGTCAGTGGCTATAAGGGTTTGTTGATTTTTGTAATTGCATTCTGTTTTGCACATCCCCAGCACCTATTAAAATGGTTAATAAGAACTGTTTATGAAAAAAGGCTTGTGACAGTCGCATTTACCTATTTTGTTGCCTTCTTCCTGCTCTAGGGCTTCCTTCACTCGGTTGGCCCATGAGTCAAAAGACTCAGCGCGAACTTTTAGCCGATGCAACATGGCCAAGAGTTCATCCAGAGTATAGCGATACCTTCATAGAGAAGGGACCAAAAGCACGTAAAACACATAAGAAACACAGATCTGTAGCTAAGAACATAATATGTAAGATCCCACAGACAAGCACTGTGCTGGTTTACCTGAGGTAGAGTTTTTCACTGGGGCAAGAGCAGAGGTCCTGGGCGTGGTAGAGGCAGACGAGACGTTCTTGGCAGTTCGAACACGCCAGGGCAGAGAGGAAGCAGGTGGTCTTACATTTGTCACACTGTCTTTCATCATCAGGCAGCAACTCGAAGGCTTCCCTTTCTGCTTCCTTTATGCCCTGAGAGATAACAACATGGTACAAAAACACAGGTTAATCAGCTATCAAAAAAAGTTTGTCAACTTAATTTTCATCAGCAATTTTATTTGTAGGTGACTGTGGTTTTGGCCAAAAAGCAGAAGTTTGGTATATTAATGCATCCAAAATGCACGCTGTACATAAAACAGTCTTTGCAAACATGTCTGATATTTCAACAGAGAGGATGACTTGCAATGTTTTGCCCAACCTTATTTATCTTAACCAGAATATGCAGACGATAAACTAAGATAAACGTTCAGCAGCACCACACACATGCATTGCGGTCCTCTCATGAATGATGCAGAAGAGAAGAAATTGTTGAATAAAGTTTTGTTTTCTTTGTGCACAAAATTCTTTTTGTAGCTTCATTACATTACGGTTGAACCACTAATGTCAAATGGACTATTTTAACAATGTCCTTACTATTTTTCCAGGCCTTGAACGTGTCAGTTGCGTTGCTGTCTATGCAGGGTCAGAAAGCTCTTAGATTTCATGAAAAGTATCTTAATTTGCGTTCTGAAGATGAACAAAGGTCTTACAGATTTAGAACGACACAAGGGTGAGTAATTAACAACAGAATTTTAGTTTTTGGTTGGACTATCCCTTTTAGATGATGTAAATGTCAATTAAACTTAGCTACACGTAAAGTAACACGTAACTAGCACCTAACTAAATTATCTCATTAGCTCCACTTGTGGTGTTAAACTAGCTCAATGTGTGTGTGTGTTTTTAATATCTGTTTTTAATATCAAATATTGTCAGTCTCCCAACCCCAGATGTTTTTCTCTCATTCTGCAAACATGCAGTCTCCGCTTACCCTTTCCAGCAGGCTTTTGCGTAGTTTCCTTTCCTCCTGTACGATGATGAACATTTCCCTGTGTGTGGCGGCTGCCAGGTTCAGATCCAGCTTCTCTGGGCAGGCCGCCATCTTGCAGGTGAGTTCCTCGTGAGAGAACACACAGTAGCGTCTCAGCCGCCGGTAATGCTCAATACAAGAGCGCCCTGTGGGCAGCTAACACAGACACAGGAAAAGCAAAAGCCTCAGTAACTCACAACAGGATGACTATATTTAACAGGCAGTTCCTCAGAGATGCAGTTTATTTGGTCCCAGGCTGCTTTGCATACTATAGAAATGAAGGTGCATTTATATGTGCATGCTGTATTTATTTACCCAGTCTGCAGTGCAGAAGTTGACCGCTTCTGCAAAATTATATCCCTGATTGAAACCGCTGTGATAAGCTCGTGGAAAAGTGATGACGAACTCCCCAGCACACTGATTGGTCCGAACCACCTGTCAGTAAAGAATTATAGCAAATGAGATCACACAAAAACATGACACCAACAAAACTATTCCCACAGAATATTATGTGTTCACATTTAATAAAATAATAAAATAACCAAACTTCAGAATAATTTTTACAGTAAGAATGCATTTATGCTTTTTTCAGGGTACAGATCATACCTTTTATGTATTGACAGGGCTTTAGGAAGCAGCCCTGAAAGTCGAACTAACTTAACAGAAAGAGCTTTTATAGACTTTCATAGGGTGTTTTTCCTCAGGCCTCATTTCACATTCTTAAAATAGTAGTGGCTTAATGATGCAACCCGATTAGCTTAAGCACGCTAATTATAATAATGAGTGTGTGTGTGAGTGTGTGTGTGTGTGTGTGTGTATGTGTGTTACGAACCGGCACTCCATGAGTCATGAGTATGTTTGGGTTCATGATGGTGACAAGCTGGTGGAGCAGGTCTGGCTGGAACTCAAAGAGCTCAGGTGTGAGTTTCTTCATCACCTCCTCTAACTTCTCTGCAGCACATGCTGGCACACCATACCATGTTTTGGGCTCACCCCTAAAAAAGAGAAACCAAAACCAGTATTTCATTGCTGCCAAGATGCATTAGATTGCGCTTGCAGTACAAAAAACGTGGTAGTCCCTAATCATTACCAGTGTAAATAGTTAATAGAGTAACTCCAGTGATCCTCTATGTGCCAACAGAAAGCGGAGAACACCATGCCCACATACAACCATGGCACCTTCATGCCAGAGATATCGGCATTGATGTGGCACAATACTGACTGCTCCAACACTGGCATAACATTTAAGTTCCAACCGCTGCGGGCATATTCCTGAAACAGGAACAGAACAGAGATGTTAATTTGCTCTTCTTAAACAAAAACATGGATGAATGAAAAGTGAAATAAACTGACCTCTTCCTCATCTGACAAGTGTCTCTTGCCATTGTTGACAGGAAAACCACTACCAAATTCTTTCGAGTGAATGTCTGCACCATATTCTACAGTTACATCTTCTTCAATACTACTGACCAACCTCCAAAACTCCTTCTCGACCAGCTCTGTCGGCACCATCTAAAAAAAAAAAAAATGCAATGTCAATGATTTGTACGTGTACAGTAAGAGTCTGCGGGTTGAATATTGATTAAAACGCAAGAAAAACACTCACATGGACAGGCATGTTGAAGTAGTCGGCTTTAAAAGTGTCGGCCATCTCACCGAAGCTCTGTAACGTATACTCTCGTGTGGCCTGCTCGAAACCAAACGCCTCTGTTGGCTTTTTACACTCCTACACAGACAACACACATTTACAGTTGATTGCTATATTAAGAAATAAAGTCAGCATTCAGAAAGTATAAGAGAGTTTATATTACTACACATTCACTGAAAAGCAAAACAAAAAATAACTTAATTCACTTAAAAGCGTAAACTTCACAAGCAGACATAATTAACCAAAACAGTCCTAATTCAGTAGCAGGGTCAGAAATTAACTTCTCCATTAGGCATTTTTAAAATTTGTCAGGGCAATGTTTATAATCACCGTATTATTATAACCACCACATATTGTCTTTAATGTCAAATACTTAAATTTACCCAATTACTTTAATCAATATTTTAAACCGTTGTCAATAACAATCGACTGTTTAAAATTGTATCTAAATTATACATGTAAAAACAGAAGCTCATAGGGCTGCAATATTATGACATCATTATTGTAGAAAACAATATAAAAACATTTTTGTTGCATGTCATCACATTCTGGCTTCACAGAATGTCAGTCCATGATGTTAGTCTAGTCTAGCACAAAAACTCCTGTTATTATCACTGAAGCTACAAAATTAATCTTTTGTTTGCATCGTATCTGCACTGTGTCGTTTATGATGAGGGAAATCGTGATCGTTTTCAGCGCTGACTAATCTAAGTGCCTCTGATTGGCCAATGCACTCGATTGATTAGAAATACATTTGATTGATTATAAGGCTCAACGCTGCACAAAATCGTGCATAAAAGCAATCAGATGCAGTATGAGCGTATCTGAATGTAATCTGCGAATTGACACTTTTCATTCATTTTCACTTTCTATTTTAATCACAACAGACGTAATAGATTGTTTAATTGTGTAGGCGCAAATTCACCCCTTTCGGTTGAATTTATGGGGTATTTTTGTTTATTTGGTGGCATTTTTGCCACAAGCCCTCGTTAATTACGACCTTGTTTGGTATATTGAACAGAATAAGGAAGGCTATTTCAGTCTGGTTTCTCACCTCTGCCACACATTTGGGACAGCGCCAGTTGCCCTTGGGTGGGTCTGAGAGTGGAGGTATCAGGCAGAATGTGTGATAATTATCATCGCACCCATCACAGAGCAGCAACTTCTCATCCTCGTCCCCGCGTCCGCACATCCGACATACAAACGAGTCCACCTGACGAAAATTTCAATTACTGCATGCAAAATCTCAAATGCTTTGGTCTGAAGTTGGCAAAATCATTAGCATGCTGATTTATCTTAAAATAAAATCTGGGTCAGCCAGCTCATACGATGTACATAAACATGTGCATGTTCGTAAGGTGTGTGTGAATATATGCATCATGGCATTTTGCATGTGCACAAGGTATCTTTGAACCTGATTGGAAAAACAGTCAGATTCAAGCGCTTACAAGGTTAATTTATCCTGTTGATCGGATTATGTCAGATCTGCACCACCTCTTCCAATCTGACTATTATTTAATTCTGATCAAGCTCAATTGGATCAGCTGAGGTGTTTACATGGAGGATTTTCAGTTCAATTACTATCAGATTATTCAGTTGCATGAAGCTTCTGAGAAGACAGCATGTTGCATTCGTCTCAGAAGTACAAAAAAGCCAACTCATAAATTCATAGGTCTCTCTCAAACTTACAAACTGTGGGTTACTGAGGTTGCGCCTGAGTCTCATGGTCATCTTGGTGCAGGGTTCATCACCGGAGTCATTAGGATCATCAATGTGATTTTTGTCATCATCAACATCCTCCTTGACAATGAGATTTGGGGGTGGTGGGGGAATATCTGGATCTGCTTTTGTAACCGGTGTCTCTCCTGGTTCATCCTTTACAGATGCACTGGCAGCGCTGTCTCGCACTATTACCGTCTGTGGCAGTTCATCTGGTGAAAATGCATAATGTGACACTATAAATATTTGTTTCTCATATTTGTGACCCTGGACCACAAAACCAGTCATAAAGGTCAATTTTTTTAATTGATTTATACATGATCTGAAGGCTGAATAAATAAGCTTTCCATTGATGTATGGTTTGCTGAGATACAACTATTCGAATATATGGAATCTGAGGGTGCAAAAAAAAAAATAAATAATCAAAATATTGAGAAAATCGCCTTTAAATTTGTCCAAATTAAGTTCATAAAAATGCATATTACTAGTCAAAAATTAAGTTTTGATATATTTACAGTAGGAATTTTACAAAATATCTATAATTTCCTAATGATTTTTGGAAAAAAAATTTTTTTGGCTATTGCTACAAATATACCCCAGCGACTTAAGACTGATTTTGTGGTCCAGGGTCACATTTATAAAGAACAAAATAAAAAAATAAAAAAAAAACTACAGACACAAACCTTTCTTCCGTGTCTTGTCTCGAGGTACCAGACCAAGCCCCATCATTTTAGGCCCAGCCCCGTAGATCTGCAGCTTTTTCAACTCAGGGTTCTTCTCTATGTCTTCCTCTGTAGGCTCCGGCTAATGGATGCAAGTGAAAGACTGTAAGTGAACTACAGGAACAGAGGTGACGATATCACAGAGACGGTTTTCGTTCCTTATTCTTATCACTAAAACTGAAGCCTAAAGCTTGCTTAGGATTAAACGTGATGACCACTACACTAAACAATTTTTTCATGAGGCATCCCTGACTTTTCTCACTGTTGTAAAGGTTGGTGTAATAATTTTTTCCCACTTTCTTTGAATAGTTCATTTAAATATTTTGTTTCTCAAACCACAATACAAAACTGATTAAAAACCATGGGTTTATCAATATAAATCAACAATGGTTGAGACACCAGTGCAGACTTTTACAGTAAGAGCAAACATGCATGCAGTTAGTTTTGTGCCAGATTTGACTGCTATTAAGAGGAAAAAAAAGTAATTATTCACTCAAACATAATTAATACTGAATTGCACTGCTTAATGGCAAAGTCTCTCATGAAACCACCCACTGCTAAAAGGGTTGGGCAATAAAACTAGGCCTTTATTTATATTCAATAAATCTCTCTACATTTAAAATCGTACTCTTAAATAACAGTCTTCAATCAGTTAAATATTAAATAGACTCTGCTGCCAAGTATATTCAAAATGTGCAATGCAAGAAGCATAAACAGTCGAAATTTGTATGTTTCCCATACTAATACTTCCTAATCAAACCAGCATTAGAAGTCAATATCCACTTTGCTAAAAAAAAAAAAAAAAAAAAATATATATATTATATATATATATATATATATATATATATATATATATATATATATATAAACTTTCGTAAAAAATTGGATGCGCACACGAAACAAATCTTTTGAATTAATTTACTGAAACAAATGCATGAATTCTGAATCCCTTTGTAGAAGATGATTTGAATTCTTAATTAAAATGAATCAACTGCACCAATTTTCAGTTTCGAAAAAGCTATTAAAACAAAAAATGATCTAATGACAGTCTAAGGAGGTCTAATATTGATTATGTTGCATAATTTTACGCCAGTAACATCAATGCAATTATATCATAAATAGCTGAAATATCACCCAGTCCTAACTGTTAAATGCCTCAAATATGCTGAAGCAAGATTGTCCAGATTGACGGCTGTCGAACACGTCAATCGCAGTATTTCTCTGTTCCATTTCTGAAATCTGTTACTCAGAAAACAAAGTTTCGCTGTGTCATTGTTAAGCACAAACACTTAATTTCTGCCTTGCAGCATGTTATGAACACAATATGAACCAGCCATTAAGAGAACAGCAGTGACAACAGATTATAGCAATCATAGATTAGTAATAATATGCAGCCCAAAGTGGGGTAACCAGTCCACCACCAAAGAGGAAATGTAAGCAAGCCAGCATTGCTAAAAGTGTGGCAAGACAAGCGAAGTGAAATGTGTTAGATGACTGAGGGACACAGAGGAAGATGGGATGGATGCACAAAGAGAAGCAAAAGCAAGAGCTCAAAGACGAGAAATGAGCTTCTACGTGAAATTAGACACCCAGGTAAGCATGAACGACAGCAAGAGGTCAAACAAGGTTTTTTTTTTAATAGCGTGAGAGAACGTCAGCAAAGAAGAAAAAAAGAAAGTGAGGGATAGAAAAGAAAGCAAAGAACAGAAAGAGAGAGAGAGAGAGGGAAAGAGAGAGAGCGCGAGGCAGTACCGAGGAGATGTGTTGAGAGCCAGTTGTAAGAGGGTGGTGAGTTGGATCCTCTGGACCCTGCATGGGGAGACAACAACCAAAACAAAATGGATTCCAGAGAGAGAGACAGAAGGAAAAAACAACAACCATGTGCGACAGGACAGAGTCAATCGGGGGACAGTAATTTTTTTAATGTCTGAAGTACGATTTAATTTTAACAGCATAAATGATTCAGACAAAATATTTATGTAAAAAAAAAACATCACGTATTAGTATGAAACTGTACAACCGTACGGTTGCAACAGTTATTTTTTTTAATTGGTTTCAATAGCACATGATTGTTTAACGGATATCATTACTTGCTCCATATATTTAAAATAACATTTTATATTTTAAATAACATACCACTCAAAAGTTTGGACACACTTATTTAAAAAAGTGCTGAATAGTTAAAGCATTAAACTATGAAATAATACAAGTAGATGTATGGAAATTACGTAAAAAAAACATTTCTCAGCAAATTCTAGATATTCTCTCAACCAACTTGCATCCTGGGATGATTTTAAATTTTAATCCTTGTAGGACACTTTTTTTTTTATATAAATGAAGTATCTTGATCTTACTTGTAACCTGTGATACAAAACATAATTATAATTAATGTAGCAACATTTTAAAGGATGCACAATTTATATGTGTCTCAAAAACTTGCCTCAAGCATTCAAGCACATGCTTTTCTCTCAAAAATTCAGTCGAGTGAGTCCAAACTTTTTTCTGGTAGTATTTTAGTGTTCTTTTTCCACGTTAGAACTAGGATGTAAACCAACAGAATTACTGTTTTAAACAAAATATTAAGACAGCGAAAGAGAAGACTCAAGGAACCGGGAAGGAGGGAGTTAACAGGGAGGTAACTTCACTTATTACAGTTACAAATAGCTAAATGTTATCATTTCAAATATCCTTATAATGATTCAGTAGGCAATCACAGAGGGTTTTTAGCCAACTATAAAGATGTCTGTGGTTATTTGATACTAGCTTACTATCACTAATGCTATGAATCCATTGACCAAGCTAATGTAATGGGTAGACAAATTAAAAAGCCAAACACCCACAAAATAAAAGCTTGGAAAATGCTGTATTTTTTTAAATGAATGGGATGAGATATGCATTATGACGCAATGAAAAATTTAGGTTATGGCCAAAATTGACAACAAATGAAAGGCAGAAAGTGACAGAAAGAAGGCAGAGGGATGAGGGCAAGATGGACACATTGCTTTTTTTATAGCACAGGGAGCAAAGCATGCTGGGAAGTGCCTTGAAAGCATGGTCAGTGCTGATCCAAAAGCGTTCATACATCTCAGAAAAACAGAAAGCACATTTGGATGGATCCATTAACCCCTAGACAGTTATAAATACATTCATGGGAAAGGTTGGGAAAGTCATCAGTATGCAATTATGAAAAGATTATTAAAAAATTAGACTAGCTGATTTCAGCACAATTTAGTAGAATCTTTGTTAATAGTTAACTTTGTAAAATGTTAACAATGACTTTAACATATAACTGTAATGAATGGCGTTTACCTGTAAATGTTATACATGAAATTCTGTTGTTTTTAAAATCACTGCACTGTTTTTTTTTTTTTTACTTTAAGTGTTGTTTTTCCAATTTAGAAAAAAAAATCAGATCAAATACCGTGACAAAACACGCCACAATTAAGTATTGGGACGAAAGCTGACACATACTGGTCCAGAAATGTCACTCACCTCAGGCTTAAGGCGATTGGCTCGTCGTCCATAGCTGCTCATCTTGGATGGCGGGACTGATTGGCGGAGAGGAATGGAGTGGGGTTTGTATTCCCTGTCTATCTCCTCACTGTCATACGGCTTTGGCTTACATGGCTAGATATACAGAACACACACGGGTCAGCTTTATGTGTGTAAAAGACGTATACTTGCTCCATGGAATGTGCATATAAAATAAGCAAATTTGAATGAACAGACATTCACATTCTTTTCTTGTGATTCTCTTCTGTAATTTCAGACAGTAATTTAATCAACTCATTCATTTCCATTTATGTCCTTAACAACAGAACACACAAAAAGAGACAAATTACAAAATGTTGGTCATGACTTCTGTTTTAATTAATGTGAAAAATCAAGCCTTTTAAAAAAAACAAGTTTTAAAACTGTCAGTATGTAATATTGCACAGAACTGCCTTGGTTTGAGCAGGAGCTGATATAAATGAATGTGCAGTTATGGTAGATACTCCAAATAAGGTGTTTATCCAAATTTTGGATTAATATGGGAATGTGATTCAGGTTCATGTATAGACCTGATGCTCACACAATCAAAATTAGGGCCCTATGATTTCCGCGATGCGGAAAATGCAGACAGAATTGTGGAACCCAGTCATAAAAACGGAATTTACTGAATAACGCAGAATGTTTGAATTAAATAATCCAAAGTAGGTCATTACATTTAAATCAAACCGCAATATGGACTAGTATCTGTAAGTATTATGCTGGAAAAATACCATTTAAATATGAATCCTGCATGTTCTGTGTGTCTCTGTTTTAATGAATGGAGCAGATGAGCGGCTTTGTTTACTACATACACCGAATCACGCGTGACGCTCGCAGTGATTTCAGCATTTCACCGTTCCATTTTAAGAAAACTAGCGTTATATTATATACACAGAGAAATGTAAAGGTAGACACAGCAACCCGTCAAAATAAAAGTCTGGTTTAACTTGAAGACATTGTGCCAGAAATATATTACTACTACTACTAAAATGAAACAAACATTATTTTTTAGGGTATAATCACACAACATTTCTTCCACGTTTTAATTTTAAAAGTAAATTCCCCTTTTTTTGCCAAAAAAAAAAGTTTGCTTAATTTTTAATAATTAAAGGATAAAAGAAATTAATGTTTTATACCTTCATTTGATAACCAGAACATTTTAAATACACAACACGGATTTTCTGAGGGTAAAAACCTTTCATAAGGCTATTTTAAGAATAAACTTGAAAAATTAAGTATGCATTCAAATAATTAGACATGCTAAAACACAGAATTTGATAAGAATATGGTGAGAAAAAATAAAACAATTCATAGGGCCCTAAATGTCATTTTTGTTAAACCTTTATTAAATTGATGTGAAATTGTATAGGTTTCATGATTTTAATTAATTAGACATGCTCTTTGATTATTAAAAACTTAATTTAACCATTAAAAAGAGGTTGATAAAAATTAAAACGGGAAAAAAAAAAAAAAAAAAACAGAATCCAGAAAAATTAAAGCAGAAAAAACGGAATTTGGAAAAAAATAAAACGGATTTCATAGGGCCCTACAAAATGTGTCCAAATTCCGATAACTGGAATCTGAAATACTGCAATATTTATGTATTATGCAATGTCATGTATGTGTAACCAGATTCAATAAAAAAAATAAATAAATATTCTGCCACTCTTTCATTACTCTTACATGATGCAGAACATGTGAATATCTTCAAACAATAATAATAAATATACCGGTAAACTGGCTCCAGACTGGAACAACTCAAATGGATAGACGATCCTCTCATAGTGTGACCTCAGAAGAGAGCCAATGTTTTTGCCAGGAGGATAACCGAGTTTCTGTGCCACACGTGCCCAGCGTCTTTCCTTACACACCGCCTCGAAACCCCCTTCCTCTGTCACAATCTACCACACAGGATATACAACATATATTACAGACATTTATAAAAGATTATTTTTTTGTTTACATTTTACAATATGCTGTATTAAAGAATAAATTTACTACCAGAATAAAAACTTCCTAAAAAAATTTTTTTTTTTAGAAAATGACAGATCGTTTTGCTAGATAAGACCCTTATTCCACAGCTGGGATTGTGTAGAGCCCTTATCTTTTAAAAAAGATTCTACTAAATTGTGCCAAAATCCCATCCCTTCCAATGAATTACGTACTAACATGAAAGCCAAACTTTATGTCTTTCCATTTTAAGCTACTTAAGATCTATGATTTTCCTAGGATGCGTTTATTTTAAAGTCTATACAAGTTCTATTGACCATCTCTTATCTTATTTTGCTAATATCAGTACAATTATATCAAACAACTCTGTCAATTCCATACAAAGACTGCTGTTTTCACCTTGGCCAAACTGAACAGATCTAGAATACGTCGCTCTATGTTGGGGATCTTCAGAGAGGATCCCTGGATCTCCCAGAACTTGGCAATTCTGTCCAAATAATTTAGCTTCACTCGTGTCTCCGCCTGAGAGAGAGAGAGAAAACAGATGTTAGTGCTTAGTCAATATAAGAATATGTGGGTCACACTACATAGAGTAACACAAGTGGGTGATAAGTTCAACAGGATGCAGCTCTGACCTCAAGCTCATTGAGCCTCTGAATACGTGGTGTGAATCGGAAGTTGTCCACCTCCACAGCAAATGGTGGCTGCCAGTCCTGTAATGGAAAGAAAAAGGCTGTTTAAATAACGACATGTAAATATTTTCATAATGGTCCAACCATAAGGCAATATGTTAACCACTGAGATGCATTTTAGAAAAGTCTGTTATGTTTTACAGAACTACCAGTCAAACGTTTTTGAACAGTAAGATTTTTAATGTTTTTTTTTTTTTTTTAATAATTCTCTTCTGCTCTCCAAGCCTGCATTTATTTGATCCAAAGTACAGCAAAAGCAGTAATATTGTACTTTTTTTTACCATTTAAAATAACTGCTTTCTATTTGAATATATTTCAAAATGTAATTTATTTCTGTAATCAAGTCTAAATTTTCAGCATCATTAGTCCAGTCTTCAGTGTCACATGATCCTTCAGAAATTCTAATATGCTGATTTGCTATTCAAGAAACATTTTTGTATAATAAAAAATAAAAAGCGTTTGTAACATTACATACTATATACACACATTCCAAAGCTCTGAGTCAGCATAATTTTTAGGGGGTTATAGAAAATTAATACTTTTATTTAGCTTCAAAATGATCAAAAGTGATGATAAAGACTTTTATAATGTTACAAAAGATAAATGCTGTTCATCTGAGCTTTCTATTCATCAATGAAACCTTAAAAATTCTACTCAGCTGTTTTCAACATAATAATAATAATAAATGTTTTTTTGAGCTGCAAATCAGAATATTAGAATGATTTCTGAATGATCATGTGACTGGAGTAACAAATTCAGCTTTGAAATCACAGAAATAAATTACATTTTAAAATATACTCAAATAGAAAACAGTTATTTTATGTAGTGAAAATATTTCAAAATTGTACCGTTTTCACTATAGATCAAATAAATGCAGGCTTGGTGAGCAGAAGAGACTTTAAAGAACATTAAAAATCTTACTGCTCAAAAACTTTTGACTGGTATTATATAAAGTCACAGGTTTGGAACGACATCACAAAAAAAGCAAAAGATGATTACAGGTGGTGGGCGAATCTTGCATATTCCAGACTTTTCTGCTATTGGACGGATTTTGGCGATATATCCCAGAGGATCCGCAAACTCCTCCCATGACGGTTCAAACACTGGACACTCCGGCGGCGGAACAAACTCCTCCCCTCCATCCATCGCTCTGAAAGCAAACAATTCATGTTAAAATTAAACGCTTAAGTGCATTTAAAACAAACATTATCCCCTGGTTTCACAGACAAGGCTTAAAACTAGTCTTAGACTAAAATGCATGTTTGAGCTGTCTCAACTGAAAATATCTTGCCCTGACATATCTTGAAATAATACATTGCCACTGTTCTGTTTTGATGCACACCTGTAACATTTTCTTCCAATGCATTTTTATAGAAGCTACTTAAATATCTTAATTTAACTAAAGCCTAGTCCTGGCTTAATCTAAGACCCGTCTGTGAAACCCAGCCTGTCATTTATAGAACACAAGCAGAATACATTTCTGCAATAAAACAATCATACAAAGCATTCTTGCTGTTACACTGAACTTGCAAGAGTAGTTTTACAAACCCTAAAATCATTCCGCTTGTGTTTTATTAAAAAGGTCCAATGTTTTTTTTTTTTTTTTTCCTGTGATACATTTTTCAGCATTTTGTGTTTTTAAACATCAACATGAACAAATTTCACTATCGTCCATGAGAAGGTTTAACCCATATAATTTCAAGTTCAGAGGTCACCCTAATAGACAACGGTCACAATGCTTGATCCATACATGATCAAAAAAAAAAAAAAAAAAAAAAGCATAGGTGTAAAATCTAAATCTAATTAACAGGCCTTGATGATGCACCCATTAAACTAATCCGGAAGTTTAGCACACAAAGGAAAAAGTCCTTCCTCAAGTATTCTGATAAGTGGAACTGGAGAACAGAAACTTGTTGTCTAGAAGCATGTCTGGAAATGCACCTTTTTACTATTCTGCTTAAACACCATACCCTTTCAGAAATCCCCTATTTTTTGACTTTGTCTACTTCTTAGTCTCAAACCAGACAAAATGGGGGAGGGAGTGAAACATTGTTCAGTTAGGCCTTGTCTGGAAAACACAAATAGCCTATGCACATATACACAGCCATTGGTTTAATCAAATTTGAGCCTTGTAAAACAGTAAAATGCCGTATATGGCACAGGCCACTCAACATACTATAAGGGTTTAAACTGTATACTGGTAGCTTCCATGTTGTGAAAACAACAAAAACGGATCACGTGACGAAAAACGGTTCACACTTCATTTCTCAAGCTAATAACTATGTCATCAACTTCTCGTTTTAACGGATGAATAATTATAAATTAATAATAGGCACAAACAGAATCAAAAACACCACCTGCCTCGTTCAAATGTTGTTATTATTATCTAAAGTTTGTCTATTCAATTTGATGTACTTCTGACAATGTCGTGACAGACAAGTTATAAATAAAATATTGCTGACAGCGGCTGTCTCTCAAATCCTACTAAGCTGCCTACCTAAACAAAAACACATCGATGTGAGGGTCAAAACTGCTTTCTAGGGTACATAGCTCACCATGGTTTGAGACACAGCTATAATCCCAAATTTCCTGTAGCTTTAGCCTGCTAACCGGCCTCAACTGACGTGAGATTCAAGAACAGCTTTTAAATTGACAGATAATAGAAAACAGAACATTAAAACGTGCTGAATTGACACTTTTAAGACTTGTTTGGGAAAATTACGTGAACTGGGGGCTTGCTAAGAAAGCGATTTTATAAAAGTAGCTGGTTAGCTGTTCGGCTAATGATCAAAACAACAAAGCCTCGCCATCCGTTTGTCAGCAGACTCACGCCAAATCCAACAAACGATTGATGAGATGTCAAAAGTATAACGAACCTCAAAATATCCCACAGTATGAAGACATAAACGGATTATAAATCCAGGTACAGGGCCAAACATGAGGACTCAATCCCACAGAATGGCTGAGTTGTGGAAACACACAAGGGGAGAAGATAGTGTAGCTGTCTCGGGTCGCAGGTATATGATGTGTGGCATTTAAACGGATCATCTGATCGGATATACCAGTTAAAATATAAACACCTGCGCTAAACCAACATAAATGTAACTTAGCGATCAGTGCTGTGAATCTGAGCACCAGTCTTACATTTTTGCACTTGGTCTGAGTTCTTCTTATTCTTCGGTGTCGCCTCGGAATGATTAGTGAGCCGGTGTGTTTTATTAATTGTGTCTTTCGGGGTCTTGTATGATGATCACGGGGTCTATTGTTCGGTGGAGGGTCAGTCTCTGGGTGGCAGTGGCTCTGCGGCCTCCTCGATCAGCCCATCCCAGCACACACACTCACACATACACACTCTCTCGGTCGGTTAGAGGGATGATGATCGCGGAGATCTTCTGTTCAACTGACTCCTGAAAGTCCCGTGTAAGTTGACGCTTTCTTTATAATAACCGTTTCGTGCGCGTGCACCAAATACGCGTTGTTTCCAATGTTTTCTTTCCTCGTCACCTATCCACCGTTCATCCTGTCTGAACTACACGCCATCTTGGTTTCATCACGACCTAAGCACAACTCTCTCAAGATCCATTGATCTCAGTTGGGAAAACACGCACTTGACTGGATGCGAGCACGGTCTCATCCCTCCACGCTTCTCGTAACATGTAAACTAGTCCCTGGACTTGTCGGATTTAACACAGAATGAGGTACATTATCGTACTGGATATAACAGAAAACGGGTACCGATTTCACGCGTGTGTTAAAGTGGACTATATTTCGTGTTATGTCGAATAGTGAGTAGTTGTATGTTGTGCAAGTGATGCAGGTAGACGTGCGGACGTGACGCGGAGTGATATTTCACCTCATTCTTGGAGAAGTAGTTCCAGTGAGTAAAATTTGCGCAGAAGAGGTCAAGCGATGTATGCTAAAAACAAAATGGGTAGCGACGACTAGTGGCAAAACATCAAAACAAACAACTCCTACATTTAAAGGGATAGTCATTTCTGACATCATTTACTCAGATCATTGTTAATAGTTGGGTTGGGTTGAATTTTCTACATCTTATAATACATAATCAGTATTTGCGTTTTTGGTATTTTACTTTTTTTGTGTAAGATGCTCTGTTTTTGTTTTTAGGGTGACTTTTTAACATTCTGTCAAGGGTCTACAGATGAAAAACAGCCTTTTTGGCTAATTCTGGCACATTTACAGCCACGTTTATTAATGTGTGTTGCCCCTTTAAACAAATAAACTAAACTAAAAGTTGGATCAGATATAATTAAATCAGGAAATACACGCTATTACACAAACTATATATATATATATATATATATGATTTTTTTTTTTCTCAAGGTACACTTTAATAAAGACTTTGATTCATTGCTTCCTTTTTAAATTATTTATATTGAATGCATATTTTACATTTAAATATGAATTTACTTTTTTATATTTTATATTTTTTCTATAATGTACAAAATGTAATATATATTGTAAACATAATAATAATAATAATGGGAAAATATTAAAATGAATACAAATCTTATATTATGCTATTCAATATTTCAGTATTATTAGGTTTTGCACAAATGATTTAACATGTTCTATATCTAAAAATAAATTCTATCATCATTTACTCAGTTCAGTTTTGTGATGAAGTCTGTAAGGATTAATATCAATAGAAATTGGATAAGATAGTTAATAAATAATTAAAATTAAACATGGAATTTCACTCAATTTCTGGTAATTTAACCATGCATTACTTTCATGGTTGTTAATGTATTATTTAATTTTAAACAGTTTTAAGCATATAAAGTTGTAGCATAGCCAATTGTAAACATAGGCTATTCAAATGTTTTATTAATTAAATTCTTTACAATAGGGTTAAATTAGGTTTTGCACACAAAATATGTTCTTTTACTGTTTTGATAAATATATGGGCCATTCTACAGAATTGGTGCAAAGTCAGATTTGGAAACATATTATTAAAAAAAATGGTCTTTTCCACAAATGTATGTATGCAAATTGTTTAATATCCAAGGTATACATTTCTGGCAATTGTGCAGTCACTTGTCATGTTGTATTTTCAGAAAGTTTTGAAATATTTGTCTTCTTCCCAAATTTGTCACTAGCGAAACACAGTAATATATAATTTAATAAGGTTACATTAGCCTATTAAGATTTTGCTTACATGTGCCCTGTAAATATATTTTTTTGCTATTTTATTAAAATGTTTTCAGAGGTAAATCAATAACAATTACAATTTTAACAATATTTCAAGTGTGATTTATGGGATTTGTTGTATTTTAAATCCAATTTTATGCAAAAAAGTTGATCATACTGATTTCAAACTTAAAGATTCATTAATTTGAATATACATTGAACCAAACACTCTCATAACTTCTTAGGTGATAATTCAGTATACTTTATTTTTGACCTAAGATTTAGTTTATTTCCCCCAATATGAGCGTTATGTGTTCCCTTTTGTCACTACCTAAACAATGATGACATGTTTTGGTCGTGACTGTTTCGGTATAGTGACAAATTTATGGGAAAACACCCAAAAAATCAATGATGTCACTACCGAAACTCCACCAAATGTTTCGGTTTTGATTGTTTAGGTAGTGATAATTTTAGATACTTCTGAACCTAGCTCAAAGATGCTAATCCGCACATGGTTAGCTAGCACAGGTCTGAACAGTTGTACACAAATAAAAACTAAATGTAATGGAATAACTCCCAAAAAAGTGTGTTTAATTGCAGAAAAAAATGACGTTCCTTATAAGTTACACACAGATTTTTAGACTTTTGAACACATTTACTTCAAAATGATGAGGCCTATCTACTCACCATGTGGATATGAGAGAGAGTGACATAAATATTTCCTGATCATAAATGTAGGGGTGGAGTTAAAATCAGTCTCAGCCAACAGATTAAAAATACACTGTTTCAGTAGTGACATAAAATGTAAAATTTTTAAAATGTGTTTTCATGAGACAGCAGTTTGTAGAAAATCTGTGGAATGGTCCATATGTGTAGATAAATAGATATTTACAGTATTTGCCTATCTCCAAGTAAAAACTGAAATATATAAACAACATTATGATGGAAACATCCTAAAATAATTTAAACAGCAACAGAGCAATTGAATATTCAGTAGAAGACCGAGTTGCTTTGTTCGACATAAAACTAAATTCTCATTTCATGTTTGAGGGAGCAATAATTCAAGTGCTTAAATGAACTTGTGACATTATTTATTGATCCCAAGATTTTGATGGTAAGTATTATGAATGAATATAGGTCTGTGTATCAACTCTTAAATGGATAGTTAACCCAAAAATGACTGTGATTCTGTTATCATTTACTCACCCTCATGTTGTTGCACCCTCAGTCTCTCGCCATTCTTTTTTTTTTTTTTAATGAAAAAAGAGACAATGAAAGTTGAGGCTGTCAATCTCTAGCAGCTTGTGTTTTGTGCAGAGATGGCAAAAGTACACACATCATTCACTCAAGTAGAAGTACAGATACTCATGTTTAAAAATACTCTGGTAAAAGTAGAAGTACTGACTGCACTTTTTTACTCAAGTTAAAGTAAAGAAGTATGAGCTTTGACATGTACTTAAGTAAAAAGTACCCATTAGTACTGCCTGTTTTATTGTCACGCTGGTAACTGGACCTCAAGTCATATTGACACATTAATACAAAATAATTTACATTTCAAGTTTTGTTAGCTAATGAATGTATCAAGGCTAAACAACCACCATGTAGAAAAGGGCAGGACTGGGACAAAATTTTAAGCCGGTGAAATCTCACACTCATCCAGGCCATCCCATACACCCACAACAAATTCTGAAACCACCTATTTTTTGAATGGACATCACATTTAAAAAAAAAATAAAAAAAAGTTTAAAACCTAATAATTAAACAAAATAAAGGTTCTCTCTTGAACTTCACCTTCATTTCCATTTTCCTTTTCAATCTCTTTATTATCCATGATATCTCTCTGCATCTCACTTAGTGTGTTTACTTTTTTTCCACTAATTGTCTTGTACCTGTCCCTTTTCCCATCAGTCATCTACTGTTATAAACAGTACTGTCTCCACCTTTTTGCAAAACAACCACCTCATTGTATTCTGTTTGCAATAACATAACTTTATTTTAGTTCAATTTAAAGTATCACATTATGACCATGTGTTGTTTTATCATAAAATTACTTAAATACTATAGATTTAGTAAAACTATATTTTCTAAATTGCCTAAATGTCAAAAATAATTACATTATGACAATATCTTTACATAAAAATTCTTATTCTAAACATGTTATTGCCTTATCATGAGTCATATTTTTCTCTTATTAAAATGAATTACAACCTGTTTTAATTCACAACCATAGTTTTAATACAAATTTCATGGTTAGACTATGGTTAGTGTTGCAAAACCATGATTAATTTGTGGTTACCATGGTTTAACTATAGTAACCATGATTTTTGCTTTCAATTTTCGTAAGGGATTGTTATTATCTGCTCTAGCTCCCTCTGAACGTATTATGAAACAATCTCTTATAACATTTGTTTGCTAAATTACTACTGTCTACTACTACTAACTTTACAGTAGATAATGATGTCTTTTTACATACAGTATTTTGAGTAATTGTAATTTAGTTTAGTTTACAGTATTATTAATCCTCTGGCTGCTACTGCTAAGAGATGCTAGCACTTAACTAAACAAAGACAAACTACAGTAGCCTATTTACAGATGAAACTGACCTGCACTTTATGTTCTGTTTCAGATCCATTCCATTCTCAAGTCTCTCGCATTGATTACTCTAAGAGAAACCGTTTGGCGGAGACGCGGAGCGTGCGCGCGAGCCGAATCGCGTTGCCAGTACAGACTAACCGATTCATGATTTAGAGATTCGTAATCGAACGGTGATCCACCAAATGCATTTTAAAACTAGAGTAACGAGCCTGTTTTGAAAATGTAATAAGTAGAAAGTACAGATATTTGTGTAAAAATGTAAGGAGTAAAAGTAAAAAGTAGTCAGAAAAATAAATAGTGAAGTACTGATACCAGAAAAATCTACTTAAGTAAAGTAACGAAGTATTTGTACTCGGTTACTTCCCATCTCTGAGTTTTGTGTTCCACAGAAAAAGTCATACAGGTATAAAAGCTTAAATTAATACACACAGAACAATGAGTTGTGTCAGGACACTTTATATATATTTTTATTCATAATATTAGGCAATAAATATTCACATCTCTCCTAATTTGCTTAATTTCATATAATATCTGTACACAAATAAGATGACTTCATATACCTTTTTTTTTTTTTTTTTTTTCAAAATTACACTTCAATCTGCTTTGACATACACACTTGTACAAGTTTACAGATAAAATTATTTGTCTTGGATCAAAATAAATATGCAATAATCATACACGTAATCCTCCCCATACACATTCACACAAACGTACCCACACACACACACACATACACTCATACATACACCTTTGACATTTCCCATTCCACTGTCAATATTAAATCATACTATGACAGTCTATGTACAGTTTGTTACAGAGCTCAGTAAATACAAACATACTCATGCAATAAAATTCACAGCGGGAAGACGAACAGTTGATGAAAAAGATTATGGGAATTATTAATCAAATAAAGTAAATAGTTAATAGGTTATGGATTTCTAATCTTTACATTCTCTCTCTTTTCACATCAGTATCTGGCTATGTGTGTAACCATATGTAACCAGAGCCCCATTTCCACTTTATTTAGTTTGGTGGAGTGCTGATCATATGTAATTAGCATAGAAGGAGATGGCGTTTTGAAAGGGTAGCAAAAGGGCATAAATATCTTACACACAATAACTGAGCATCACATCAAGACAATTAATACTGAGCATCTGCATTAAGCCCAGTCCAGAAATATATAACAGCACTTGAGATTACATTATGCATCCACACAAACAAAAAACTTCAAGCAGTACACTAAGGCCTTACTTAAGGCTAAATGACTGATTTCTCATACAGGTAAACTGAAATCCTTGTATTAATGTGAGAATTCATTTATATTGGTTCTGACATCTTCCTCCTCTCCTCCATTATTCATATAGAGGCAAAAAGAGGAAGGTTATTGAAAACTGAAGTATGGCGTTATGTTTTTAGCATGTCAAAATAGGCTGCCTTGCAGCCCAAACCCAAAAATCAACAGCACACAAAACATCTTGACTGGTACATAAGTTCTGTTTTAAAAAAAAATTAAATAATACCCATAACAAAATCTCCAACATTCAAGGACACTTGTAAAGACAAGTGTGTTTGTCCATAAAAATCATCAATAACAATAAAACACATCCTTGACACTTCACCGTTGAATGTCAAAGCATGAGAAAACTTTTCCTATTTACAAGTATCTCTTGTATTTTGTCAAATTTATAACATCTGTATTTTTATAACATAAAAGAAGAATATATTCATTAAAATTGAAATTCATAGCAAACATTCATATAACAGCGTAAAATAGAATCAAAAACACCTTGTAAAGTATGATTGGCAGTATTAATGCAAGGAAACTGCATAATACAGGCATTTCAGATGAGAAGATTGATGACAAATAAAGAGGCAACAATCTTTCGTGGAATGTTTCCTTCATACGTGTGTCTCTAGCCCTCATATAGGTAAAAATACTTCAGCTGGAAAATGTTTTTTGTTTAATAGAGATATATTAATTTAATATAGATCAGAAAACACATTCGTTTATAAAGTGCCTTTTGTTTTCACATTCTGGGCCTTGACGACTTCACTGGAACTTTACTATAAATGTGCTGAGAATTTAGATATGGTACATGAACATGATAATGGTCACTAACTTGTAGAATGTGGAAATAAAAACAATGCTGCCATGAGAAAACGTCTAGATTTTAGGCACAATGCTTTAAATTTAACACAAAATTATTTTTCACCAAAATTAGCTTCTTATAGATCAAACCATGAACTGAAACATGGTATTGGTGCAACCAATAGATAGATAGATATAATATTACCGATATATTATTTTGTGTTAAAATATCATATTTTATATACATAGGTTAATAATTCTGATGGACATTGATTCTAGGATGATTACAAACAGCACATCCACATACAGTACAAGGCTTTTTACAGCTGACTAGTCTTAGGAGTGAAAGAGTGGTCAGGCCAATACTGACATACTTCAAACAATCATACCGGGTGTAAGATATTTGCTTTGTAGATATATCTCTATTAACACTCAAATATATCGCCGTTATAGTAGATGTATACAAAAAGAGCAGTGGAGCGTTTAAAATTATTTCACAAGTAGAAGCTGGACATCAATTTAGTGAAAAGATTATTGCATCCTGCAAATGCTATTGACTAATGCTTAACATGATTAGTGGAATGTCTGAAATCATTGTACTGTGCTTTGATCTTCATATCCAGCACAGCATTATTTGTATGGTCTCTGGTCTTCACAATTCCTAAACAAGTTCTCAGGTAAAGCAAGGTACTCAGTTTCTCCAACGCCTGTGATGATGAATGCAAAATGCAACCATTTTATCTTAACTTTGAGCTATATATGCAATTGAAGTAAGCCTGTGAACATTTTATGCTCGAGTTTGTGTAGTCCTTTTACATGCTTTAGTAAGTCATTCCTTGATGGATTTAAGGAGAAGAAGCCAAATCAATGACATCTACAACAGCTGAATTGAAAGCAATGTGTCTGAAATGTTCATTATTGTTGTCGAGTATATATATCCAACAGCACTGATCTACCTGAGAGCCTCCATAGGTATGACTTATGTGTGTTTGTGCTGTTTCGCCTTGGTGAGTTCCTTCGGTTACACTTGAGGGAAGCGTAGGTGAAAGTAGCAGAGTCTCAGCAGGCTGCGTTTCTTTTTCCCACTGGCGTTGTTATCGCCTTTGGCCCTGCCCGCCTCCTCCAGCCTCGCGGCAGTCCCCCCTCCAACCACCAAAGGACCCTTCAGCGACCCCCAGCCTCGCGACTTCCCCCGGCTCACACTACCGTGCTGATCCGGTTGGTAGGTTTGGATTTGGCGCGTTCGACCGTGCCCGTCCCCCCAGGTACGGCTCCAGTCTGAGCCGGCGAGGGCCCTTGCGGGGCCCCGGCCTGTGAAGGGGGGCCTTGGTGCTGGGGGGGGAGAGGGGAGAGAGGCGTAAGAGGGGTAAGGGGGGAGGAAGGGGGGGGTAAAGGGGAGTGGGGGGGGGGAGGGGGGATGGAGGACAACGGAGGATACTGGGGCAGATACTGGGCGGCCGGCGGCGCGTGGTGGACAGTGCCGGACGCGGAGACTGGAGGCGGCTGAGTGGGCGCAGGGAAGGGCGGAGGAGGAGGGCTGGCGAAGACGAAGTGAGGTTGGTGCACGGGGTGGGAGCCCGGGTGCGGCGTGTGCACGTGCGCGGGATGGGAGTGTGCGTGCGGGTGCGGCTGCGAGTGCGACAGCGTGAGCGGGGGCTTGCTGATGGCGCCCCCTCTGGCCGAGTGTGTGGGCTGCGTGTGGAACAGCGCAAACTGCGGATGAGGGGAGAGTGGGGAGTGAGGAGAAAGGGGGGGAGGGAGGCCGGAGCCCATGTTGCCCATGCTCCCGTAGCGACCCTGCAAAGTATGCTGGGAGATCGGCTGGTACGGGGAGTGCACGGAGGGGTTGGGGTGCGGCCGTCGCGGCAAGGTGACCCGCTGAAGCGTATGGTGGCCCTGCTGCCCAGACGAGGGTACGGTCTGCGTATGGAAGCGATGGTGGTGGTAGTACGGGGGCGGAGGCTGCCCACTGACACTGTTGCTGGTAGTATGGCAGTACTGGGCGTGCAGGGCCTGGATCTTGGAAGGCCCCCCGCCCTCGCCCGGGCACAGCGAGGACGGGGACAGAGGCGGCGGCCCTCCGGTAGTCGGCGGGGCCACAGGGGCGGGGTAAGGTGGCCCCGGGGGGATAATAGGGCCCGGCGCTTTGGAACGTTTGCCCCCAAACAGGGAGCCCAGGAAGGATCCGGTGCTGTTGTTGCTGTTGCTCCCAGTCCCAGTCGTTCCTCTCTCGTTGCTGCTGGAGACTGGCCCAGCGCCAGTCACCGCAGGTGTGTGTTGCTGCCCCGGCCCACCCCCCACCCCCACTCCGGGGCTCAGGATGGGGCGGTGAGGCCGGTAGTCTTCTGTGCCATAGCATCCCGGGAGCACAGTGGCTACTGGGTAACGCTGGTGAGGCCGCGGACTGCTAATGATGGAACCCTAAGACAAAGAGAGTTGGGGGAAAGGAGGAAAGACAGCAGGGCGGCAGAGCCAAAAACAAGGAAGGAAATGTAGGCAGTAAATGTGAAAGAGAAGAAAAATATAGTAAAAAGGATACAGAGGGAATGGTTGTTTCAGTGGGTGGGGAGGAAAAACAGGGGTGAGTTGATTAGGGTAATGAAACAACATTCTGTCGGCAGCATAATTCAGAACATAATAACACAAACACATGCAGCCAACTATCTATTATGTGTCCCGAATGCCAATAATGCCACTGTTGATTTGTAAACTCAAGTCGGATTTAATTTGTTTGTGTGATGGTCAAAACCTGTGCTAACAGGAAGTGACTCATCTGTGTAGTAGCCCTTAACATCAAAATGAAACAGCATTGTAACCCGTTCTGCTTCTGTAATCAGTCAAATAGAATATTCAAATAAGATTAAAAAAGGAGGTCACGTCTCTTACTGGAAAAACTTCAGAAAGCTGAAATTGAAAATGGTTTCATACGAGGCCTCAAACGCTACATCAATTGTTTGAAAAAAATCACAAAGTAATTAAGAAATGAATAAATCAAGTGTGAAATGGATAAATGGTTAAAAAATTGTGGACATGTACCAGTCAAAAGTTTTTGGACAACAACATTTTTAATGTTTTTTTTAAAGAAGTCTCTTCTGCTCACCAAAATACTGCAAAAAGGAGTAATATTGTGAAATATTTTTAGTGTTTAAAATAACTGCTTTCCATTTGAATATATTTTAAAATGCAAAGTGATCAAAGCTGAATTTTCAGCATCATTACTCCAGTTTTTAGTGTCACATGATCCTTCAGAAATCATTCTAATATGCTGTTTTGCTGTTCAAAAACATTTTTTATTATTATTATCAATATTTAAATCCATTTTTTTCAGGGCTCTTTAATGAATAGAAAGATCCAAAGATCAGGATTTATCTAAAAAAATCAAAAGCTTTTGTATCATTATACTTTTTTTTTTTTTTTTGGGAAAGAAATGATACAGGGTTTGTACAGATACTGTAAAATGAAATTCCAGGACTTTCAAGGACTTCAAACAATGTCTTCTCTTTCAAATTAAAACCACGGTTAATTTTCGTAAGCGATTTGTAACTGTACTGCCTTAATGCTATGACGTTTTCTACTGTTTAATAAAATTCTGAAAAAAAATATTTGTGATACCATTCCGAAATTCTGATCTGAATCAAATGACTCCTGAACCTGGCACCGAAGTCCCGATCTAAATCAAATGATTTGTGATGCATGATCTGAAATCCCAGTTTGAATCAAATTATTTGTGATAATGAATGATAGAAATAATACTTTTATTTAGCGTGGATGCTTTACATTGGTCAAAAGTGATGATAAAGACATTTATAATGTTACAAAAGATATCTATTTCAGATAAATGCTAAACGCTCTTTTGATCCTTCTATTCATCAAAGAAACCTGAAAAAATTCTACTCAGCTGTTTATATACATAATATATAATAATAATATAATATATAATAATATATTTATTTTTTTTTTTTATTGAGTAAATCAGAATATTAGAATGATTTCTGAAGGATCATGTGGAGTAATGATGCAAAAAAAAATCACAGCTTTGAAATCACAGGAATAAATCACATTTTAAAATATATTCAAATAAAAATTTAAATAGTAAAAATATAGTAAAAATATTTCTAAATTGTACTGTTTTGCTGTACTTTGGATCTAATAAGTGCAGGCTTGGTGAGCAGAAGAGACTTAAAAAAACATTAAACTGTCCAAAAACCTTTGGCTGATAGTGTTAATAGATTACATAATTTACAATTTGACAATCAGAAATAATCAATTAAAATACAGATAAATAGCCAAATAGAACTGCAATATTGGCTGTACCAACTGAGTAAATAATGATTATAAAATAGAAATGGAACGTGGGCTTATATTACTTATTCTAAACACTTTTTTTCAACATCTATTGCCCTATTATTGATTTTCTGCTGAACCAGGAAGTGGCTCCCAATCTGCTGGTGCTATAACAGAAGCTGTCTTTGGTCGATGCTGTTTCATGTGTAAATCATACGACTGCTCACATAGAGCACTGATGAATTAAGTATAATAAAACAATGTGTGTATTAAAAAAAAAAAAATAAAAAAGGTTTTTGATTTCATACTGGCTTAGATTTACGAGGGACACCTAATATAAAGTAGGTCTCAATATAAAAATCAACAAAACTGATATCACACAGTCACTAGTCCATGCATAGCACTCCACAAACCAAACATATGCATAAACCACGTTCAAAACAATAAAATGCACAACAAAACCGTAAGAAGAGATGTATTTTGACATATCTCAATGTCATGCTTTGATTCTGGGTCAATGAGATGTCTTCCAGTCCTTCCGGTTTACAAGATATTCAACCACGTCCCGAATGACTGCAGATCTTCACATGCAGTCTCAATGGCCGATGTTATCGATTCATCGCTTCGGTGTACATTAACATTCCACAGACCACACATGGTCACACAAAATGCACACACATGGCTCTGTGTCTATGTTTAGGACACATGCAAGATGGCGTCGTGTTTTGTGTGGGAATTCCAGGCAGACATGCGGGTGGTTCGGGATTGGGGACTAAAGCTAAAGATACAGACCTCTGCTTCACTCAGACTTACTTCCATTGTACTGTCAAGGGAACCAACGCTGTTTCTGCGGCCACGTTTCCCTGTTACCCAGTTAGCAGATGTCAGTCACAACTGCAGTGTGTGCATGTGTGAGTGAGTGTAATGCAATGGCAGTCAATGCTAACAGAATTTTTACTTTCAGGCTGATGTCCGCAAATGTGGTAACAACCCCAAAATCTCACCCAGAAATGACATTTTAAATTGGTTTCCAGTCAAGTGTCTTACCTGATTCAGACAGGTCCCTCAGTGAGGAGCTGAGAGCAGTACGTTTGAGGCCCTCTCCTGGTGAATAGTTGTCATCTATACTAGGCCTTCCCATAGTGCCATTCACCACTTCATTTTTAACCCCACCCACTCCTCCTGTCATAATACTGTTGGTGAGCAGACTGGGCCGCATTACTCCTTTCTGCTTCTCCAACTCAGCTGCAGGTGGACGAAAAGAAACATCAGTGGACGAAAACAAATGCAGTAACGCCTTATCCTAATCAGGCACAATATTTCCAGCATCCGGTAATTTATCTGTACACATCCTAAAAGCAATTTTACAATGTGCTATTTTAATCTTGTTTACTATGTGTTTTCTATGAGTCATAGGGTTGACCAGATAAGGTCATTGTAAATCTATAATGTTAATGTTGTAGTAAGCCACAAGTAGAGGGCGCCAGAATAAAGTGTAGTTGATTTATGAGAGCAGCAGAGGGCGCTGTACTCACACTCCACTCTGTATTTCTCCATTTCCTGGACCTCAGCAATGCTCTCCCTCAGATCACTGACAAAACGTGTACGGTCCTGTTGACTAGGGGCCGTGAACACAATCAAGACTTTACGCTCACCGCCCGGAATAGCTGATGTTAGTCTGACACCATGAGGATAGTCTGGGGGAGAGAGACAAAGACATTATGTTACATTACAAAGACATTTTTGGTACTACAGGTTTGAATTAATTGGTTTAAATGATGTCTTAGAGCAGCAAATATAGCTGCAAGCAGTGATTACCAGAGTTCAAGTTTTAACCCTTTAACTGTCAACTGTCAAAGTTTACTTCACCATATTACAAATAAATCCTAATCTAATCATGACAAACTATACATCGTTGGAAAGGTCTAAGATCCTAAATAGATATTTTACCATATTTTTGTGTTACAAATTATGTAGGAAAAGTAATAGATTAATATATGTCAAGAGTGCAACTTAAAAAATTTACATCATAACATGAGTTCTGGCCTTTGTCACAAAAGACTTTCTTCATTGCCTTTTTCCCTATCACACTTTAGAAATCATAAGAAATTATATATCAGTTCAAAACTTAAAATCTCAAAATTCATCCTTTGAAAGGCAGACATTGCATTACCACAGAAAATGTACATCGAAATCATATTACAAAATTATTTTCATTCGTTAATTATTAATATTTTAAATCTGGATAGTGCATTTCTATGTCTGTGTTCAAAAATGGGAGTGACAGTTAAAGGGTTAAAGCATTTAAGTGCATGAAAAAAGACATTATTTAGCAACCTTGTAACCACCTAAATCAATGATGTAAAAAAGCGTTTTTGCCAAAAGCAATTAATTTGCCATAGAAATATTATGTTTTTTAACATTTATGACTGTTATAGCACCAGCTGTGGTCTGATCTCTTTAAAACTTTGCATGCTCACCAGGTTTCGTGAAGTTTTGAGTTTTTCTTTAGGCTTTATAGGATTTTGGGTAAATTTGGACAGGCCCCTTTTCTAAACAACCCTGTTATAGCCTCCCAAAGGGTAAATTTTTTTATTTATTTATTTTTGATAATTATGACCTAGAGAGTCCAGAGAAATGTACTACAGTGTAAAGACCAAGGACTAGTTCACAAAATAGGTTTTTGACATCTTTTCATTTTACAAATGATTTGATCGACAGCAATGGTTCTAGAGGCAAAGTTATCCAGAACGAGGAGTTCTATTTTATGATATGAATATGGCGCGTATGTGCGAAAAAAAACGTGCGACGTACATGCCATATTGCTCCCCAGTGGCCAATTTCTTTAAAATTTCTCTCAGACCTTTGGGGCCATGAGTCGAACAGGACCACCGAGTTTTGTTTAGTTCAGCCTCCATTAACCTTTGGTTAACAGGTGCTCAAATTTCGTCGGCCAATGGCACCATGTTTGTAAGATATACAAATGTTCGTATTGACACTTATGGCACTTTGGACCAAGACCGTGCATGTCAGTTTTCATGTTGAAAGGATAAATGGTTGCACAGTTACAGCCATTTTTATGTTTTTCCCTTTAATAGCCCTGCCCCTTTTTACCCTTTTTCTGCACTGGTTTGGTTCTGATCAGGTGAAAAACCTAGGACTAGTTTGCAAAAGTAGGTTCTCCAAAAAATGTGAAATATCCAAAAACATCGTCAGGCTCACAGTTTAATCTGAGGCATGCATTTTGTCCGGCGTGACCCAAGGATTCCAACGACATAGCCTGCAACTGACGGTTTACGACAGGGGTCACCAGACTCTGTCCTGGAGGGCTGGTGTCCTGCAGAGTTTAGATTCAACCCTAATTAAACACAACTGAACCAGCTAATCAAGGTCTTACTAGGTATGCTAGGAACTTCCAGGCAGGTGTGTTGAGGTAACTTGGATCTAAACTCTGCAGGAAACCGGCCCGCCAGGATCAAGTTTGGTGACCCCTAGTTTAGGAGTTATGAGCGATATTGTACTTTTGATCACTGTAGCGCCCCCGTCAGGCCAACTGGGGTGAGTTTTGGTGACGTTGTAGGCGGTGTGAGTACTACAGTCCCTCCAAGTTTTAAGTCTCTATGACTTACGGTTTGGTCTGCATAATCAGTTTTATGTGGAGATCGCTGATCCGTGACCAATCTAACAGTCACAATAGGGTTTCAGCGCTACGTGCTTGAACCCCTAATTTATATTAACTATAGAAATTTGTAAGACTTTTTCAGGTCTATAAATTAAAATATTAATAATTCCCTGATATTTCTAGGTTTTCCATGATCATTGACACTGAAGTTATAATAATTACCAGCTTTTTGAGAAAATTGTAACTTAAACTTAAATGTGTAATTTAGTTAAGGCATTTATGTTACAAAATGTTTCCATTTCAAATAAAGGCTGTTCTTTCAAACTTTTTATTCATCAAATAATCCTGAAAGAATTTAGTCAGATTTTTACATAAATATTAAGAAGCACAACTGTTTTTAACTGTCGTAATCCACCTTATTCTTCAACACGGAAGTAAGCAAATGGGAGAGACTGGTTTATTAGCCGCTATAGGGAAATAATGAGAAGAATAACAACATGCAGTAAATGGTAAAACTGTCTGCACCACATACCAGCATGTTAATGATTACAATAATACATTCAAATAATATGGTAGGACACCTATTTGCAAAATCAAGCAGCAAAACGAGGTGTTTTGCACAGTTAAAAATAGCTGGACACGAATGAGACTGGAAGCCAGACTCATAAAATTTACAAATGGCTGTGCCCTCACTTACAGGAAAAATAAGGTGGATATTTTTTTTTTTGAGCAGCAAATCAGCATATTAGAATGATTTCTGAAGGATCACGTGACACTGAAGAATGGCTGCTAAAAATTCAGCTTTCATCACATGAATAAATTACAGTTTAAAATATATTATCATAGAAAACAATAGTTTTAATTTGTAATATATTTACCTTTTTTATATTTCTACTGCATTTTTGAGCAAATAAATGCAGTCTTGGTGAGCATTTTTTTCATAAACATTACTCCAAAAAGAATTAAAAAAATTAACCAACTTAAAATCTTACAGGAGTTCTGGAACATGTGAACCTGCATCTCCACCAGAGGGAAGGACTGTCTGAAACTGTATGTTACGGAGGTTTTCTTCTTCTGGAAGATCTTTGTAACCTTGCAATATAATAACAAAGAAAAATAACCAATGTGTAGTAACAATACACATTCATGCTGAAGAGATGTTGCTAAAACTGCTTGAGATCAATTCGATTTGTATGCATGAATAATTGATGTATGTTATTGACATTACCACAAGCAGATCGTTGAAGAGGAAGACCTCTCTCTGGTGAACTCCAGACCTTTGAGGACGGTTGGGGTCTGGGACTTCATAGAGCTGACAGCAGCAGACTAGTCTGCGGTGGGGCAGAGACAGAACCTACACACAGACGAGATGTTTACATTTACTTTAGAACAAGCAGTTCATCACGCAGCTCAAAAAGTATGATTTCACACTGACAGAGCACCTCAAAGTAACAAATAAGGTCTCAAAGATTCGGTATTTTCAATAATTCTAAAAAGATTTAAAAATGCCTCAGTAGAACTCACAGGTTTCTTGCCCACTATGACTCTTTCCACCGCCTGGACCTGAGAAACATGGTCATCGTTGGTTCTCAGTTCCCACTTCTGAATGCGCTGGTAGATTCCAACAAGTAAGTCACGTGGAATGTCTTGACCATTATCCACCCCTGAGAAAGAGAGGGAAAAAATGACATGCATACAAGAAGAGATTTTAGTGTACTTGCAAAATCCCTGACAGTTACGTGCAACATTTGAGAGCAGACTGAGAATGTGTTTGTGCCAGTGTTTGAAGTTTGAGAGAAAGGTTTGAACATCACCTCTTAAGTTTTTGATGAAGTCATCCAGCTTCATCTTTCTCTCTGCCTTGATGTTGGGGCTGTACATGTCTGTGTTGAGAAGGATGATGGCAAAAGCTAGGATGAAGATGGTGTCTGGGTTCTGGAACTGTCTAACCAGTGCTGGATTACAAACACAGTACCTCTGGCTACAAGACAGATGCAGAAAGAGAAATAGCGTTTGAGTCCAAATTTTTGAGGGATAGATAAAACATGTTTTATAAACACATTGTTCCAGATCTGAACTCTGATGGAATGAGCCATGTGTGATGCCACTGTTAAAAAGCTGATATATGTGCAACTCTGACCACACATCAATAGCAATTGTCTTTTAATAAGGCCACTTAATTATGTTAAAATCATTGTAACCCACAGTCTCTCAAGTGTTTAACTAAGCACATTCACATACCTAAAAGCTTCAATAAGTCTTTCCACTTTTTGGGCCTCTCCTTGGACTTTTATCTGAGCTTGAAATTTCCTCAAAGCATCATCGAGATCCATTCCGGAAAAGTCCATTTCATCCACAACACAACTGAGAAAAACAATAGTGGAGGAAAATGTTATACATCTACACATGCTCAGGCCAAAACATGCATTTATTTGTTTGTGGATCATGAAAAAGCTAAATATGTCTGTCTTTATTTTCTGTGCATTTTTTTAATTTAGTATTGTCCAGAATATTGTATTGCTGCATTGCAAGGGATCCACCAATTATTGTTTGATCTCAAGAATGAAAACATGCATGGAACAAAAGTGCATTATTAGGTAAGAAGCTAAATATTTCATTTTCCCAAAAGGATTAAAAAAAATAATAATAAATTAAAATGTAGAATATGTATGAATAATTATTATTTTAATGACTTTGTATTTTAAGCATCCTTAACAATGTACAGTAAATTCATTAATATTAATACCACATGTATGTTATTACATGCCAGACCTAAAATGCAACAAATTTTATAGAATATTTGAGAGGTAACCCTGAGAAGGTTAAAGACCCCTGCTCTATTCAACTGCAGACTAAATCAAGTGTATTATATTGTATATTTAAAATATAAAATGCAAGTCTATGTTTCTATTCAGAGGAATCAAAAACTTGGTAAAATTTATTAGGAAATTGTATTTTTTTTCAAAGGAAACCTTTCTGAAAGTTATTTCCCAGCAGGCACACAACTTTATAAGACATTGATATTTGGTTAAATTTCGGTTGCAATGTCAGTTCAACGTCTAATGTCAACATTAATTCGATGTCCAATACCGACGTCAACTGAGGTTGATATTTTGTTCTTTTTAGGTTGTATAGCCAAAGTACATTGTTAATTCAATGTCAAATTGACATCAAATACTGACGTCAACCTGATTTTCATCCTCAACCAAAATGCAAGGTCTGTTTGACGTTGGGGTCCAACGTCAACCTGACGTTACATTGATGTCCAGTGCCTGCTGGGTTGTTGAACCATTTGTCTAAAAAAAGACTAAAGCCATTAAACAATTTCACTTCTTTTTAGAACATTTACTGTGTGGACTCACTCCAATACATCTTTGTTGAACTGTTTCTGTCTGTTTCCAAGGAATTCTCCAATCATCTGGCGACTCAGGCCTTTTCTCTCCAGGATAAAGCGAGCAATGCCCACTGGTGTGTCTGACACAAAGCCCTTCTCAATCAGGTACTGAATACCCTTTTCAGGCTTCCTGCAGTCCAAAACACATTATCAGAGTTTAATCATGTTTCAAACAGAAGCATTTAGTTTCCTTTATTTGTAACGTCATAGTGAATGTTAAATGGTGGGAGTGTTGTTATATAAAAGAGTCAGTGTTTCATTTTCTCTTACTTGTTGAATAGGTTGAGTCCGATGCGATATTGTCTTCTCTGAACTACGTCATTGTTAAAGGCAGGGGAATCCCAGCTGTGCCGACTTTCTCTCTGGTAGGTCTGTTTCCCTAATGGGGGCAAGGGCTCCCGCAGACTGTCCCTTGAAGAGGAGCCTGAGCTGCAATTAATAGTCTCATTAGAGTTTGTGGTGGAGTTCAGTGAGTCATTATCACCATCTGAGCAGCACTGCTGCTCCAAGCCACCAGGAGGCAGCGGTGCTGAAGAGGAGGATGAGAGCGGTGTGGCTGGGGGCTGTTGAGGAGAAGAGGAGGACGAAGGAGTGTCAGGGTACTGGTGATGATGGTGGTGGTGGTGATGGTGATGATGGTGAGCCATGTGGTGCGGGATATGTGACGGTATTGACCGGCTAACGGGACGTGTTTGACCTTGTGCAGTTGTCGAGGATGTTGAACGAGCATTAGGGTTGTGCTTTAATGTTCCTTGAGGTGATCCTCCTGCTGAGTCCTGCTCGTAGACTAGTTGTCTGCTAAGGGAGCCTCGGTCTGAGCGGTCACTCATGTCCACTGAGCTGTCACTAGGTGGCTCAATCGTAAGTAACGGTAAATGTCCTCCACGTAAACGATAATCACGGCACTCTGTGCAAGGTGTGCTTCGGCGGCTATTGCTGCTTCCTCCTCCTTCTGTGTCACGGCTATCTTCCCTACCACCTACCCCGCTTCCAACACCCCCCCAGAACTCAGTGTCTGTGCTGCTAGGGGCCCGGTCTAGAGAAAGTGGTGAGGAAGGTAGTCCATCGTCCATGTAAAGTGTGACATCGCTGTAAGAGGTGGCTGTGCTATCCTCATGCATGCTCAAGCCCCCGGTACCTCCTCGATCCCTGTCTCCAAGACCTCTCCGTAAGGATGCATGGCTGTTGCTACTCCATATGCACTCTCCAAAGTCATCTACGACACCACTTCCATCCCCTATACCTTCCTGGGAATCTTCTCGGCGTGGTCGACATGTTAGGGCATCATCAATGGAGTCAGCCAAGGACTTCACCTTGAGTACAAAGAAATAGATACTGTCAGATATACCATACAAAACCTTTAAAGGAGAAGTCCACTTTCAGAACAACAATTTACAAAACATTTACTCACCCCCTTATCATCCAAGATGTTTATGTCTTTCTGTCTTCAGTCGTGAAGAAATTATGGTTTTTGAGGAAAGGATTTCAGGATTTTTCTCCATATAGTGGACTTCATTGGTGCCCCGATATTGAACTTCCAAAATGTAGTTTAAATGCAGCTTCAAAGGGCTCTAAACGATTCCAGCCGAAAAAGAAGGGTCTTATCTATCTTATCTAATAAAAATTTGTTAAAGCACAAAAGCTCGTGTAGCACAGGCTCTGGGATGCGTGTCCACGACACTACGTACTATTGAATCACGTCGAAAGGTCATGGGGAACGTAGGCGGAACTACAGACCAAATGTTTACAAAGCGAACGCGCAAAGACTAAGCAAGTGCAAGTAAGTCAAACGCTGTTTACAAACAAAAAGGTACAACAATGTCAGACGATTCTGAAGTTGTAGGAGATGGAGTTTTTCGCCATACTCCACCTTTTTGAGCCGGAGTACATAGACGATGAACTTATATGTGATTCGTAGTGTCATGGACGCGCATCCCAGAGCCTGTGCTACACGAGCTTTTGTGCTTAAAAAGTATACAAATTTTTATTTTTCGAAAAAAAAATGACCGATCGTTTTGCTAGATAAGACCCTTCTTCCTCAACTGGGATCGTTTAGTGCCCTTTGAAGCTGCATTTAAACTACATTTTGGAAGTTCAAAATCGGGGCACCAATGAAGTCCATTATATGGAGAAAAGTCCTGAAATGCTTTCCTCAAAAACCATAATTATTTCACGACTGAAGACATTTACATTTTGGATGACAAGGGGCTGAGTAAATTATTTGTAAACTGTTGTTCTGGAAGTGGAGTTCTCCTTTAAAGTCCTAATGAAATCAAAATTTAAGTTTTTTGGCCTTCAGTATGAATATGTTAACCTTAAGGTTATCTGTAAGCTAGTGTGCTCCAAAACATAGATTTTGATGATATCACATCTGCACTTCAGCTACTCATCTAACTTTCTATTCAATCAAATACTTTCCAGAATCTGACGCATCCCGTCCCCTACACTGTAAATAGATGTTAAAGCTGCGGTTGAAACCGCTCACTTGTTTACAGAATTAGTATTTACTTTATGGTAAATGGCATGTAGTGCACTATATATAGGGACAGGGAACGATTCAGACAGTGTAAATATGTTTTCCATTGGGGTGAATGAAGTCTGGTTTCACTTTGTTTCACATGAACCATCGCAACTGCTCTGGTCCAGAGACATGATAGCACGGTGCGATCATATGCACGACTCGGCGCAGACCACAAAACATGTCGGACACATTTCAATTCTATACAGAATGCTATTTTATATATAGATAATGCGATATGGATGAGATTGTGGCTGTCATGCAGCTTTACCGAGCTCAACAGCTCTGACCTATGCTGTGATATAAATGAAATGTCTTCCTGTTTCAGTTGAATTTACGTCAACACATAGGGTGTTTTCACACCTGCCTCATTTAGTTCGGTTGAATCGCACTAGAGTTTGTTTTCCCGCTTGGTGTGGTTCGTTTGGGCAGGTGTGAATGTAGCAATCGCACTCGAGTGTGCACCAAAAGCGGACCAAAAAAGCGTACCAAGACCTCCTTGAAGAGGTGGTCTCGCTATGCTTTCAAACGAACACTGGAGCAGTTCGTTTGTGGTGAGAACATGATCTGAACTCGAACAGACCCAACTGCAAAAAGTACTGCACCTTTTTGGACTAATCCAGCTGCCGTAATCAGCTGCGCTGTGCATTATGTGATGAGGACAAGTATTTGTTGACAGTTAGCGCTTTAGCAACATAGCCCCATGGCAGCTCGCGGACAAACGTGGAGTTGTGCGAAGGTGCGGAGCCTCATAGAAATTACAATCATAGAAATTACAGGGATACATTCATTCAGCCAGTGCAGTCGTCCCTCCATAATAAAAAGCGGCGTGTTGTTTGCCGGCTTTTTCTCCTCTCTTTGTTTACTTCCGGGAGTTCCATTGGAATTCTCCCGCACGTTAATTCTGACCAATCGAAAAGCAGTTTAGGAAATACGTTCAATGACACATCTGGCCAACAAGTGATGTGGATGTTGTCACATGACTGCATTTTGGTTCGTTTCAACTGGTTCAGACCAGAGCAATCAGTGTGGTGTGAAAAGGACCCAAAACGACAGAAAAATGCTACAATGTATCATTTGTTGCCCTTGGTCCGGACCAAATGAACTGAACCACAGATGTGAAAGCACCCATAGAATAACGCTGCATGTTTCAAAGCACTTTAGTGGACTTATAAAGGTACAGCTTTTGGCACTTTTCCCTTGTGTGATACAACTCGGCTCGGCTTACTTTGGCTCGGTTTGCTTTTCCACTGCAGTCTAGTGTCACTTCAAAGTGGGTGGGATTACAAACTGATCATTATAGTTGCGCCGCCACCTCATCTACTGACCGTGATACAGCCATTTCTTATTTCAAGTTGTGTGTAACGTTAGTTTAAAGGAGTATTTCACTTTCAGAACAAAAATGTCCAGATAATTTACTCACCCCCTTGTCATCTGAGATATTCATGTCTTTCTTTCTTTAGTCAATAAGAAATTATGTTTCTTGAGGAAAACATTTTTAGGAATTATCTCCATATAGTGGACTTCAATGGTGCCCCCAAGTTTAAACTTCCAAAATGCAGTTTAAATGCAGCTTCAAAGGGCTCTAAACGATCCCAGCTGAGGAAGAAGGGTCTTATCTAGCAAAATGATCGATCTTTATCTAAACAAATTGACAACTTATATACTTTTTGTCTTGTCTAGGTCTGTGTGAACTCTTTTTTTTCCGGTTCAAGAACTCCCATCTCATTTTCTTCCCCAACTTCAAAATCGCCCTGCATCGTTTACAAAGTGAACATGCAAAGAAGATCAAATGCCTTTACAAAAAACAGTAAAACAGCGATGTAGGACGATTTTGAAGTTGGGGAAGAAAACAAGATGGGAGTTTTTCGACATACCCTAAATGTGTTGACCCTGATTACACAGACTGTGCATGCGCATCGCAGAGAATAGACAAGCATTTGAGGTTAAAAAGTATGTAAATTGTCAATTGGTTTCGAAAATGGCAGATCGTTTCACTAGATAAGACCCTTCTTCGTCAGCTGGGATCATTTAGAGCCCTTTGAAGCTGCATTTAAACTGCATTTTGGAAGTTCAAACTTGGCGGCACTATATGGAGATAATTCCTGAAATGTTTTCCTCAAGAAACATAATTTCTTTACGACTGAAGAAAGAAAGACAAGGGGGTGATTATCTGTAAGTTTTTGTTCTGGAAGTGAACTAGTCCTTTAAAACAAGTTGTCTAAAAAAGCTGTACAAACAAATGATACTGTGGTGACTGCTGCTGACTATTTAAATCTACCGCGTTTGGTGTCTCGCAAATCCAGTGTCGCTCGTAGTGATGATTCTCTCTGACCAATCAGTGATCTGCAGTGCTTACACGTCACATTTTAGTATTGGTATGCCACGATTGGAACCTTAACCGAGGTGGTACTAAAAAAATACCAGGTACCTGGTACAGTAGAAAACCCCCCAAAAGTGTGCCATACCATGCAGTAGAAAAGCACCATTTGTTGTGCATATTAGTACCTTAAAGTAGGAGTCTATACTCACAGTACTACTATGAGTCTTTTAGGGGTAAACAAAGTTGTCCCTTTGGGGGTCCTACCCCAGTGACAAGTTGTTGTTCTCCTAAAAGTACAATGATCTGACAGTTCCGGGTTCTATCTGCTGATAAAAATCTTGCTGTAATATGAAAAAATTTTAACTGTCTGATCACGTAAGGTGTATCCACAAACTGTGGACACTTCCCCACTGAAAAGACCAGGGTGCATTTCCCAAAAGCAAGTATAGTCCCAAGTTCCATTGTTACCAATAGAGTTCAGTGGAATTTACCACCATAGTAGCTAACGATGCTTTGGGAAACGCACCCCTGGTCAGACAGGTATACAGAACTTTGACCAGCAGTCTTTTTGGTGAAACTAGTTGATCAAAAACATCCTGCTGGTTAAGCTATGTTGGGGAGAGTTCAGACTGAGTACTAACTTGTTTTGAGAAGGAGTCCTCTAGGTGGGTGTATTCCGGTCGTGGGGAGCTTGGCTCTGTGGTGCAGGTGGGAGAATGCGGAGGACCCATTCCTGGACTGTGACTATAATGAGTCGGGGTGGGAGGTTGAGGCTGTCGGTCATCAAACGAGTACTGCAGTCGCATGTTGGAGAGGATGATGCGGCGTGTCATGCGGCTCTCAGAAGCTGAGCTGCGCAGGCGCTCAAAGTTCTTGTTCATACGATATTGACGGAATGCTGTCTGGATGGTTCGCGCTGCTCGTCTACTCACGAAGTAACCTCCATATTTCTTCTCCAGCATCTCCACCTGCACAGCAACAGCTTCATCAGTTATATCTATAGCTTCAATAGACTGTGACCATGATGAATCATAATTCTTTTTTCCACACCTTACCTTCTTGTCTTGTAGGTCTGTAGAGAGTTCATAGCTGTCGGATAGAGCTTTGCACCTCTTGTTCTCTTCTTCCTCTTGCTTACGTAGGGCCAAGCTAGCTGGTTGGTTGCGTGTACGCTGTGCCCAAGCGAGGCTGGCTGGGCTTGGAGGGGGCACGAAAGGCACCCGAGGGCCTGGGGGCCCACAACTGTTGTCTCCGTAACGCTCAGAGCTGTGCACGTAAGGAGATTTACTGGAACTGTCTGAAAAGGGACGTGAAGCTGAACTCTGGGTTTCCTCCTCACTGAAAGGGGTGGGTGAGAGAGAGAGGGAAACAGAGAGAGAGAGATAATAATTCAGAGTCTAAAACGCCCCCATAATGAGAGGATAAGATAAAAATCTCAAGCAACTCAGGAATTCATGACATTATTCATTTTCCACTGACTTAGCATTTTGACTTTGAGGAAAGGCTTTAAACAGGGCAAATGTCCTAAACAAGCCTCAGGCTTTCCTAGAATTATCACACCAAGAAAATTAGAGCAATTCTAGTTATACTTAAGATTTGTAACTAGAGAGAGTTAATGCCTTAATAAGAGCTCGGTTTCCTGTATCAGAGATCATAGTTTATATTTAAACAAAACTCATCAGAATGTACTGTCTGAAACTTGAAATGCACCAGTGAATTTCCTGTCAAATCAACTTCCGTTTTTGACTTGCACATCTGTGGCATCATATCCAACCTGTTTTATCTCTACGCTATTTGCACGTCCATGTTATTCTGTTATATTCTGTTTCTCACGCAACAGCTCTCATCCCTAATGACTTGTAATCTTGCGCTGCCATAAGTGACTCACTTATCCTGCAGGGTACCATCAGACCAAGTGTTTGATTGATACACATACCACCAAACATACGCAGCATACATAATGACATCAATTATGCAACCTCACTCAAGGGCCTTCATACCAAAGTATAACATGAAACAGATTCCTACGTCTTCTGAAGAAAATGCAGGTGGTGCTTTCCAGTCCAAAACTTACCACCATGACACAAAGGTGCTCTGTGTGGTTACCAAAGCATTGCTTTGTTGCTAAAGTCTTTTAAATGGCTGTTAGCAAATTGCTATGTGATTGCTAGGCAGTTAAATGCATTTTTTCATCTGCCAGGCAAAAGTTGTAATTCCAGTTGCTTGGAAAAGTAATAACAAACTTATCCTCAGAAATCCACACAATTTGAGGTTCATCTACGCCGGTAGCACAAACAAGTTATACAATGATGTTTACTACTTTGTGTTAACAGTTTGCAAAAGAAATTACAAAATAAGAACAATCACCCTATTGACAGAGGAGCTCAGTTTACAGGGTCAGTCACCCCAGTGCAGAGGCGTTGACCCCTTAGGTTTGCCATGGGAAACACAACAGCATGTGATCACAACTCATAATCCTGACACAGCTTTCTGACAGGACAGTGTGTGGGTACTTCTGAATCACTGCAGGCAACTTCCTGTTCTGTATCACTGAGTCAGAGGAGGTTATTGAAGGCAAGATATTATCATATAATGCTAATGTATCACAATTCAGACATCTTACGAAACTCTTCTCATTTTGTTAAAATCATTTCTCACTCTCAAGCCCACACAAAAGCACTTGCTTGGATGCAAACAAACTTTGTTTTGGTGTTTATCACATGTAACAACAGGTAACCATTACACACCTGTACTGTCCAGAAAAGGCCAGTTTGTACAAAAGCACAATACCCTCCAGTTGCCCTCTAATGTATGTAGGAAAACAGAAACCTGCTTATAACACAACAGCACATGTTAGGGTTAAATAAAATAAATCAGAAGCTTTAACTGTACACTTACCACATTTACTAAAAAGACCCAAGTAGGTGCGTAAACCCACGCACATGAACATCCACCCTGAGAATGAGAGGGAGGTTTCGCTTCCTTTAAGTCCAAATTTGGCAAGGAGTTGTTGAAACCTCCTGAAATTCAACAAGTGCTGAACTTTGTGGCTTTAGAGTCGTTCTGCAGTTATGACCGACTGTCAGGAGGTCACCACCACCACATAGTCACATGGCAGTGCTTAAACCCTCCCTCCTCCTATTCTCTCCCCCTCGCTTTATTTACATTACACAAAGTGCGCTGGTGTAGTTCACTGAAGTCAGTAGCTCGGAAAGAGTGACCGGATATGTCACTTAGGCTAGGGTTTCGTGCCAATCAGCTTTAGGATCTCCTGCAAAGCTTGTATTTATCATCTTCTTCATTGTGTTAATTGTCTATGACAGTCAAAAAAAGCAGTGTCCCACTTCTTGGTCTGTCGTGCTGTTCTGTTGTATTTTCCACCCCTAATATGGGTGGTTTCCTGTATTTGTATAGAGCGGACAAAAGATTGAAGGGAGGGAGGAAGATACAGCAATTGCCTTTGAGCTCTACTGTGGCAGTTAGGAAAGCAAAATCATAAATTTGGTCTCTTTAATGTGTCTCCTATAGAAAGCAGTGAGATCAAATAAGAACCAGATTTTAAGATTTTTTAATCTCATGTTTAAAAAGAAATATCACAGAAGTCTCAAACTTGAATAAGGCAGCAAAGAATTTAAAATACAAACTCAGTCATTTCTCATATCCTTAATAATCCAAGCCAAGCAATCCACCTCATTTGTACATTTTATGGGTCTGCCTTTCAGTCTCATCTACATCCAGCTATTTTTAGCTGTACAAAACAGCTTGTTTTTCTGCTTGATATTGCAAATTGGTATGTCTTACCATATTATTTTAATGTAATATCTTAATTATGAACACACTGGCTCAAAACGGATGCTTAAAATAGCTGAGTTCTTAGTTGTGTTTCATTTAAATCTCTTGAAATATCATAGAGCAGTATAATTTTCCTCTGAATACTACAAAGTAAGTTAACTTGAATAAAGAACCAAATAGTTGCAAATTTATTCCAATAATCAGATCAGATCATTGGCCTGAAGCAGTGTGTTTGTTTATTAAGGGAACAGTTCAAACATGAAAATTCTCTCTTTATTTACTCATATTGTTCCAAACCCGCATGATGAAACAAGTGAAATCATAAGGGCCATCACTGTTTTTCTATGCACCATCCAGCACTTCACTCCACTTCAATATCTGGTGGAAAAACTCCTTTTTGCATTGGTACATAGAAATGACAGAAAAAGCAGGTGAACAATTCTGCTACCCTACTGGACTGGAGAGCAATGGTGGTCATTACAATTTTACTATTAAACTTGAGCCAAATGCACTTTTTTAGCTGCTAGTTCTGTGTGCTTTATTAAGCATTTAAGCACAATATACTGTCACTGTATTAAATTCTGTAACCAAATATTAATTAAATGATATATTTTTGTGCTCCATGGAAGAAAGAAGGTCATACATGTATTGGAACAACATGAGAAGAAATAAATGACAGAACTTCTGATTTTGGATCCCTAGTAAAAAAGTAATAAATTTAAAATGCATTTATTTTATATTAAGTATAGTTTAAATCTATTAGCATATTTACTGACATAATGCTAGAGACTTACTGATATAAAAGTTGTAATTAAACTTTATTTTGAGTACTTCTTGTGCATAATGCACATTTCATAATAAATATGTTTTAATATCACTACTGATGATGACTGTATGATCTTTAAATATTTTGCATTTAAAAAATGATATTATTTAAAGTGTACCTAAGGTATACTTACAATAGTTCCACTTTAGCACAACCAAATATACTTAAATATATATATTTAGTTGGACTTCTGCACTATTTACGCACAATTAAAGGGCATTAAATACAAAATTAGTTGTTCCAATTTAGCAGACTTTAAATATACCAGTTGTGACGATCCCTGCATGATCGTTTTGGGAGTGTGGTGACTGGTTGCTCCGCCTACAATGTAATCTGATGGGCGGTTCATTGGCTGCACCTGACGCCAACTGGGGCGCTTATTTTAAAAGAGATTGATAAACTTGTTAGCATGGGGACTTGGGTTTCTGGCTTTGTTTGAGTTCCTCTTCCTTTTGGGTTTGTTTGTTCGATTTAGATTTTGCTTTGCCTTTGGTTTCGTTTTGGTTCCCCGTTTTGTTTGTTTTGGATTTTGCTTTTTGACACAGCAACAGCACATTACATGTTCATTCAGACACCCCGCATTACGCACTGACGCTTACAGAAACATTGTTTAATTTTATTATTCTCCTATTTCTGAAATTAATTGTTGATTAATAAAGTCATTTCCTTTTGAGCTCAGTCATAGTCGTGTGCAGTGTTGGCATGTTACTGTAAAAGAGTAATTAGTTAAGAGTTACTAGTTACTTCTCACAAATAGTAACTGAGTTAGTAACTGAGTTACATGATTATAAAAGTAACTAATTACTAGGGAAAGTAACTACTGTGTTACTTTTTTAAAAAAAAAAAAAAAAGCTCAAATATGTCAAGTAACTTGGATGTCCCCAATATTAAGTATGTTAAATGAATGAAATGGACACTAAATAGAATAAATTATTATTATAAAACATTGTACACTAATCTACTATAATGCATTTTAATGTTGATGTGAGAGACACCTATCAAATTAAAAAAAAAAATATTGTAAATATTATCAACCTTCTATGGACACCTTGGCACTAGAATAGCCATTGGCTAGTACATTTTTTGTTGTTGTTGCTAGTTATTTTTTTTTTTTTTTTTTTTTAAATATCTGAAAGTACACTTTTGCTGTCAAGCAGTATAATATGATATTATAATAATTTAGCATTAAACTTTAGTAATTAGAACTACTAGAATAACCATGTACGAATGCATTTGTCATGTTGACTGATCTCAGGACTGGTGGTGGTGCTTAAGATATTGTTTGTCATTTAGTGTATCTATAAAAAAGGGGGGAAAAATAATACTGATAAGATAAAACTACTACGAAATTTACTACTAACAACAATATAAAACGCACTAAAGATTAATGATCTGCTGGGTTCATGAATATTAATCACGTTGTCTGCGTTCACTCAAACTGATTTGCTGAAATCAAAACAGGGACGATCATTGGTGAGCGCCAGCCAATGAGATTGCCGTTTGAGCATTAGTTGTGATTCTGATTCTAAGAGAAACTGACGGCTAGTTGTGTGCCTTCACACTAGAGTCTACGGCTCATCAAATACAGGTACGCTACGCATCCATTCATATGAACTGAAAAATAAATGATAAGTTATAATAAATAATAGTAACGCCGCATTTCATCGTTGGTAACGGTAACGGCGTTATAACGGGGGAAACAGTAATTCGTTTGATTACTCGTTGCTGAAAAAAATAACTCCGTTAGTAACGCCGTTTATTTCTAACGCCGTTATTCCCATCACTGGTCGTGTGTATGTCCCTTTTGTTGCTTCCCTCTGAGCCAGGGGTTGTTTTAGTTTGCTAAAAGTACAGTTGCAGGGTATTTTATTAAAAGAGAAGTTCACTTTCAGAACATTTACAGATAATTTACTCACCCTCTTGATAATTTACTCATCCATGTATTCCCTTCTTCAGTTGTAACAAATTATGTTTCTTGAGGAAAATTTTTCTCAATATAATGGACTTGGTGCCCCCAAAATCATCCTACATCGCTGTTTTACCAGCTGTTTTTCTGTAAAAGACGTTTGACCCTCTTTGCACTTTTACTTTGTAAACACTGGGTCGGTACTTCTGAAGTGACGTAGGACGATTTTAAAGTTGGAGGAGAAAATGAGATGGAAGTTTTTCAACATACCCTGACTGTATTGACTCAGATTACACAAAGTACACATGCACATCGCAGAGCTATGAGCATTTGAGGTCAAAAAGTATATAAATTGTAATTTTTTTTTGGAAAATAACCAATCATTTTGCTAGATAAGACCCTTCTTCCTTGGCTGGGATCATGTAGAGCCGGTTGAAGCTGCATTTTAGAAGTTCGAACTCGCGGGCACCATTGAAGTTTACTATATGGAGAAAAATCCAAAATGAAATATTTTCCTAAAAAACAATTTCTTTACGACTGAAGAAAGTAAGACATGAATATCTTGGATGACAAGAGAGTGACTAAATTATCTGTAGATTTTTGATCTGGAAGTGAACTTCTCCTTTAAGTACACAATATGTAAATGTATTTGTAGTACACTTAACATGAAATAAATGTATTTTAAATACATTTTAGTATATTTATTTTAACTACCCCTTTGAAATTAAACCTATAGATGGCTAATATTCAGGCAACTACCTGAAAACAAATTCTAGATTCACTATCAAGTGTATTTATTCAAGCAATTGCATTGATGTAATTGTTTTCTTTGCAAATATTGATCATCAGATGACATCACATGTCCACAGTCTGAAAAGTGCAGGTGATACAGCTATGTAGCTACAACTGTTTAAACATACACACTGTTAGCCTACTTTACATAAGTAAACTGACTAGTTTCAAAGTTGCTTTAACTGGGTTTCTATTGGCATTAGCACTGCTTTCTAGTTCTAGTGACTTGGAATTGCATAACCTGCAATTGCATAAACGTAAATCCCACAAACTTCCTCTGAATGAAAGCTGGCAGACATGTCACAGAGGTTTGAGCAACCACATAACAATGCACTTAAACTTGTTTTACTTTAATACTGGTTTGGTAGTTGTCCATAGCTTAATTTAGCCCTTCACTGCAGCATGATGTAGCAATGCGATCTGGCATCTGCTGCCCACATTCAATGACAAACCTGTAGTGCTGTTTTATTCTGGGAATTCTGCTCTAACATCTGCTCATAAAATTGTCGTCTTGCATCTCACATCTTCCTTTTCCTCATTCCACCCACTCCTCCCACCCACTCGCTCTCACACACACATGCAGGAGTGAGGGAGGTAGGGTTGCTTAGTGACAGTTGCCGTGAGACCACCGTGGGAGGTGAGGCAGTCATTAGAAATAGTGTTGCTATAGATACAGAGCGCTAATACAGTAACCGTGGGTGTTGCTGGATAACCTGCAGGTTGTAAGATTGTAAGACTTTGAATGTTACAACAGATATATAATATATACTACTTCTATGGTTCCACAAAGAACCTTTAGCATTCTATAAAAGGTTTTTTTATAGTGGAGAAAGGTTCTTGAGATTTATATTAAAAGGTTCTTTTTAGAATTGTTCACAGAAAGGTTCTTTGGAAAGCAAAAAATGGCTCTTCTATTGCATTACTGCGAAAATCCTCTTTTGGAAACTTTATTTTTAGAAGTGTATTCAAATATACCTACAGCCTTCAAAACAATGTGCATGGCATAATTGTGAAATATAGATTTCGGCAATATTTAAATATAGCTACAACATGCATACATTTTAGGAAAATGTAAAACTTTTAATCTTTGTTGTCAAACTTTTTTTGTAGGAGTAGGAGAAAGAGAAAAACTTGCAATGGAAATGACAAAAAAGGATGAATTTAACTCTAAACTGGTGTGTTATGCTCATCATGGTTCATGAAGTCATGTTATTGATTTCTTTTTAACTGTATTAAGTTTAAAATCATTATTTACACTACTAAGATTTTTAATGATTTAAAAAAATTCTCTTCTGCTCACCTAGCCTGCATTTATTTGATCCAAAGTACAGCAAAAACAGTATAAATTTGAAATATTTTTACTATTTAAAATATATGTTTTATATATATATATATATATATATATATATATATATATATATATATATATATATATTTTATATATATATATATATGTTTTATATATATATATATATATATATATATATATATGTTTGTCTTATATATATATATATATATATATATATATATATATATATATTTTTTTTTTTTTTTTAATACAAAAATACAAACACACACACACACACAAAAATAAAAAATAAAAAAAAAAAATAATAAAAAAAAAATTATGCTTACTCCAGACTTTTGATTGGTGTATAATGTTACAATAGCTTTTTATTTCAGATAAACGCTGACCTTTGGATCTTTCTATTCATCAAAGAATCCTGAAAAAATGTACTCACCTGTTTTAAATATTGATGATGATGATGATGATGATGATAATAATAAAATGTTTCTTGAACAGCAAATCAGCATACTAGAATGCTTTTTTGAAGGATCATGTGACACTGAAGACTAAAGTAATGATGCTAAAAATTCAGCTTTAATCACAGGAATAAATTACATTTTTAAATATATTCAAATAGAAAACAGTTATTTTAAATAATAAAAATATTACTGTATTTGCTATACTTTGAATCAAATAAATGCAGGCTTTGTGAGCAGAAGAGACTTCTTTAAAAAAAACAGCAAAAGTCTTACTGTTCAAAAACTTTTGACTCCCGACAAAATCGCTTATAATGAGAGGACATGGCAACATGGGTAGCTAGGCAAGTTTGTTGTTTTTATGACTATTACAGCTACTGAATCACCCAGATCCATAGTGTAAGGTGGAATAGATTATTCATTTTTACAACCAGGCAAATTCTGGAACTTCCTTTTTAGGTTTAGCTGTTTTCTTTCAACTCAAAAAGTAATATTCCATTCAAAGTGTAATGTTCTTTATTATTTTTGTCTTTATTCAGGTCATATTTGTAGTTTCCAATGAACGAAACAGTATAACACTCACAGAGCAGCCAAGTGACCTCTAATTAACCCACATGATTATGATGAGTGGATGTTTTCTTTTTTTTTATAATTCTCTTTTATAATACAACAACCAACCCACAAGTGTTTAGCAATGTGTTGGTCTGTTAGAAACTGAATAATCAATATAAGTGCTTTATTAAAAATGGCTAAAGGCTAAACGAGTCAATATAGTATATTAATGCATGTGTTTTTGTTGCTATTTTTCTCCAGTGTTATAAGAGACCTATCTTTTTTCTTGCTTTCAGTTTAGGAGGAAGTTGTTCAGCCTTGTCAGGTGCTTGTTAAGCAGACAGGAATGTTGTAGGAACTTGCTGAGCAGGTTGCATCAGAAACATAATATGTCCAATTAATCTTTTCTAAGAACTAAATGCTCAGCATATTTTGCTCTGCAAATACATTCACATACACCAGAGCCAGTTTACATTCAGCGGCCCCAAGAGGAACTTAAACACTTAAGCCAAGTTTTAAAATGGCAAACTAAGTGGCATTTATGTAAAGAAAGAGCATAAATAAACACTCCCAAAATGAAAATTCTGTCATTTACTCACCATCAATTTATCTCAAAATATGATATCTGTTTATTCCTGAAAATACCTTCTATTTTGCTCAAAAGAAAAAGGAACAACTTGAGGGTGAGTAAATGAAGACAAAAATTTTCACGTTTGTGCTAACTATCCCTTTAACAAAAACGTCTGAAACTATAAAAAACAAATATGTTGTTCAAAGACAAGTGAAAAGAAGTACTTGGGCACTTTTTGATTGTAAAATTATAAGAGAAAAGGTCTAATGTAATTTATTTACAGACTCCATTTGGTTTGACATTTTAAGCAGATGCTTTCAAGGCCACTTTTTTTTGTGTTTTGTAACAAAATACCAGGAAAAACAAACTGCTATATAATTCTGTAGAAGCTTCCAGAACAATGTGCAATTACAGTACTGCTTTCAATTTTCAAATGTAATTTGTAACACCATCCAAATGCGATCCTTTTTTATTATCTGTCATATTAGTTCAGCAACAGGTCAGTGCACCAGAAACGTGAAAGGCATCCCTTCTGATAATGAGCAGTAATTGCTGTGTAATTAAGTGAGACTGTGGGCTGTGATCTGCATTCATTGTCTTCAAACACCTTGACGTAATTAGTCTCTGATTATATTCTAATGGGTGGGAAGACACCTTTTTACAGTGCTATACTTCAGCGCTCTGAGCCAAAGTAAATAACGCGCTAAACATCAGAAATATTTCAATAATGTGCCATGTTGACAGCTATAGTTGAAAGGTAAACATGCCGCACATCTGCACTGAAAATAAAATTTAGAAGCATATTTTTAAGCAAACTTGCACTTTTTTACAGTGTTGCTGGCAGATGAAAACTGTCTTTTCTGTCCACTTGTGATCAGGGTCGAGTTGCATAAAAGGTTAAGACTAGTCTTTTTCTTTAAAACTGGTCATAAAAATGTAGATTAATCTGAGTTAAATCCAAAAAATAAGACTGATTACCCCTTGAATAACTGCTAGTTGGTCAGACTAAGTTTATGCAACTGACCCATCTTTATGTGATGACATTGCAAACTGGTTTTGACTGCAATTAGGGCAACATATATGTGGGCTATTTTTACACTGTTTCTTTGAACACCTTTAAATTCTTAAGTGATAACTGTCAGAGCTCTTCTTAAGCTGACACAGATGGTTAACTGTGTGACTAAACCTAAAGTGGCTCACCAAAAGCATTTGTAGGCTAATAAAGATTAACTTCAAAGTTAAACTCTTCATTTACCCCTTCATGTAAAGTTCGAAAACATAGCCAAGAACTCTCATTAGATGTTTAAATCTAGGGTTTAAAAAATAAATGAACAAGGGTCCATTTCAGTCCATTAAGCAGAATGACATGACATGACCTGAAGACAATGTTGCAGTGGCTTCAGGACAAGTGTCTGAATGTCCTCAAGAGGCCCAATCAAAGACAGAAAAGTCCCGAAAAGACCTTCTGAACAGTCTGAGAGAGAATAATGGGAGAAACTGACCAACACTTCTTCAAGTCATTCAAAGGTTCTAGAAAGTATTGAATAAAAGGTTGTGGATCCATATATTCATTTTCTTTTCTTTAAAAACATACGTAAGATGTGGCAGCCTTTTCAGGCTGTAAAATAAATTGGCAAAGCAAAAAAGTGTTTGGAAAACTGACAGTGTCAGAATAATTTCTGATAGCTCTGTAGCTTCACAAAGTCAAAGGGGCTGTGATGAAAGAATTATTAAAGAAAATCAGCACGTTATTGAGGCAAACACCAGGAAGCAGCTGTCAAGACCAGCTTCAAAAGAGGATCAAATTTAGTCCTTTTAAAGTCACAGATTTCAGATTCTAGAGCCAGTATGTAATCAGTGTTATACAGACACCCTAATCCATGTTGTCCACGAGAATAAAAAGCAGTTTGAAACGCCACACACACATACAAACATAGCAGAGTGGGTAAACGCAGTGAAGTGTTTCAGCTGCCGTTCCAATACTTTCATTACTGACTGACTCCCGACACATTTCAGAATTACAAAGTGTCTGTAATTTTCTTTTTCTGTTTTTAAATGACCCACATGCCAGCCCAGATGGAGCATTTAAAGGTTCAAGTTGTTTATTTGCCACATACTGTATATATTACAGTACAGTGCACTCATGACGAAAACATACTTGTGGGAACTTTTTCGCAAGACGCAAAATACGTACCAATATGTACATATCACTGCAGTTTCCAAGATAAACGCTAGAGGTCGTTAAACAGCAAGCAGTTGTCGTTTTCGTACACAGTTATGATTACAGCTCCACATGTTTCGTTTTCCAAACGTAACAAAGTTTACTTACTCAGAATTGGACTTACGATGCGGAATCCTTGAGTACGAATCCAGTGAAAAACATGACTCATGATGAAAGAGCTGAAAGATGAGAGATTGAAAAACAAGCTAAAAGATTGTGTTTTTACGTCACATTCGCTTTTGTTCATTCTATCGCGTAGGTTTAGGTGTAGTGCAGATGGTACTACCAGGGTTGCCAGGTTTTCACAACAAAAGCCTCCCAATTGCTACTTAAAACTAGCCCAAAAATAGCCCAGTTGCGTTTCGAGGGGGTGTGGTCCCCCATTGAAAATCGCATTCCGGGGTGTAAAATACATGTTTTTTTGTCAGGGTTTCCCTGGTAAATTCGCATTCCAGAGGCTAAATATCATGTTTGTGGGGTCGTTTCAACCTGCGGACATCAAAAACAACCTGCGGCAACAGTATTAAAGTAGCCCAAATACGTGGCAACACTGAACGTCATGGAGCATTAGAGATATAGCGCCACTCAATAGACATCTTCAAAACCATCATCACAGAAAATGTACCATATGTACATTCATCCCAGGTAAGAAAAACAGAACACTCTTTTAGCGCCACCTAGTGGACATTTCACATCAAATGTGTCATGAAACGTACATACGGTACGTATTTCGCATCTTCCATGACGAAAACAGGTACGTTGATCGTGAGATCAGGTTGCACATTAATGTAGTGAAATGATTATCCATATAGTTTCTAATCCCAAAAAGCAACAAAAAAGAACCAACTATGAAATAACGATATACACAAATATAATAACATGTCAAGAAAAAAGATGTGAATTAAACAAAATAGAATATGGTAGTGAAAATAGAATATTATACAGATTCTAATTCAAAATATACAAAAAAACCAACACAAAAATACAAAAACTGCTCTCATTATGGAAGAAATCTGCAGAATGGATTTAAACGTGTTAAAAATATGTTAAACTGAGCTTATTATACAGTCTTATGATTTGATTATGCATTCAGATGGCTGAACGCATAATCAAATTAACTGGAATATTTAATTAATTAAAATGCAAGGCAGTGTGTAGAACTTTATACCATTTTTTCCATTAACAGATTAATTTTTTTAATTAATTTATATTTTAGAACACAAAACGTGGCTTAACATTTATTTTGATAAATATTTAGGTTTTAATTTAATATAATTTTTTGGACCCTACTGACTTTAATGGACAAAAACAGTTACAATATTCTTTAAAATATCTTCCTTTGTGCTTCACAGGATAAAGAAAGTCAAACATGTTTGGAATGACATAAGGGAGAGTATGTAATTTTTATTTTCTTTCTATTTAAGAAAGTTATTTCTTTAGATAAAAACAGATCACTTTCATCAGATACGGTCATATTTCCTTTTGACAAGATAAAATAAAACGAAACTAACCAGCCAAGCACATCTGAACACAACCATCATAAGTTTCCCCTACGAGCTGAGCCTGCAAGCAATCCCACAATCCATTTGACCGGAGCTACACCTGAGGGTCTGTGTGTATTAATAAAGCGCTTACCTCTTCTCTTTTCCAGCATTCACTCTATCCTCTCAGACAGGTCCCATTCTGGTGATTATTCCTCATCCATCCTCAAAGCTCATATACACTCCTTTCCTCCCTCTCCTTGTATTTCTCTCTCCACACACACACACCTCAGGGTCTCAAAGGAGCTCCTACTATCTCTTTATGACACAGACAAACACAAAAAATACTTTCACTTGTCTTTCTCTGCTCTACCTGAATCGTGTTCTTTAGCTGCTGGCTATAATGAGCATATAGTCACTAAACACATTCAAATCACCTGCTTTATATGGCAGGAAATAATGGTCCTAAAAATAAAAAGACCAAAGTGCAAATATAACCACAGCATTTCCTCATCTTTGACACAATAACTCCATTCACACATACAAACAAAACCATATAAAAGCTGCCTCAAGTTATACACTTAAACTTTATACACTTGCCTAGAGCATGAACAACTACAGTTATTGGAACTTCAGACATAAAAACTTGTTTTGTCTGTGCTAACATGTTTAATACTTCTTTATAACTTTTACATTGATATCAATAATCCACAAACTCTGTTGTGTGACAATATTGTTTATCACAAACATTAGAACACTTACCGGGTTGCTGGAACAGACAGTCAGCCACTCACACTGATCCTATGTGACACAACCGCACCCTCACACAAGCGCGCTGGCGCAAACACACATACTGCAGAGTTGAATGACTACATTTCTGACTACATGTCTTTTGACAGCTTGAACGCAGGAAAAACAATGTGTATAAATATAGCTGCCTGACGTACATATGGTGATTAATGCTGCAATATTAACACCAACAGGAGTGAGTCGACAGAAAGAGAGGGGGGCAAATGCTACAAAGAGGCAAGGAATGGTTTCATTTCATACATGCATTCCTGAACAGCATGTGTGCAATCAAAAGGGGCGTGGCAAAGTTCATGAGCTTCAGGAACAAAGCTAGTGAAAGATTCAAATAAACACACAGCTTTCAGTTAGCACATTTATTCATATCTACAGCATGTGTGAGTTTAATTTCAATAATAGCACCTTGTTTTTATTTTGTTAATACAAGTTCTAGAGGCCTACAAGTGAGAATCTCATTTGACAGTGTGCTGCTGTTCCTTTAAATATCATTTATGCATATCATTAAATATTTATGTTATGAAAATGTCAACTGGATATACTACTTTACATCTGTCATTCTCAGGAAGCGCTGCCTTTGTGTCACCAAGACTTAAAGGGATAGTCCAACCAAAAATGAAAATTCTTTCATTCATTACTCACACTGATGTCATTCCAAACTCGTAAGACTTTCGCTCATCTTTGGAACACAAATTAAGGTATATTCTTTCTGACCCTGCATAGAGAGCAACACAACTACTATGTTTGAGGCCCAGAAAGGTTGTAAGGACATTGTTAAAATAGTCTGTGTGACATCAGTGGTTCAACCATAATGTTATGAAGCTACAAGAATACTTTTTGTGTGCAAAGAAAATAAAAATAACAATTTTATTTAACAGTTTATTTCTTCTCTTCGGCATCTCCGTCGTGTGTTCATGAGAGTATCATGATGTATGCGAGTGGTGCTGCTGATGCAGGAGTAGACGTTCGGACATAGAACGTCCATTTCTCTTAGTTTATTGTTTGTAGAGTCTGGTTCAAATAAGTAAGGCTGGGCAGAAAAATTGCAAGTCATCCCATCTATTGAAATTTACATACAGTGTGCATAGTGTGTTTATTTACAGTGTGCATCGTCTTCTGCTTGTAAACAAAGTGCAGCGCATCCGGTTCTACGTCAGAATGCTGTCATGATATTCTTCTGAATGATATTTAAAGACTGACACTGAAGAGAAAAAATTGTTGAATAAAGTAATTATTTTTGTTTTCTTTGCACACAAAAAGTATTCTTGTAGCTTCATAATATTAAGGTTGAACCACTGATGTCACATGGACTGTTTTAACGATGTTCTTACTACCTTTTTGGGTGCTGAACGTATCAGTTGCATTGCAGTCTATGCAGGGTCAGAAAGAAAATATCTTAATTTGTGTTCCAAAGATGAAGAAAGTCTTACGCGTTAATTAATACAAAAGTAATTAATGACAGAATTTTCATTTTTGGGTGAACTACCCCTTTAAGAACATTGTGTCCTAACATTTATATAAGTAAAAAAAAAAAAAAAGCTAGTGAAAGCTGTGAAAACGTTCCATGTTGACCCTCACACGAAATTTCCAAGTTTCCAGTGACTGGATTCGGCAGAAATTACCCAAACAACGGTAAATGTGACAGCAGATATATACATGTAGTACTACTGATACAGTATACAGCTGAGGTCAAAATTTTACATACTGTATACCTCGCAGAATCTGCAAAATAAGAGGGATCATACAAAATGCATGTTATTTTTTATTTAGTACTGACCTGAATAACATATTTCACATAAAATATATTTACATATAGTCCACAAAAGAAAATAATAGTTGGAATTTATCAAAATGACCCTGTTCAAAATCTATGCTTGATGATTGCCAGGGGGTGAAAACTTTTTGAATTTAAAGATCAGGGTAAATTTAACTTATTTTGTATTCTGGGAATATGTAAGTATCTTTTGTAGCTTCTGAAGAGCAGTACTAAATGACAAAAATATAATATTTAGGCAAAATAAGAAAAATGTACATATATTCATTCTGTTCAAAAGTTTTCACCCCTGGCTCTTAATGCACTGTGTTTCCTTCTGGAGCATCAGTGAGTGTTTGAACCTTCTGTAATAGTTGCATATGAGTCTCTCAGTTGTCCTCAGTTTGAAAAGATGGATCTCAAAATCATATAGTCATTGTTGGAAAGGGTTCAAATACACAAAAATGTTGAAAAACCAAAGAAATTTATGGGACCTGAAAGACTTTTCTGAATATCGGGCAGTTTAACTGTTCAGGACAAACAAAGGATTCATGAACATCATTTAAAAAAATTCAGGTAACAATACAGTATTAACAATCAAGCGTATGTAAACTTTTGAATAGGGTCATTTTTATAAATTCAACTATTATTTTCTCTGGTGGACTGTATGTATGTAAACATCATTTATGTGAAATATCTTATTCAGGTCAGTACTAAATAAAAAATAACATGCATTTTGTTTGATCCCTCTTATTTTGGTAAAATAATTACCATTTTTCAGATTCTGCAAGGTGTATGTAAACTTATGATTTCAGCTGTAAGTTTCATGTGTAATGCAAAAAAGTAGATTTTTTTTTATCTGATTATCAGCACAAATTTTACCTATCGAAATTAAAACGTCATGTCTTTTTCTGTTCAGTGTTGTGACATTTTGCTCATTATCTGATCACCACTTCCTGCTTCAGATTTCCTGAAAATTCACTATATATTTTTTAAATTTTCAGGCAGAAATGGCAGCGTGTCCCGATAATGATCAACTTTATTCATAGTGGCACATTCAGCTCTAATATATGCCTCCTACAAGAGAAAACAACAAGTGTAAACATTAATTATGAACAATAGGTTAACACAGTGTACACAAATTCAGCAAGCACAGTGACATTTGGGATACTATTCATTTACAAAAAAGGTTCTCAATGAACAGTGTCTGAAATAGGGATTAAAATGTCAGCATGAAAAGGAAAGATTAACCAGCAACTGTACTCGTATTTTATTTTTTATATTATAATGTAGTATAGTCAACAGATAGTATATGCATTCTATAATAATAAGCAAATTTAAAGACATCTCACGACTGCAAAAGCACTGTATCTCTGTGTAGTGTTCCCTCAAACATAAAGCAGCTTTTATTTTATAGTACCATTACTGACTGTACCTGATAGTTCTGTACAGTTATAATAGAGGCTAACAGACGCAAAAGACTATTTTCCTATTTATGCATGTGTCGCTGTTCCCAACCTGAATACAGTGTTCATTTTCATTGATTTGGTTATGCAAAGAGGTTTTTCAATTACTTAACAAACATATGTAACAACAGTTACGCAAAACAGCAAGCTATTCAACATGCAATTACAAAAACTGTACCAAAAGAATCATACAGTCCTGTTAGTTCAGGAGTAGTTCGACCAACTAATGTCAATCAAGCCATTCCACTCATGTTGATTGGTTGCAGGTTAGCGAGAGGAGGGGCTACTGCACCCGGAGGCGGTGCAACAGAACTGATGGACAGAATCACTCTCCCCCTCCTCCTTCTCCTCCTCCTCACTAATGATGAGGGACAAGAGGGTCAGAGAGTTGAGAGAGATACAGTGACAGAAAGTCAGAAAAAGAGGGATGGAAACACATAAAGAACATGAAAAACAGACACAAAATTATTGAGTTTAATTTGATGTACTTTAAATTAATTAAAGGAAAGTACTACACCATTGACAGGTTAGAATCACGGTACTCGGACAGACTGCTTTGCTCAAAGGTGTCCACTAGATGGCAGACTTAACACATTCCACTAGTTGCTAAGTCACAGCTTCATGCGTCATTTGTACTGGAGCACCACAAAACTACAACAACTTTTAGCCTAATTGGAAAATGTATAAATAGTTTCTCTGTATAAGTATTAATATCCAGTTACTTGCTACTGTTTAGCTAAAGTGTATAAACATTAGTGACTGTAAGCGCCATTTTAAATTTAATGCGAATGAAAATTAGGCTGAGGGTCATTCAGTGTCTTAATTTACTACATGTCACTGTTGTTTTTTGTCCACTGAAAAAATATACAAAAACATATTTTTAATTTTTCATTTCCATTAAAGCTGAAGTGTACAATCTATGTAGCACCACCAAACAGGTGTCCCTAATTCTCTCTTTGCCATTGGTCAGAAAACAGATAGCCCCACCCCCAAATCACACCATTGGTTGAGCTGTTGCTGTGCTGAGCTGATTGGATTTTCGATTCTCTAAATATTATGTTTAATATAAATTAAAGTTTTTTTTTTTTTTTTTTAAGGGAAGCCAACCAACAAACGGCTTATTTGTCTGATTATTGGGACTTTTTTTTTTAATATTGGAGAATTAAAATGATCACTTTAATACACTATCAATGATCAACACCAATGTACACTGGGACTCATTCATGGAACTTAAATAAAAGTATATAAGTATATATAAGAGTATTTCTGAGTAATATGTACCAGGGTTATTATTGCCAACCAAAATTAAAACTAAAACCATAAAAACATCTTTGTTACTTGAAATAAATACAATTTACCTGAAATAAAATAATAGATACAGTTAAGGTCAAAAGTTTACATACACCATTCAGAATCTGCAAAATGTTACTTATTTGACCAAAATAAGAGGCATCAGACAAAATGCAAGTTATTTTTTATTTAGTACTGACCTGAATAAGATATTTCACATAATAGACGTTTATAGTCCACAAGAGAAAATAATAGTTGAATTTATTAAAATGACCCTGTTCAAAAGTTTACATACACTTGATTCTTAATACCGTGTTGTTACATGAAAGATCCACAGTTGTTGTTTTTTTGGTTTGTTTTAGTGATAGTTGTTCAGGAGTCCCTTGTTTGTCCTGAACAGTTAAACCGCCTGCTGTTCTTCCAAAAAAAATCCTTCAGGTCTCACAAATTATTTATTTTTTCAGCATTTTTGTCTATTTGAAGCCTTCGGACAATGACTGTATAATTTTGAGATCCATCTTTTCACACTGAGGACAACTGAGGGACTCATATGCAGCTATTACAGAAGGTTCAAACTCTTACTGATGCTCCAGAAGGAAACACGACGCATTAAGATCCGGGGGTGAAAACTTTTTGAATTTGAAGATCAGTGTAAATTTAATTTATTGTGTCTTTTTGCGAAACATATTAGTATCTTCTGTAGCTTCAGAAGGGCAGTGCTAAATGAAAAAATATGATATTTAGGCAAAATAAGAAAAATGTACACATCTTCATTCTGTTCAAAAGTTTACACCCCCAGCTCTCAATGCATTATTTTTCCTTCTGGAGCATCGGTGAACGATTGAACCTTTCTTTAATAGTTGCATATGAGTCCCTCAGTTGTCCTCAGTGTGAAAAGATGGATCTCAAAATCATACAGTCATTTTTGGAAAGGGTTCAAATACACAAAAATGCTGAAAAACAAAAGAATTTGTGGGACCTGAAGGATTTTTCTGAAGAACAGCAGGAAGTTTAACTGTTCAGGACAAACAAGGGACTCATGAACAACTATCGCTAAACAAACAAACAAAAAAAACAGCTGTGGATCATTCAGGTAACAATATGATCCCCCTTATTTTGGTAAAATAATTAACATTTTGCAGATTCTGCAAGGTGTATGTATACTTAACTGTATGTACACAATACATTTGACAGTTTTAAGCAACATTAGCGCATGGCTGAAAGCAGGTTTACAGTTTTTCGTAGCAGCTAACATTTTAAAAATACGCTTGAAAACACTAAACAAAATTCTGAATGCTTTACACAAAAAGTCTGCTGGTTTCATGAATGAGGCCGATTGAACAGACTGTAGTTCAATCCATCACACATTTTTCATTCGCATCAAATTAAATAGCGCAAACCTTTGAGTGAATTACTCTCAGAATGATGCTAAATTAAATTAAAGAGCGAATAATGATATTAGAGTGAAGAAAAAGGGAAAGTAAGAGAGTCTGTCAGAGTCTAAAGTAATGAGGTTGCTTTTATTTTGGGAGGCATTCTGCCAGCAGACGCGCGCACGAGGCTTTAAATGGCACAGTTAAGGAAAAGAGGATAGAGAGCGACAGATCAAGTTCACACACTCTGTCTGTCTCTTCTTTTCCTCTCTCTTTCAATCATGGCTGTTCTGTGAGGCTTAAACTGAGCCAGCCATGTTTGATCTTGCGTGTACACAGAATTAGTGAGGTGCTGGAGGAAGAGAGAAACGGAATGAGGGACACTGGTGGATAAGGACAGAGAAATAAATGAAGAATTGATGGGGGATGAGTATATGACAGGCATCCGTCAAACCGTAAGACCTTAATTGGTACCTCTCACTTCCTCAAGTGTCTGTCTGACAAGCCTCATCTAGCATCTTGTCTGACAGTGCTAAAGTGATCACTTCCTCCTCCACAAACTCTGAAGTGTCCTTCTCTCAGCACTTCACAGTGAGGGCAAGAGGAAGGACACGGCACCAACAAAATGTGACACACCAGGTGAGGGCAGCAGTTAGGATGAGTGTGACAGGTCAGGGGTCAAAAGGTGAGGGGAAGTGTGAAGTGTCTGGTAAAAGGCTGGTGGAAGCACAGACATGTAGGTGAATCAACAAGTCAGTGCAATGCAAGACAGTGGAAAGCATAAAACCATGTCCTAACATCCTAAGGCAGGATGTTTTAATGCAACAAGTGATAAATCCCATTTTTTTCATGTTAATGTTCATGTCTTTCTTTCTTCAGCCGTAAAGAAATTATGTTTTTTTGAGGGAAACATTTCAGGATTTTTCTCCCTATAATGGACTGCTATTGTGCCCCGATTTTGAACTTCCAAAATGCAGTTTAAATGCGGCTTCAAACGATCCCAAATGCGGTTGTAAACGATCCCCAATGTGGAAGAAGGGTCTTATCTAGCGAAACGATCGGTTAATTTTATAAAAATAATACAATTTATATACTTTTTAATGTCAAACACTCATCTTGTCTCGCTCTGCCTTTTTTTTTCTGGTTCATGACAGTTAGGGTATGTCGAAAAACTCCCATCTCATGTTCTCCCTCAACTTCAAAATCGTCTTATATCACTGGTTTACCTTTTTTGTTAAGGGTGTTTGATCTTCTTTGCATGTTCACTTTGCAAAGACTGAGTCAGTACTTCTGCAGCAATGTAGGATGATTTTAAAATGATTTTTGAAGTTGAGGGAGAAAATACGATTGGAGTTTTTTGACATACCCTAACTGTCTTGATCCAGAATACACAGAGTTCAAGATTGAGATTAAAAAATATTTAAATTGTATTTTTTTTTAAATGAAAATAACAGATCGTTTTGCTAGATAAGGCCTCTTCTTCCTCCGCTGGGATCGTTTACAGCCGCATTTGGGATCGTTTGAAGCCACATTTAATTGCATTTTGGAAGTTTAAACTCGGGGCACCATATCAGTCCATTATATGGAGAAAAATCCTGAAATGTTTCCCTCAAAAAGACATAATTTCTTTACGGCTGAAGAAAGAAAGACAAGAACATCTTGGATGACAAGGGGGTGAGTACATTATCTGTACATTTTTGTTCTGGAAGTGGACTTCTTGCACTAGCTTGACTTTACACATTACGTAGTAATGTTGGAAAGGTTACACGTGACAGGCGGAAGTACCGACGTAGTGTTTACAAGTCAACCTTTACAAAAAAAGGTAAAACAATTATGTCACGTGATTTTGAGGTTTTTCGCTTTACACTACCTTTTTGAGCATGCAATACACAGACGAAGAACTAATCACGTGTGACCTTTCCAACATGAATACATAATGATTGAAGATGTATATGTGCATCTTAGAGCTAGTGCAAAATTAGCATTTGAGGTTAAAAAAGTTTTTTTAGAAACTGACTGATCATTTTACTAGATAAAACCCTTTGTCTGGGATCATCTAGAACCCTTTGAAGCTTCAATGAAACTGCTTTGATCTTTGATCTTCAACCCATAGATCCCCATTGAAGTCCACTATATGAAGAAAAAATCCTAGAATGTTTTGCTTAAAACCTTAATTTCTTTTTGACTGAAGAAAGAAATACATGAATACCTTGGATGACATATAGAGGTGAGTAAATTATCAGGACACTTTTGTTCTGAAAGTGAACTAATCCTTCAAAAATTATTCAAAATTAACAGTAAAGACATTTTTGAAGGATCATGTGGCACTGAAGACTGAAGTGATTATGCTGACAATTCAGCTTTTCATCACAGAAATAAATTACATTTTCTAATATATTCAAATAGAAAACAGTTAACCCTTTAACTGTCACTCCCGTTTTTGAACACAGACATAAGAATGCACTATCCAGACTTAATTTTTTATAATTCATGAATGAAAACATTTTGTAATATGATTTTGATGTACATTTTCCATGGTAATGCAGTGTCTGATTTTAAAATGCCTTTCAAAGGATGAATTTTGAGATTTTAAGTTTTGAACTGATATATAATTTCTTATGATTTCTAAAGCGTGATAGGGAAAAAGGCAACGAAGAAAGTCTTTTGTGACAAAGGTCAGAATGTAATGATGTAGATTTTTTAAGTTGCACTCTTGACATATACTAATCTATTACCTTTCCTACATAATTTGTAACACAAAAGAGTGGTAAAATATCTATTTAGGAGTCTTAGACCTTCCCAACGATGTATAGTTTGTCATGATTAGATTAGGATTTATTTGTAATATGGTGAAGAAATCAGTTAAAGCGTTAAATCTTACTTTTTTATTGTATTTGTGATCAAATAAATGCAGCCTTGGTAAGCATAAGAAACTTTAAAAAATATTTAAAATCTTACCACCCCAAACTTTTGAACAGTATTGTATATTCAAGATTATACTAAAGTTATAGCACAGCTGTCAGTTCCTGTTGATATTTAATTGTGTGACACAGATTCTGTGCATCCATTATTGCAAATTCTGCTGATTTATCACAAAGGAAATGTTATCTAACTGGTTTTGTCAAAACTGCAATTTACACTAAGCAAAAATAGCATAATTTCTCAGCGATAGATGGTTTTTACACTAAGTGCAAATAGCTATAGATTCTATTTGCACTGTAAAAATAGCAGTATTTTCTGCAATTTATACTACTTATTGCAAATAGTGGCAGATATTTGCACCTCAGTATTGTAGTACATTATAAAACAGTATGCAGCAATAACATATTAATTATTTTATTGGCATTTTATGCCTTTATTTAGATAGGACAGTGTAGTTGGACAGGAAGCGAAGTGGGACAGAGAGAGAGAGAAGGGGGCGGGATCAGGAAAAGTCCACAAGCCAGGATTCGAACTTGGGATGCCTGCAGCGCGACGGTGCTATATGTCGGCGCACTAACCACGAGGCTATAGGCACCAACTAATTATTTTATTATTAATATTATTATTTTTTTAATTAAATTTTTTTTAATTTATGCCGCCTTATTGCAATAATAAAGCCCCCTCTACACCTACTCTAACTCTAACTGATAAATACCCATGAGGTACTTTATTTTTAACTTTTCGATTATTTTCTTCATTTTAATTGAAAGTAAATGCCTTTCTGATGTGATATGAGATGTAAAACAAGAGAAGAACAAGTTCGGCAAAAGGCGGGTTCGAACTTGGGTCGATGGCGTCAAAAAGACTATGCTACACACTTTACTGTCAAATCAGTCAAAATTCCGACATTAATTACTCACCCCATAGACAGCAAGAGTCCTACCACGTTCAAGGTCCAGAAAGGTACCGAGAATATTGACAAAATAGTCCATGCAGCCTTGCTGTCTATGGAAGGTAAGGGAGCTCTCAGCTCTCATCAAAAATGTTTTAATTTGTGTTCAGAAGATGAACGAAGGCCTTACGGGTTTGGACAGACATGAGAGTGAGTAAATGATGACAGAATTTTCATTTCTGGGTGAACTATCCCTTTTGTCCTAACTGCTTGTAACGCGACAAGATTCCAGCGACAAACAATTTGGCTGTCCATACCAGATGCGACGCGACAGAATCGCTCAAATATCACAGCCATTCGGAAGTGAAGAAGCGCACTGCACTCCTAACGAAATGGACAAATATTAAACCTTTTTAACATTATTAAAACTATACTGAGTGACTGATACCATCTTTGTCATAGAAAACACGTGTTGGTTCGCAATGAGCTCGCAGTTTTAACGTCTATGTTTGCTTACATTTATTTTCAAGATTTGGTAAATTATCTATTATTTATTTCAATATGGCTATAAATGTCATGCAGTATGATATTCAAACTCACATTAGACACTTTTCTCATTGAATGAAGCACATAATCAGTACCTTAGACTGTAATTGTCATACTTTGTATGTTGTTCCAGCCGCAACGTCGCAGAAATAGAAACCGCTTCTAAAATAAACATTTTGCAGGCCCAGCTAGTTAAGACAAAAACTTTGATTAACACGGAAAAGATAACTTTTATCATGTGGCGCGGTGTCGCATTGCATGTAGTTAGGAGACGTGCAAGTAAAAATCTAAACTAGTGGTAAAAAAGATACAAAGCTGTAACTGGAGTGGTACCCTAAGGTACAATAGCTAAAAGGTAGATCTTTGTACCTTATTTACCCCTAATTGGCACATATTAGCATATGAAATGTACATATTAGTACTTTTGAAAGGGTACTACCCCAATGACAGATCTGTACCTTTTTTTCTGAAAGAGTGGAATATGTTCAGACTGACTGTGATTTTATGAGGACAGAAAAATTACTTGATAATAGACACTTGTTGCATCACACATGGTGTAAAGCGGTGTTCACAATGGCAGCATTTTGCAGCGACACTTTTACATTTTAATGAGAGCTGGTGATTTGTGGAGTCTTTTTTTTTTTTTTTTACTTTTATTTATAGGACATTGTGCAGACAGGAAAGCAGTGGTAAGACAAATGAGCTGTGATGCAGCCACCAATAAAACTACAGTATCGGGAGGTGGGTCATCTTCTGCTCTCCCATTGGTGGTTTCTGCATTGCTTTGCTGCTCATTTGCATAAGGTTGAGCTCTACTTTGTCTCATCGACAACAGTTGCTGCTGCTAATGTTGCCGGAAATGACTCTCATTTAGAATAAATTACTTCGCTTTGTCACTACAAATGGCTCTAATTGTGAACGGCTCTTCATTGTGATGTGGGAATCTGAAGAGGGTAAATGGGCTGAAGTGGCATTAAGCAATGCTGTGGGTACAGAAACTAAGGGATTCTGGATCTGTCGGCCCTCTGCTGGCCCTTACCTGGCCCGCTCTGAGCACCTGCTGGAGGGCGGCTCGGGTCTGCCCAGCCTGGAAGGGCAGCAGAACTGATGGTGACTGCGGCTTTTAGCTGGCTGATGGGAACTGAAGGTGGAAGCTGAGGAGAGATGAGTGATTGTGGAGCAGCTGGAGGATGAGTGTAGTCTGACACCTCTGAGAGAGACAGAGAAAGACACAGAAAGGGATGGACGTACGAGTGGAGAGCAAATAAAGGGACAGAGATGAACAGAGAAAGAAGCAGATAAGCAGGCAATAGCAGAAACATACAAACAAGCAAAAGCAGTTCATACAATACAGAACAAGTTAGAGAGACACTGCAATGAGATGCTAAAAGTTAGAAGTGTTAATAAGTAATGTGAAATCAGCTTAAAAATGAGTGTTAGCAGCAATTACAATTACACACGCTGAAAAAAAAGAAAATTTGGACCAATGAGAACACAAATACACTAATGTATGATTTTTTTTCCCTCTCAAATTATATAAGATTAGTTCAAACCTTATATTTTATGAGTAAAAAGATAATTTATTATAAAAAAAATTAATGAATTAAAATTGAGTATAAATAAACATAGGAGTGTTCGTTTTGAAATACTTTAAAGTTTGAAGTTTTATGATGTCTTTTTAAAATATGCATCCTATTTTCTGTTATGTACTAAAATAAAATAAAATAAAATAGAAAAATAAATAAAATAAGATCAAATAAAATTAAATTAAATTAAAAATAAATGTCTGCAGTCAATAAAGCTTCCCCATATGTGTTCTGCACATCAAGTAAATTAATCTTAAAAACAAAAGTTTTTTTTTTTTTCTGTTATGTACTAAAATAAAATAAAATAAAATAAAATAAAAAATAAATAAAATAAAACATAAATAAAATTAAATTAATTAAAAATAAATGTCTGCAGTCAACAAAGCTTGCCCATATGTGTTCTGAACATCAACAATCTGGTGTAAAAGAAAATTAATATTAAAACAAAACTTTCTTTTTTCTGTTATGTATTAAAATGAAACATTTTTCTGCTGTCTACTAAAATTAAGTAATAAAATAAAATAAAATAAAATAAAATAAAATAAAATAAAATAAAATAAAATAAAATCTGGTGTAAAAGTAAATTAAAATACTTTTTTTCTGTTATGTACTAAAATGAAATAAAATAAAGTAAATTAAAATAAAAGATAATAAAATAAAATAAAGTAAATGTTACTTATTTATCAAATAAACTGTTTCTTTTTTTCCCTTTTCCTATATGGGGAGTGTTGTTTGCTTTTAGCAGACAACATGAGTTTCAGTTACACTAACTGAGCTTTATATAAATTACACATTTTTAAAAACTTTTTTTCAATGCAAGCATAATGGAATAAACAACACGAAATGAAAAAAGACCTATAAAAGATATGAATATTAGTGGCACACTTTTTATGTTGTGCTGTCTGATTTGATTGTCATCTTGGACTAATCTATAAATAAATAAATGCAACAAGCAAATTAAGGCATCACAACATTTTAATGTCCATTATAAATAAGAGTTGCTAAGGATAAGAAGATTTAACACTGTTTTTAAATTGCTAAACAATATATAGTGCATCCCTAGCATGAAAAGTTTTCTTTTAAAAATATTTTAAAATAAAGTACAATTTTAAAATAAGGAAATGACTGAGTGCACTTTGAATGTGAATATTAGTCTGGATGTAAGAGAGCTATTCAAATGTCACACTTTGCAATAATGGTCATCCTGCTGTAATATAAAAAGCAGCATTGTTTGATGTGTGAATGAGATGTAGAGCGAGAGAAAGATGGAGAGGGAGGACTCTTGAGAAAACTAAAGACTCCTACCACCATGGCGACTTACATAAACCAATACAGTGACTGAAATCTTCACATTGTGTAAGTCTGCTCATTATGCGTATGGTATTTTCCCCCCTTGATGCTTTTATTCTGTCCTTTTCATACTGTATGCACTCACGATATTTGCTATTCAGCTGACATTCAAAGGCGCCCCACATGCAGTATAAGCGCTTCTGTCTGGTTCCACAGCAAACGGCCACTTACAAGTTCAGTTTGGGAAGATTTCCAGTCTTACACTGCAGCATCTCCAAGAAGAATGAAGAATCAGTGAAGTGGTCTTCACTGAAACACTACATGCTTTTCTATAAAGCAGCTGTGCTGCATGAGTCACTCCATCTGTAGCACGTTAGCATTTAGCTCCAAAGCCACAGCAGTCAAACATGCCAATCCAAACCCTTTAATTTTACCATGGCAACAACATCATGTGATACAAATGTATGTTTCATTCAAGGGCTTAAAATATGCAGTGTCTGCTTCAATTTTAATAAAACTAAAATGGATCCCCCACACTTTTTATTTCGGCAAATATGTTTTGTGTTGTGTTTTTAATTGGAAAAATAAATACAATGTTACAATTTACTAGTTGCACTCTAAAAAATCATATGTAAAAATAAGGCACAATGTATCTTTCTGTACTTATTTTCTCTATTGATCTTTGACAGGTGTTTTACCTGTATTTTGAATTTTGCACTGCATTGTGTTGTTTGAAATGTCTGTAAAAATAATGGATTAATTGGAACAAAATGGAAGAATATAAAATGAAAACCTTGTATTATAAATTAGAAATAACAGTAAATATTAAGTAATTGTGTTTCATTGTTTCCGTACACAAGCATTTTTCTGTCTGTAGTTATAATATAATAGATATTATAAATTATAATTTTGTCCTTGTCTGTTCTTATACAAATTTACCTTTTACGATACTATAACTGTGTTGTTGCTTCTTTATTTATTTATTTATTTATTTATTTATTTGGCTTGGGAAAAAAGCAAGGATCATTTAAAAACATTATTATTATTTCTACATTTTTTTTTTTTCTTTTGAACTTTCGGTAAATGTATAACAGTTTCCAAAAAAAAAAAAAAAATTCAAATGTTTTTGATAACATTGATCATAAATAATAAATGTTTCTTGAGCACCAAATAAGCATAATAATTTCTGACTGATCATGTGTCACCAAAAACTGGAGTAATGATGCTGGAAATTCAGCATTGCCATCACAAGAATATAAAAATCATTTAAAATTATTTAGAATAAACACTACCAGTCAACAATTTATGAACAGTAAGATTAATGTTTAATGTTTTTAAGTCTCTTTTGCTCACCAAGCCTGCATTTATTTGATGCAAAGTACAGCCAAAATGTACATTTTTTAAATATTTTTTCTATTTAAAATAACTGTTTTCTATTTATATTTTAAAATGTAAAATATTTCTGTGATCAAAGCTAAATTTTCAGCATCATTACTCCAGTCTTCTGCTGTTTTCAACATAATAATAATATTAACAAATGTTTTTTAAGCAGCAAATCAGAATATTAGAATGATTTCTGAAGGATCATGTCACTGGAGTGATGATGCTGAAAAATCAGCTTTGAAATCACGGGAATAAATTATGTTACAATAAACTATATTCAAATAGAAAGCAGTTATTTTAAATAGCAAAAATATTTCAAAATTGTGCTGTTTTTGCTATACATTGGATTAAACAAATGCAGGCTTCTTTAAAACAAACAAACAAAAAAAAAAAAACATTAAAAATCTTGCTGTTCAAAAACTTTTGATTGGTAGCGTATAAAAAAATAGGGCTGTCCCCTAATAGTCGACTAACCATTAATCAACAAGAGGCAAAATCTTGCATCTGTCAAGCTCACTATAGCTCTTAAAATACTCCATCATTTTTGGTCATCCATCTTTCAAATCTGTAAAGATTCTACGTCAGGGCTATTCAACTGGCGGCCCGCAGGCCTAATCATCTTTATCCGGCCCGAGGAAGAAATACGTGCTGGTCACACATATAGCTTGAATTGTTTTTGAACTAATTAGTTTGTCCATAAGGTGGCAACACTGGCCCGGGGCAGCCGAAAACGAAAAGAAAGAGACACAAAAACAACAACAATCTACCAGAGACCGCAACATCAATAGACTGCAGAGTTGACAAGCGCTTCTATGAGGGACTTACGAGATATCTACAACTCTAGTTTAACCAGGTAGGAAGACAGTTATCGGTCATGACATCTGGCAAGAAATAGCGCAAACACTTAAATTAAAAGTTATGTATTTCAAAGCCCATTAAATGTTAAAAATAATGGCTTTCAATTATACTGTAATGTTGAATGGTTAGAATTAACAGGGGAAATCAATACTTCATTACTAATAAGCTACTTGGTAAAAAGATGTCATTAAACAAATTTCAAATATACTATCTTTATGTTGTTTCTACATTAATTTAGAGGTTCAATATAAAAATATGACAAGATATATAAATATGTGATTAATCATGATTAATTTTTAATTGATAGACAGCACTAATGTTAAGCTTTTATAGATGTTAGTGTTGGTAATAGTTCATTTTACTGCTGAATATGCATTTCATGTCTCCCAAGAGATCAGGACACCCCCCACCCCCTTGGCCCCCTTCAAATTTTCAGTTTGATAATCCGGCCCTCAGATGAATCTAATTGAATAACCCTGCTCTACGTTTATTTGTGTGCACTCCCAATAGTGGTGGCAGAAGTACACAAGTCAAGTACTTGAGTAAAAGTACAGATACGTATAATAAAATATTACTCCAGTAAAAGTGAAAGTGCTCCTTTTTCAAGTTTACTCGAGCGAAAGTACCCGATTTTTTTATGCACTTAAGTTAAAAAGTACTGAAAGTTTTATATAGGCAGTTTTATATAGGCTACTTAATTAAATTTTATATTAGCACTTTTTTTTATAATCCTACTGCTCAAAATATCTGGGATTTTCTCAAAATAACCACTACATAGAGTAAAAATATATTTTTGTTGTTGATATGGACTATGCTGACGAGAGTGATGTAGTAATATTCAATATGAAGCTTAAACTGCGATGTACCTGAGGGAAAACAGATTTGACCATCTAATTTTCACCATTAAGAACAAAGTGTTTTAAAAATTGTTGTTTTGCATAACATCACAGTTATGTATGACATGAGAATAAGGCCTGAAGTTAGCAAGGACATTTTAAGGAAAATATAATTATATTTTCATAATGATTTTTTCCCTCTCAAACCTTGTCTGTGGTGAAAAAAAAAAAAAAAAACCCTGGCCAAATGCCCCCAGAGGGCATCACTTCCCAGTTTGATAATTACTGTAGTTACCATGTTCTGAACTTCACATCCTTTCTTTTTCCCTTAGATGTAAATCTATCTAGGTGGTTGAATAAAAATTTTTGGACTTTATATCTAAAAATTACCTCCACTTAGCACCAGCAAGCTTGTTAGCTAGACAGTTAGCATCAGCTAACAATATTTACTTATTTTCAGTATGGTTATGAATAAACATTCATATCTGTCTACTCCACTAGTTATATACAAAATTATATGGTTTATAAACAATATAAAAACAGACGTCACGACACATAGGGCTAAATGGGTAGCATTTTAATAAAACTGCTAATGTTACAGCAGCAGGGAATATGTACATGCATGAGTTATTTGATTTAATCTGTGTTATTTTAATTTTTCTTTTTTTTGACCTAAAACATAGAGACACTGCTTAAATAGATCACCCTTTACAGCAGATTTAATTCACAAACAACGGACAGTTTTGAACTAAATATGATTTTCAGTTACAATAATTAATCCTAAAATTCAACATTATTAATTTTTCGCAGCATCCGTTGCGTGCGCGCAGTTCACTGGAGACTCGCTATAAACGGATCATCTGCAATCGGATCATTCCAATTCGCGAATGAATCGTTTGGTGTGATTCGCGAATCGATTTAACAGGTACATTGAAAAGAATCAGTTTGTTAATGAATCAGACTTCTGTGTCTCAGAGCATGTGATATATTATAAGGAGTAATGATATGTTTTAGAAATGTAGTGAAGTAAAAAGTATGATCTTACGCTTTGGAATGTAGTAAAGTAAAAGTGAAAGTTACTCAAAATAAAAATACTCCAGTAAAGTACAGATACTTGAAAAATGTACTTAAGTACAGTAACGAAGTACTGTCCACCACTGACTCCCCATAACAACAAAACTTTGTGCTTTTGTAAAATAAAGCAAACAGGATGCGCTTTCTGCTGCCTCAGTCTCTTTGAACTTGAGCGTGAAACTCTGTGTATACGTGCCTCACAGACATGAAAAAAATATCTATAGCGAGTGAAATGTCTACTTTTAAATGAATCAATTCAAATAGAAAACAAATATTCTCAAATTATGTAATCCGTATGAAACATGCAAACAGGCGCATCACTACTGTGGAGATGATCAGTGAGTCAGTGTTGCCGATTTCATCTCTTAAGCCCAAAACAATGAATGCACTAGTTTATCAACAAATTACTAAAATGTTAAAGCAGTCTCCTTGCTGTTTTTCCCTGACACATTCATCTTTATTATATCTGCTGGTGCACTGTGACAAGCTTTTTTGTTTGCATGCAATTAAAGCCATGCGACTAATAGGCGACTGATGCTTAAAATGAACGACTACTAGTCGACCAGAAAAATCTTTAGTCGAGGGCAGCCCTAAAAAAGAACAAACAAACAAACAAACAAAAAAAACATTAAAACAGATGCAGTCTTGGTGTACATAAGAGAGTCTTTCAAAAATATTTAAAAAATTTTACAGACACCAAATTTTTAAATAGTAGTATATGTACAGTATCTACTGTATGCATGGAAGCAAGGGTTTGTGTATGTAAATCCAAAAAAAAAAAAATAAATAAATAAAAAATGAAACCATGTGAAACTCATATATTTATTAGCAGAAGAATTCAGCCACACACAGTCACAACACTTCGACTCTTTTTCTTTAATTGGTCTCATGAGTGAATCTATTCATTACAGCCTTGAACAATGTGGGGATTTTTTTTTTTCAAAATATTTGCCTTTTAGTCCCTGTAAACAAGTTCAAGGAGAGAAAGAATGCAAATCCCACCATCATGAGGTAAATAAGCCTATGAATGAATAAAAAGCTAATAAATTTCCTGAAATGTTACATAACATATACCATAATGTTTTAATGCTTACAGTGATAATACTGGAGCATAGGAATGAAAAGTGAATCATTATAAATCTTAACAGCTTGGTTCATGAATATTAATTAGGATACGTAACGGTCGCTTAGCCCTTGTTAAGGCAGGTAAGTGGGTGCTAGATATAGTAAATTACCACTTGCATGTTCGTTCAGTCCATTGCTGAAGCAACCAGCTGGCGGAGGCATAAGCTTGGTTGTTTTATGTGGCTGGATGCAATTTTTTCCCTGCACTGTGATGGAAAGTAACTAAAAAGCAGAGAAAGTCTTTGCTTTTAAGCCAACGCACTGTTGATAATGTACAGTATATATGCAAATCATGTGGATTGTCACTCTAGATCATTATAGACATGGGATTAAACACCATCTTACCTCTCTAAATGTTTTGTGACAGAGATTGAATTAAAGGCAGCGAGAGAGACAGTCAGTCCCCGGAGCGAGAGCTCCCAGTGGGAAGATTACGCAACACCAACAGTAAGAGCTTTTCAACAGAGCCACATTTATTACCCCCACGCCACAGCCTGCACCTATCTGCTAAAGCACGAGTAATAGCCTCACCTGAGGGGTCTCGCTTTCCATTTCACACACACATTTATGCACGAGTCAGCTTTTTCAAAGCTGAAAGATAAGGCTTGATTTCCATCTCGTTCCTGTCACACTTAACTGTAATTAAAGAAAGCCTCAATCCTCTAGTTCTCTATTTATATTCTCCACTTCCCTCACACCTCCGTTTATCTTTTCCATCCCTCAATCTTTCTAGCGCTTTACCGCCCGCTTTTACTTTGGCACGCTGTAGGGTCAGGAAATTGGTCTCGTAGTGAGAGAGGAAAAAACGAGCGAGACTGTTTCAAAACCTAGCGAGCTGCCTAGCTAGACAGCATTTGCATCACTGAAACATCTGAGTATCGATTTGAACTCAAAATCTATTAAGCTGACAGGATTTTTTTAAACATTTTATGCGCTTGAACGTTTTATTTGAATGTCACAACTCGAAACCTAGGGAGCTGCAAACTAGAAGATAACATTTGGGCCTCATAAGCACATTTGAGCATTCGATTTCAATGTTTGAACTCAAAATCTGGTCTGCTACCTATACATATACATCATTTTTTGCATTGTAGATGCATTTGAACATTTGGTTTGAACTCCCGGACTGAAAACGTGAGTTTCCTACCTAGACAGCATTTTTAGGCATCATAACTCTGTTTGAATGTTTGATTTGAACATTTAAACATCTAACTTGACCACATTTTTTGGGCGATATAGAAATATTTAAATGTTTGAATGAAGCATTTAACTCAAAACCAATAACCAAGCTGTCTAGACTGCATTTTAGGCATCATAAGTACTTTTGATTGTAATATCCAAAACTCAAAACCTTGAGTTTCCTACATAGACAGCATTTTTGGCATTATAGTCATATTAAAATGTAAAAAAATTAACTCAAGCATTCAACTCCACACCAAAACTGAAAACATTGTGAGTTTCCTATCTAGACAGCATTTTTAGGCATCATATGTCTGAATGTTTGATTTGAACATTTGAACATCTAACTAGATCACATTTTTTGGGTTATACAGAAATTTGAAATCCTAATGAGTTTTCTATGTAGACATCATATTTTTGGCAAGTTAAAAAAAATATTTGAACTCAAATCCTAGTTAGCTGCCTAACTAAATAGGATTTTTGGTTACTAATGGAGTGTAGAATTGTTTGAATCAGTCATTCAAACTCAAAATTGAATTAACTGCCTAGGCAGACTACATTTTAGGCATAATGAACACAATTACACGTTTTAGTATAATATCTGAAACTCTAAACCTAATGAGTTGCCTCCTAAGCATTTTTTGGGGATCATAAGAATGTTAAAACATTTAAACTGAACATTTAAACTCAAAACCTAGTGAACCTAGACAACATTATTTTGAATAATTTAGGGCAGTTTAAATGTTTGAATCATGCATCTGAACTCAAAACCAAATTAGCTTACTATCTAAATGGTATTTTATGCATAATAAGCAAGTTCATACTTCTGATTGTAATATCCGAAATTCAATACACAGTTACTTACCTACTTAGACAGCATTTTTGGCTTTGTATGCATATTATAATTTTCATAAATGAACATTTAAACTAAAATCCTAGTTAGCTGCCTAACTAACAGGATTTTTGGTTACTAATGGAATGTATAATTGTTTGAATCAGGCATTCAAACTCAAAACTGAATTAACTGCCTACGTAGACGTTTTAGGCATAATGAAGACAATTACACATTTAATTATAATATCTGAAACTCTACACCTAATGAGTTGCCTTCTAAGCATTTTGGGGGATCGTAAGAATGTTAAAACATTTAAACTGAACATTCAAACTCAAAAACCTAGTGAGTCAACCTAGACAGTATTATTTTGAGTAATTTAGATATGTTTAAAAGTTTGAATCATGCATTTGAACTCAAAACCGAGTTAGCCTCCTGCATTTTATGCATCATACGCATGAACATACATTTGATTATACATTTAATGTCTGAAATTCAAAACTTAGTGAGTTTCCTACTTATCCTGTTGAAAAAAAACGTCATATGTGGGTTAGGTATGTTTTAAAGCATGGCAGCTAGTTTGAGCTGTTTTAAGCTGGTCCTTAGTTGGCCATGTGCTGGTTTAAGCTGGTCCTGAGTTGGTTATAAGCTGGTACTAAGGAGCTATAGTTGCTTAGGACCAACTAAGAACCAGCTCATAACCAGCTTATAACCAGCTCAGGACCATCTTAAACCAGTTGAAACTAGCTGCTTTGCTACAAAACTAATCAGTATAAGCTGTTTTTTCAACAGGGTAGACGGCATTTTTGTGCATTGTAGACATGCTAAATTGCTGAAACTGAACATACAAACTCAAAACTAGTAGGTTTCCTGCAAGCATATACTAGTTAGACATGTTTTGAAGCATGGCAGCTAGCTTGAGCTGGTTTAAGCTGGTCCTTAGTTGGTCACATGCTGGTTATGTGCTGGTCCTGAGCAGGAGCTAGTTGGTTAGGGCCAGCACATGACCAACTTAAATTAGCTCATAACCATCTTATAACCTGCTCAGGACCAGCTTAAACCAGCTCAAACCAGCTGCCATGCTTCAAAACACACCTAACCAGCATAAGCTTTTTTTTCCAACAGGGTAGACAAAAAATTCTGGCCACTGTAGACATGCTAAAATGTTCAAACTGAACATTTGAACTTAAAACCTAGTGAAACAAGATTTTGGGGTACTAATGAAAGTGTTCGAATAAAGTATTTAAACTTAAAATTGATTGAAATGCCTACCTAGATTATGTTTTAGGCAGCATGATTATACCCCTGTTGAAAAAAAAACAACATATGCTGGTTAGGTATGTTTTGAAGCATGGCTGCTGGTTTGAGCTGGTTTAAAATGGTCGTTAACTGTTCATGAGCTGGTTTAAGCTGGACATGTGCTGGTCTTAAGCTGGTCCTGAGCAGGAACTAGTTGCTTAAGACCAGCATGTGACTAGCTAAGGAGGACCATCTTAAACCAGCTAAGGAACAGTTTAAACCAGCTCATGATCAGCTAAAGACTAGCTCAAACCAGCAGCCATTCTTTAAAACATACCTAACAAGCATATGCTGTTTTTTTCAACATTTGAATCTAACAGTCGAAACTCTAGAGACCATTTTTAGGTATTGAAGGCATTTGAACATTCAGTTTGTACATTTAATCTCAAAATCTAGTGAGCAGCTTATCTACACTACTGTTTTGGAAACTGTAGACGTGTTTAAACGTTGAATAAAATATTTAAACTCAAATGAGCTGCCTAGCTAGACAGCATTTTTAGGGATCACAGACATATCTGGTTATTTAATTTGAACTCAAAATCTGTTGAGCTTCCTACATTGAAAGCATTTTAATGCATGTTTGAAGATTTTGATTTGAATGTCACAACTCAAAACTTTGCAAGCTGCTTATCAAAAGATAACATCTGGCCATCATAAACACATTCAAGCATTTGATTTTTACATCTGAACTTAAAATCCGACGAGCTGCCTACATAGACATCTTTTTTCACATCACAAACAAGTTTGAATATTTGATTCAAATGTCCAGACTGAAAACATAGTGAACTATCTACATAGACAGCATTTTTAAGCATCATAACGATGTTTCAAACAAACATTCAAACTGAAAACAAAGTAGGCTGTCTGACTAGACAACATGTTTGAGTAAGGGAGCATTTAAATGTTTAAATCAAGCATTTGAACTTAAAATCTAGTGAGCTGTCTACCTAGATGCCATTTTCAGCATTATGAGTATGATTATATGTGACCCTCGTCCACAAAACCAGTCATAAAAGACAATTTTTTGAAATTAAGATTTACATGTCATGAAATAAATTAAATATATAATATGAAATATATAATATGTGAATATATAAAACATATTATACAACTATTTGAAAATCTGGAATTTAAGTATGCAAAAAAAAAATCTAAATATTGAGAAAATCACCTTTAAAGTTGTTCAAATGAAGTTCTTAGCAATGCATATTACTAATCAAAAATTAGGTTTTGATATATTTATGGTAGGAAATTTACAAAATATCTTCATGGAACACGATCTTTACTTAAGACTAGTTTTATGGTCCAGGGTCACATATATTTGCTTCTAATATTTTAAACCTAAAAACTAGTCAAAACCTAAACCCCTACTTAGAAGTTTTGGGTATCAATGGAACATTACAAGTGAACATTCAAATAAAAAAAGTGAGCACAGCGAACCTTCGACCTAGACAGCATTTTAGGCATCATTAGCATGCTTAAATGTTAAATTTGAACATCTGTACTTAAAACCTAGTGAGCTGCCAATGAAAAAAAAAACATTTTGGGTATTGTAGAACCATTTAAATTTAACGTTTGAACTCAAAGCCTATAGTGATCTGTCTACAGAGACAAATTTTTTGGGCATTTTCAGGTGCACACTTGACTATTCAGACAACCAAACTCCAAATCTATTGAGCTGCCTTCCTACTCAGCAATTTTTGGGCATTGCTGACATTTCATGATTCAAAAACATTCACACTTAAAACCTATTGAACTGCCAACCAAGACATTTTTTGAGCCATTGTAGACTTGTTCAAATGCTGAAATTGAATAAACTCAAAGAACTGCCAACCCAGACAGCATTTTTCAAATGAAATGAACTGAACCAAACCAAACCGAAAATGCTGTCTAGGCAGGCAGCACACTAGGTTTTGAGACGCAGCCAGAGAGTGAGTAAGGAGAGAGAGAGGCATCCAGGGATGAGCAGCAGGATAACTGGAGAAACACCTACACAGCGAACGGTGCATCCAGCATTTGAGGAGACCACGGGATGGAAGTTTGGAAGCTCACAGGAAGACACAGAGGTGGCTGAAGGACAGAACTAGGACTTCACACAGAGGAGGAGAGGAGAGTGGGAGGAGAAAGACAGAAAATACAATAAAAAAGTGTGCAAAAGGCTCAGTATGGGGGTGGCTGAGGGCAGGGAAAGAGAGGGAAGTGGATATATTTCTCCTGACTTGTAAAACGATAGATGTTTAAAGATCAGTGTTGATGTGTGGGAGCATCTGTGCTTATTAGAGAGCAAAATGAGAGCGAGAGGAGGAGAACAAAAATAACAGCTGAGAATGAAGAAATGAAGAACGAGAGAAATGTTTTTGAGGACGAGCGTTACTGCACTTGAAACAGAGAGAGTCGGCATTCAATACACAACAATAACGTAAACAGAACATCCGCCATTTATTTCTAACATTATTTTCTATTCCACATAGTCCACCAATATCAGATTAGATAAATATTGTTAGAGCTGGTTCAATACAATCCGAAAGCAAGTTGTGCATTAATGTTTCAAGAAAATATTGCATACTCTTATTGAGCCGCTGAAAGACTCCCACATAAATGACCCCTCCAATCAGTTTGGTGAAGTTTATGTAATGTGTTTTTACAGTAAAAGCTCCACTGGGTTCTGTAATAAAGCCAGCATTTCAGCAGATGTATTAAATGGGGTGACATCCTTGTTTTCCAGCAGCGGTGTGCCCGCTCCAGCTGACTCAATCCTTCTTTTAAACAGAGAAATACATTCCTGAAATGTCCTTGATGTTATCAGCTAAGCTGTGCTGTTACAACGCTCCAGATTTTATGTTATACTCGCATCTATCACGAGTAACAGAAATGCACTGGCAAGACAGATAGCAAACTTCTACAGATAACAAAACTCTTTTTATCCTAACAAAGCTGCCAGTTTGACAAAATGTTGGGCTGATCTTTATCAGAATTCATTTATACTGACACACTGACAGAGGAACAAACAAACAACAATACAAGATTAACTATTAGAAAAAGGAAAAGCCACTGAAACAAGTTTTACATTACACCATAGGTCAGTGTTTCGGTTTTGCACACTATTTGCAGTGACGCATTGATTTAGACTTAATATATGCACACAAAATAAAAAATATCTATATATAAATGAGGTAACACTCAACTAACCGTAAGTAATTTTTCAAGTACGTCAATTCTACTAACCCAAACTAGGTCACCTATCCACCTTATTTTTCCCATAAGAGTGGGTGCAGCCATTTGTACATTTTTTGTGTCTGGCTTCCGGTCTCATCCACTTCCAGCTATTTTTAGCTGCACAAAACACTCGTTTTGCTGCTTGATATTCCAAACCGGTCTGTCTTGCCATATTATTTTAATGTATCATCTTAATTATGAACACACTGGTTTGTAGTACAAACTGTTTTACTGTTTACTGCACTTTGATATTCTTCTCGTTATTTCCCTATGGTGGATTATGAACCGGATGTCTAACACATTACCAGAAAACAGCTTACTTCCACACTGAAAAATAAGGTGGATAGAGGGTTTGCACCAGCGTCACATTTTGGTCAGTTACCCGGATGCACGGCCGTTGTGTCGATACTCATATGTAAACAGCAGCATAGACTGCACAGTTAATGTACTACTGAAGACGTTCTACTAAATTTATGCTGTGTAAACCATGGAAAAATGTATGGAAGCAGCTAAATCATGAAGAGAAGGACTAAGTAAGCAGGAAAGGGTGCAATATTTTGACAAACCAAAGTTAATACAAGGCTCAATGCTAAGCAGCAATAGTGTTTCCTTGGTTACTGCTGTACACGAAGCTGTGCTACGCTTATTAATTTAATACTACTTTATAATGCATCATACAGATGCTAGATGAAAAGAAAATGCAATGTAAACTTTTCTGAAAACAGATACTACATTCATATAAACCCCTACCCCCAATTCTTTATTTAGGAGTTTCTTCCAATATTTTGTGCATCATGAACAGTGAGATTGATCTGCCTGCTACAGTATTTTCTCCTCTTTATGTATGTCTTCACTTTTTTTGGCCTTTTACAGACTAAATATAATAATAACGTAGTGTTCCCACACAAATTACATTTTGGAACATGAATGCAGTGCAGTGAATGTACAACGTGCACGGGCCATAGGGCAGTCCATATTGTTGAGCCCTATAATAGGTGGTAAATATTAGGGGTGTAACGATACATGTATTCGTACAGAACCGTCACGGTACGGGTATCTCGGTTCGGTGCATGAGGCCTTACAACGAATACAGGCAATTCACCCTCAATCCAGAAGAGGGCGCCCGCAGTAACGCAACTCTGTTTGATAACCGCCAGCAGAAGAACAGCGAATGTTGCACAAGCGAAAACAAAGCCCACTAGACAGTGACCATGTGCCGATTCTGAACGCGTCTCTCACTGACAAAGGAGTGTAACGTTACTTTAAAGGCTTGCGCACTCAACTGTCTGCGAAATGGAGCTTTGTGCTCGTGTATCCTACCTCTCTCTTTCGGCACAAATCCAAATATTCCATAATATTTCCATATTTGCGATTCATCCAAATGCTAAACTATTGTTTATTATGTATTAATTATAGACTTTGTACTACAGTCGCGTTTTAACAGTCGCGTTCTAACACAGTGAGGCGGGCGCGCTGATGTTTGGTTCACTGTGTTTTATTTTGATAAAGTTGTGGAATTATTTTGATACATTTTCAACTGCGCTAAGTTAGCAATGCTAGAAGCCTGGAACTGATATATTTTGTGTTTGTGAGCGCCGGCGCGATTACTTCAACTTTTCTCATACCAGCAAAATCAACTTAAACAAAAAACAAATAGAATGTCACTTTCTGCCATTTGAGTTTCCTTTCTGTCACAAAACTGAACTGAAACTCAGCAAATATAAGCTACATTACGTGTTTTTTCCCTTGTCTATAAGTTAACTAAATTAAATATATTTCAAGTATTTATTCCTTGTCCAGATTTTATAGCCTATATGTGACATTATTTTGATATAATATTTAGTATTTTCACATGTAGGTGGAAAAAATTGTAATTTGTACTACTGTCTGTTTAAAATAAATGAAAAGGAACATATTAGATTATTAGATATTAGCATATTAGATTTTTTTTTTTTTTTTTCTGTTGTAACAAATTCATATTGAACCGTGACCCTCGAACCGAGGTACGTACCGAACTGTGACATATGTGTACCGTTACACCCATAGTAAATATCCGTACGATCTGCCTCCTTTGTCACGGTGACTGATAACCTGGCAGTTCTTCCTTCTATTTCTTATCCCGACATTGTGAATTAATTTTGTTTCTTTGTTTTTTGGAAATTCCATGCACCAATTCTGTTCGGTTCAATGGCATTGTTTACATTCAGTGCCACCACAATGGCCGACTTCCATATATACTCTGAGAGTTTGTTAACATGTAGTTGCAAATTAGTAAGAGTTTGTTGACATACATTTGCATGTCAACAGTTAAACGCTGACAACTTTTATACCTTTTCACACAAAGTATGAGTTTTGATTAACAAAGCCTAATTTTCACACAATTACTTGCAGTATTTTATATTATGGCTTCAAAATAATTTTAACATCCTGCACGATTTGAAAACTGATACTTCTGAACGTTGTCGTCACATATTCATATGCATGAGTTGTCCAATTTAGTAGGTTTGCTTGGTAGCTCATGCAATATGGCGTTGCACTTGAGTGATGAAGAGCTCCGGTATGAACCCTGTGAAACTACAGTTTGTCAAAACAGCTCAAATCCGCATAACGAAGGTTAAATAGCACAGCTGCATCAACAATGTATTTTTATATCACTTTTGCATTTGTTAAAACTATCGGGTAGGTTTAGGGTTGGGTTTGGTGTAGAGGATATTTCCAACACAATAGAGCATTAACCTTTAGCGACACTCCACTGATATTTAAATTCTGAACAGCTGCAATACCTACCTCAAGTAGCGTAATAAAAATGCAGCAATAAGTGCCTGTACCTACTTAATAACAACGTGCCACGGTCACATATTGAACGTGTGTTTTAGAACCACTCTCTGTACATTTCACTTTGAAATTGCTGTGAAACATGCCTGTAGCTACATAATTACAGTGTTGCAGAAATATATATAGAGGCACGTATTTCCAATAGGCCTGGGTTGAAAAAAATAGTCTTGCAATATTAAGTTTGCATCATTAAGCCTTTAATATCCTACAAATTCATTCTTAAAGCATTATTATATATATTTTTTTTTTTTTTGCTGAAATGTTAAACTTTATTGAAATACATATATATAAATTAGTGGTGGGCCGTTATCGGCGTTAACGTGCTGCGTTAACGTGAGACTCTTATCGGCGATAAAAAAAAATATCGCCGTTAATCTATTCTCAAAGTTGGGTTGGGAGCTGGGTCTATACTACGCAAGCTATGATGACTTTCACCTTGATATTTTAGCGCGAATGTATACAGAGACGCGCTCAAGTTCACAGAGACAGAAGGCAGAAAGCGCGTCCTTTTTGCTTTAATTATAGTTTACAAAAGCGCAACGTTTCCTTGTTTTTCTGAGTGCACACACACAAAAAAAAAAAACGTTGAGTCTTTACAGATTCGAAAGATGCCTATTACTCTTATCTGTATGACCAAAAATGACGAGAAAAATTAAAATTAAAGAGCAAAAATTAAAAATTAAGAGCAAGTGACCGCACCGGCGCCTCTGTCATGCAGTACCGCGCTACTATTCAGCTTCCACACTCGCACTGACACTTCAATAGCGCACATTTTTCTAGGTTAACATTAGATTGAGCGGCCATGTAAAGTTGCTACTACATACATCTTTCAGATGAAAACCCGTATGGTCGATGAATGATAGGTGAGCATTTGGATGTCCTGTATTACCACATAGACCAGTCGTTAACGATCTGTCCGTCATGAACTCACTTGCTTAACCAGCCACACCAAAGCATACAGAAGGAGAGCATAAAGAGACAGGTCAACTAGAATTAAGTTTAAAATTACAATATATAGTTTATTTATATAAAAGGTATATTTGTGTATGAAGCTGGGTTTCATAGCGTTACGATTCCCGGTCCCGCCCACTCCCGCTGACATTTTTTCCTGTCCCGTCCCATTCCCGTGATTATTAGTAGGTGTGTTCGACTTAACGCAGCGCTGCGCAGCTCGATCAAATTCTGACTTAAAGCAGTGCATGTCGGTTAGAAATTTTGTCCGACTTGAGGAGGCGCCGACGCCTCGTGACTGTCACGTGTGGCATCAAAGTACCGCGATAGCGATTCGAGAGCAGCCGGCTGACTCAGCCGGCACAGTTTCTTCAGAGCGGCTGCAGGAGCTCTGATGACCACATGACTGTTTCACGATTGGCCAGATTCACCGCATGACAACGATCACGTGTGTTTTGGGTTTATTCTAACATCCTGAAGTCCGATAATGCTGACAAATCTGTTTTTAGAGCAGTAAAAGTGTTTTTACTGTAGTCGCAATGTTATATTGAGTCACATTTATCATAAAACACTGATAAAAGCATATATAACCCCACTTTATTAGTATTTAAATAGTATATGTTTATGTTGATCATTATTCTTGTTCAGATGGCGCTGTATTAAGCAGTATATGAAACGTGTTTCTGTTGCTCATAAAAACGCTTTTGAAAAATCTGTGTATTTGATAAATATTGCATTTAATTCACTTCATCTGTGATAGTGCATGCAAACATCGCGAGAGCGTCACTAACGAGAGCAGAAGGTGTCCGACTTGACAGCTCCGTTTTCAGCTCCGCCCGCGACTGCTCTCGGCTACTCTCGTTGATCGCCGTCTGTAGCGATAGATGAAGTTGAACACACCTGGTGAATTTGTTTCCCATCCCGCGGGATTCCCGAAAAAATGTCAGCCTCTAATACCTAGCTGAATTGCACTGTAGGGGGCGAGAACGAGTCTTCGAACCTGTGTGTATGCCTACTGTGAAATTACCACATCAAACGTGACGTGCTCCTTCGCTTTATAGGTAGGCTAGGTTATGTAATTTTAAATGACATAATTTAATTTAATTACTTAGCCTATTAATTACCACGACACCACAAATTACCACCACATTATGTTTGCTTCTTGATGATTGCTAGTTGTTACTACTAGTAGTGAACTTATTCTGATTTGGAAACAGGAGATGAGCCCCTGGTCTAATGCGCCACCTGGCTTGAGAAACCCGTTCTCAAAGACTTACTTTTAATCATTATTTGGGTAGCACACATATTCTGAATGCCTTCGGCAGAATTCAAATGAGCCATTTTAATCTAGATTAATCTAGATTAATTCCAAGATTACAGTGAGATTAATCTAGATTAAAAAAATTAATCTATGCCCACCACTAATATAAATATAAAATAATATATTTTCACACAGAGATTTTGAGAATAAAGCTGTAATATGTCGAGATTAAACTCTGTAAACATCTTTATACAAGAAAAAAAGTCAAAGTTTTAAAAGATGTGATGCTTTTTTTTGTATGGTTCAGTCTTTTTTATCTTATCACATTCAGTTTAGATGGCAAGCTCATGTCTTAATAATTTTGTTTCTGTGATGCTGTAGATTCAGCAGTGGCAGAGGAAACAATTGCAAGCGATCCCCAGAATCAACATTTCTGATTAGTATATCATGACAATAAAGTATCAGTCTGTTTTTCCCTTTTGGTATTTTTTCATTCCCTAGTTTACAAAGTCTTGGATAATTTTCTGCAAAAAACACGAGTAGTGAATCAGATCATTTTTGTGGCATATGCTCAGCAAAAAGACATTAATATCAACAAGCATATTCTAGAGATGGTATAAAATATAATCTTAAAACAATGTCAATGGTTCCATTTAAATTCAGCGCAGCACTGTTTTGGAAAATTTAGCACTTGGTAAAACTGAACTGACGGTGGTTAGTACAGATGATTTTTTTAGTTGTAAAATGTTTGGTCCCACTTTATATTAGGTGGCTTTAAAGGTGACTTATTATGTAAAATGAGTCTCTGATGTCTCTGAGTGTGTAAATAAAGTTTTAGTTCAAAATACCCTACAGATAATTTTTTAGATCTTGTTGAAATTGCCACTTTTAGGGTATGAGCCAAAACGTGCCATTTTTGTGTTTTGTGTTTGTCCCTTTAAATGCAAATGAGCTGGTGCTCCCGGAGAAGAGGGAGGAGCTACCAGAGTTCATGTTCCAGCAGTACTGGTGTTGCAGTGTCGCCAAGTCTGCGGTTTTCCCGCAGAATTGGGCTACTTTAACACTGTTCCCGCAGGTTGTTTTTCATGTCTGTGGGTTGAAACGTCCCCAATAACGTAATATTTAGCCCCTGGAATGCTAATTTGACTAGGGGAACCCCACCAAAAAAACGTGTATTTTACCCCCCTGAATGCGATTTTTAATGGGGACCCCCCTCAAAACGTTTTGAGTAGCAATTGGGCGGGTTTTGTTGTGAAAACCTGGCAACCCTGCAGTGCTGTCCTTTGCAAATAAACATTCCACTATTAGTACAAGCCTGTTATCTTTACAATAAACATACTTGGCTTAAAAGTCAGTCATCTGATTGAACTGTGCATAATAAATGCACGTTTGTGAATTAAACAGACGATGAGCACAGCGCGATAAAAATAAATCATGGTGCCATTGTGTGCTATCACAAACTTTATAAGCTAATGATTTTGAGCTCGACAAATTCAAGCTGTCGTTTGCGCACAAAGCTTTGGTATTGATTCGTAAACATACAGGGGACTTTACAGATTTTTTCCTGGGACATTTCCTTCGATAATAATTTAACCACAGTGTCCTCAGCAGTTCAGATGGAGGGAGTCTATGGAGACTCCTGTGTTTGTTGGTGCATCAGAAAGCACAACACTTGTAATGCCTCTTTGGCACTGACATTATATATCTCCAGTAATGGCAGACTGCTGCTTCTCACTCAGGACTGCGTTTATGCTAATAGGGCAGAGATCGTCACAAATGGGCGGGACTTTTTCCCTACAATGACGTGTACGTAGGGACAATACGAAATTGCTTGCTCTGAGAGACTGTTTATGATTGATTGAGATTATTAAAAACATGAGTGGGTGGATTTTTACCATTATAGGCTGGTTGTTTTCACACACTGTGGCCACACAACTGTGTTCAAACATCTTGTAAAAGTGATTTTTGCATAATAGGTCCCCCTTTTATTACTAGGTACTCACATAAAAAAAATAAGTACAATATACTTTTACAGGTTTGGTGGTATGGGTAGGTTTAAAGAGTTACTCCACCCCAAAATGAAATTTTTGTTATTAATCACTTACCCCCATGTCGTTCCAAACCCGTAAAAGCTTTGGACCACAATTTAAAATATTTTGGATGAAAACCGGGAGGCTTGTGACTGTCCTATTGACTGCCGGGTAAATACCACTGTCAAGACCCAGAAAAGTATGAAAGGCATCGTCAAAATAGTCCATCCGCCATCAGTGGTTCAATCTGAATTTTATGAAGCAATAGGAATACTTTTTGCAGCGTATCCGGCGTACGCAGTTTGCAAAAGATGCTGGAAAACTGAAGAATCTGCAGGACCTGAAGGATTTTTCTGAAGAACAGTGCTCAGTTTAACTGTTCAGAACAAACAAGGGACCCAAGAACAACCATCACAAAACAACAACAACAACAACAACAAAAAAAAAAAACAGTCATAGATTATCCAGGTAACCACACACAGTATTAAGAACAATGGGTTCCCAAACATTTTAATCATTTCAGCTATTTTTTTGGTCTTGTGGCCTACATGTAAACATCTTTTATGTAAAATATCTTACTCAGGACAGTACTAAATAAAAAATAACATGCATTTTGTACGATCCCTCTTATTTTGTAACTGTATGTACACAATAAGTGCACTGTAATAATCAGAGTAATAATTTAAGTAGTAGTTAAGACCACCTAATATAAAGTGGGAACAAATTATCGATTTGTTTAGCTATTCTTAATTTTAAGTAATAAATCAATTAAAAATATTTTAAAAATCAAAAGATCATTTGCAAACTTGTGGCATACGTTTTAGTAATTACAAAACTGTTCAAATAGCTATTAGCATGTGTATAGCACTCATTTTTAACTGCAAAAGATATGTTTTTGTCCACCTTATTTTTCCCATAAGAGTGGGCGCAGCCATTTTTAAATTTAATGTGTCTGGCTTCTGGTGTCATTCTCTTCCGACTATTTTCAGCTGTACAAAACAGCTTGTTTTGCTGCTTGATATTGCAAATTGGTGTGGTCTTGTCACATTATTTTAATGTATAATCTTAATTATGAACACGCTGGTTTATAGTGCAAATACTGCACTTCGATATTCTTCTCGTTATTTCCCTATGGTGGATTATGAACCGGACGTCTAACACATTACTAGAAAACAGCTTACTTCAGCACTGAAAAATACGGTGGATAGAGGGTTTGCACCAACGTCACATTTTGGTCAGTTACCCGGATGCACGGCTATTGTGTCGATACTCATATGTAAACAGCAGCATAGACTGCACAGTTAATGTACTACTGAAGACGTTCTACTAATTTATGCTGTGTAAACCATGGAAAAATGTATGGAAGCTGCTAAATCATGAAGAGAAGGACTAAGTAAGCAGCCAAGGGTGCAAGATTTTGACAAACCAAACTAGCTTCCAACTATTTTTAGCTGTGCAAAACAGCTTGTTTTGCTGCTTGATATTGCAAATTGGTGTGTCTTGTCATGTTATTTTAATGTATAATCTTAATTATGAACACGCTGGTTTGTAGTGCAAATACTGCACTTCGATATTCTTCTCGTTATTTCCCTATGGTGGATTATGAACCGGACGTCTAACACGTTACCAGAAAACAGCTTACTTCCGCACTGAAAAATAAGGTGGATAGAGGGTTTGCACCAACGTCACATTTTGGTCAGTTACCCGGATGCACGGCCATTGTGTCGATACTCATATGTAAACAGCAGCATAGACTGCACAGTTAATGTACTACTGAAGACGTTCTACTAATTTATGCTGTTTAAACCATGGAAAAATGTATGGAAGCTGCTAAATCATGTAGAGAAGGACTAAGTAAGCAGGCAAGGGTGCAGTACTTTGACAAACCAAACTAGCTTCCGACTATTTTTAGCTGTGCAAAACAGCTTGTTTTGCTGCTTGATATTGCAAATTTGTGTGTCTTGTCACATTATTTTAATGTATAATCTTAATTATGAACACGCTGGTTTGTAGTGCAAATAGCTTTACTGTTTACTGCACGTTTCATCTTGTTATTTCACTACGGTGGCTAATTAACAGAAAATGGCATACTTCTGCATTGAAAAATAAGATGAATAAGTTCATATATTTGTCAGGGAGATAATGATTAGTTTTTAAAAATCCATGGCTCTGAATGTGAGGCTTCTGGCTGTGGCAGACTGTAAATGGTACAGCACTGCACTGGCATCGCTTCGGCCCCCGGTTACCAGGACACACTCCTGCTGCCTGGCAACCCAGCGGCTGTGCGTGTGTGTGGGTGTAGCATGAGGAGTGCCAAGAGATGAATTCCAGTGTTCAGAGACCGAGATGAAGGATTATTACATTCTGACCGCCAGCACCTGCAACCCTTTTTCGTTTTGCAGTGTTTTTAGGAGTTCCACTTAAGCTCTACAGTAATAACTAGTGGCACTATGTTACTGGTTCAGCAGTGAGTGAATCTGCTGTGTTGTGCTCATATAGTGAGCTATAAATACTACTAACAACATAGCACACAAATAATGTCTTTCCAGGGCAACATGCACAAACTCCCACAACTTAAAGTGCTCCTATAATGCCTTTTCAAATATGACCTTTCATGCAGTGTGTCATGTAGCTGTATGAGAACATAAACATCTGCAAAGTTGTGAAGCTGACAGTGCACGATAAATAAAGTTATTGTCTATCAAAAAAAGAGTCGGCTCACAATCGCCTGAATGAGTCGTCAGGAATTTGAATCTTTTTCTGTTACAGCCATATGTCACGAAGTAAAACATTTGCATAATGTCCGCCCACGTTCTACGTCGCGAACAACTTGCCCGCCCACAAACAGTAAAATTTCCATGTGGTTTATGCCATGTCGAGAAGACGCTGTATCCTACGCTGTGAGTAAATTTGTTTTATATTCACTTCCAAAAGATGAATCCACAAAGATTGTATTTTCTAGCGATCATTCAAAATACGTTATGTTATGTTATGTTGTGTAATAACCCTGCACATGTCTTGCTAACCGGCTAACTCGCGCTTCTGTAGTTCTGTTGTTTAGCTGTGGGCCCACTGTAGTCTAAAAATTTGTGATTGATGCAGCTTGACTGTCTGTCTGTCTCATTAGCATAAAGGATGGTGCACAAAGCAGCTTTCACACCGAATGCGGAAAGCGCTGCCCTATGAAACCCATTCATTTCAATTGCTTGCGCCAAAGTTCAAATGAGCTGAACATTTGCCGCTGCGCTCTGAAGGGCTGCACTGAACCCAGCGGCCAGCGCAGCACTTTCCGTGTTCGGTGAGAAAGCCACTTAATGCATTATACAATGTTGAAGTTTACAAAATAGAGGTGTGCCCGGTTTGCTTACATAAGCAAATTATGCACTTTCCACGGTAGTCCGTGCTAACTTGAAACTTCACTTCAAACGTTTCATCTTCAGACTCCGGCTCGAATTGGTAAGGTAAAATCGATGCCATCTTTTCTATGTATTGACAAGTCTCCAGGGCTGTCATTCAGTTATGGAAATGGGCGTATCATTTTCCCGATACACGCTGTACGCGGTAAACTAATCATAAAGGAATGCACCATCTGACCAATCACAGCATGAGTCGTTTACGAATCATTTAGAAATGAGGTAAAATTAAATCTATTTTTGGAGAAAACTAAAGTGTTTTTTGACCTTGCATACATATAAACCTGTTTTAAGAGTCTCATAAAACAATATTAGCAATCTTTAAATTGGCGTAATAGGAGCACTTTAAATAACAGAAATTCTCATTCCAGAGGAATTCTGAAGTTCTGAAGTTAGAAAATGCTGCATGTTGCTATTTGAAAAGATGTCTGCAAAATCATTATAAAAAGACATGAATACATCAGAGAGCATATTCTGAGAGTGGTTTGAAATATGATGGGGTTTAGTATTAAAAAGGTTGAGAACCACTAGTGTAGAGGCTAAAGTTCATGTCTGCTAATTGGAAGGCTGCTGCTTTGCTCCTTGTGAGGAAGCCATGAGCTTTCACCATTATGCCCTCAACCCAGGCGGTTGCTCCTGAATTGTAGCTGTAATAAGTGCACTATAAGCTCCTTTGAATAAAAGTGCCCGCTAAATCTCTACTTCAAAATCTTTGGTGGATAGGAACAGCAGGCTGCATTAAAAAGGTGTAATCAGCACCTAAAGAAATGACTGCTAATATTAATGATAAGACAACTTCCAGAAAAACTGATATAAGCTACGCTCTTCAGATAAAAAAAGATTAGATGTGGAATAAAAATATAATGACTCATTAAAGGAATATTTCACCTGAACTCAATTTTATGTTATTTCAAACCTGTGTGACTCTTTCATTTATGGACACAAAAGGAGAAATTCCGTCTATCTTTATTTTCCATGCATTCGCAATGAATGAAGCTTTGCAGCTTTGCAAAGAATTGAATATAGAATAAAAGTAGCCCATATGACTCATATGCACTATATTCTAAATCTACGGAAGCCATATGATACTATTTGTAAGCAAGAAACTAAAACTGAAGTCATTATTCACTGAAAATCACTGAAGGGAACTCTCATTGAATCAGTGAGTTGACCTGTTTCAGGATTCCTGAACAAATTGTTGTTTCAATCATATTAACTTAGGGGTGTGACGAGACACTTATCGCTCAGGGTACCCCTTTAGCATCACTTTTCAACATGCAGGCTACTCCATTGTTTTCAGTTGTATGCATTATGCATCAGATCAAGACTCCTTTAATGGTTTGCATGCATTTGGAATAACAGAAACCATTTTATATAAATTTATACTCTCACAGATATTTTGGGGCACTAACCCCACCTCTACCGTAAACCTACCCACTTCTGAACAATATAAAACACATACAGTAACAGGCAAATAAGGTATTTACAGTCATGGGGATATTTAGATTTATTGCAAAAACTGACCATTAAAAGCAGTATAAGAGTCTAAAACAAGCTGTGTTGCATTTCAAGTCTTCTGAAGCCATACGGTATCTTTATACAATGAACAGAGTAAATCATAAGGGTTTAGTTGCTGAAAAATGATCCCTTAAAGCGCTAACACCTCATTCAAAAATATACCCCTGAACATTAGCATGATAAAGTCTGTCACAAGACACACAATAACCAATGGCATTTCACAACCAAAGCTGACGTAACGCTTCTCCTTGCGGCAATTTTTTAATTTGCGCACAGACTGCAGCACACAGGATGAGCTTTATGAAAGATGGAGATGGTGATTGCATCTATTCCTCTTACAAATCAATCATTTTGCCTTGAAAGACATGGAATATTAATACTTTCTGAATAAACTGTGACTGTAGTTGTATCTGCCTGTTATATCCTGTGTTTCATATTGACAAATGGTTAGGTTTAGGGGCAGGAGTTGGGTTGTGTGCTCGTAAATGTGTAAATAATGTAATGTAAATAAAATTGTTGTAACTGTTTTGTTGAAAAAAAAAAAAATCACACCCCAATATATGTGATGCCATCTGGGGAAACCTGTCGGATGTCACGCTGGGACATTTTCAGGAAACTCGAAAAACAGGTTGAATGTCAATTTTTGGTCAAAATTAGGTTTTCGTTAAATTATTATTCTATAACTTCTTGTCTATCATCTCTGAAAATATCTTGGCAAAATTCACTTGTGGTTAGTGCACCGACGTATAGCACAACTGTGCTTGCGGCGTCCCGAGTTTGAATCCTGTCTTGAGGTCCTTTGCCAATCCTGCTCCCCTCTCTCCAACCAGTACTTCCTGTCATCTATCTACTGTCCTGTCCATTAAAAGCCCAAAAATATAATAAAAAAAAAATCACTTATTTTGTGGAGAAAAATAGCGATTTATTGCAGCAAGCAGAAATGACAGTGTCTTTCTCTTATGTTAAGAATACACTTCAGGTCGGTGCGATAGCCTTGTGGGCAGTGTGCCGACATACATTGCTATTGTGCTATGGGTGTCCTGTGTTCGAATCCCAACTTTTCCCGATCCCGCCCCCCATCTCTCTCCCACTTTGCTTTCTGTCCATTCTGATCTGTCCTGTCGTAATAAAGGTTAAAAATGCAGAAAATAAATCTTAAAAAAAAAAAAGAACGTGCTTCAAAGGTGCTTTCTTTGAACACCACAAGAACAGTTAACTTATTAAAGTAGTCATTGGATGCAAAGTTCACTTTTACATGTTGTTTGAACATAAATGTGCGTTGGCAGTGTGTACACAACCACCCTATAATGATAAAAATCCACCCAGTGGTTTTTATTTAATCTGTAAAATAATATCCCCTTTTTCAAATCAAGCCACTCTCAGCATCTTGTCTGTGTGACGACACACCGACAGAGGCCACTCCCACGATAGTTGATTGACATGGTCGTCTTACCTTAGACCGGCCTTAAATGAGCAGTAACAGTCCGATCGCCATTGTTTCGATGCCGGAACAGGGACGTAGACAAGAATGGCTACTAAGCGATTGAGGTGTTCTGTTGTTGGATGTAATAATGAACACAGTAGTCTTTATTTACTCCCCACATCTAAGCCGCTGAAGATGCAGTGGATTACGTTTGTTTGCGAAGGGAATGCGTCTATGTTTGTGCGAATCATCCGTGATCCAGCTTCACTTACAGTAGAAGTGAGTATAAGGGTTTTTTTCTGAATCGTGGCAATCGGCTTTCCTAATAATGTGCTAGTAAGCAAGTTTAGCGGCTAAACGCGGCTAAACTAAACAGGCTCGTCACTCCACAGAGAGAGCAGAGGGGCGGGGCGAGCAGAGCTCATTAACATTTAAAGCAACATAGACCAGAACAGGATGATCCGTTTATTATATTTATTTATTTTTTTATATTGTGAGATGGCAGAGCACAAAAGAACAACACAGTCTGAAGTACTGTAGCTTCTCACGTAAACAATCTTATTCTTCTCAATCTGCTCAATCCTGGTGATGTCAGTGCCCTAAACGATGTTATAATGTACTATTTCACATCCAGAGGTGAAGGATTGGATGATGAAGTTACTAAAGAGGAGGAGTCTGATGACAATCTGTTTTATGCACAAAGCACGAACAGTTGTGCTGACTTTTTTAAATGTAAACTACAAGGTACACTATTCGTGCTATCTAAACATACATGGGGTGATCAAAAGTTCAGAAATAATGCCCATTGATAAACAACGGAAAACTGTCCTCTTAGCACCACTCAATGGGCATTTCAAGTCAGAACTGCAGTGACATGCACTGTACAAAACCAACATCACATAAAACTTACCATTTCTACATTCATCTGCTCTGGGGGAAAAAAATGAACACTCTTTCACATCGAATATGTCATGAAACGTACAAGGCGCTACGTATTTTGTGTCTTTATTTCGTATTTCGAAATATAGATATATCAATATATCATTTAATCATGACGATAAAATTTTCAATGCCTTTCCTGTCTGCATATTGACACCAAAGGTTTCTTATTTAAAGCAATGGAGGACCCTGCATGTCGAAAAATCATGCTAAAGGGTCCTGACCAAGTATCAATATGTGACGAGTTGGGAGTGAGAATGTGTTGGATATCATGAGAAAATTAACTTTTTTACAAAGTGGTGCTTTTGTATGGGTTTGTACGATGTGATTTGTATGAAAAGATACAATTGCATGGAAAAAAAGGAAAACGTGATGCCCCACCCCATACACCAAACCGTCAATGGGGCAAAAGCAGATACATACAAATGGGATCATATAACTTCACATTGAATTAGCCTTATGTGAGATCATAACTTAAAGGAGAAGTCCACTTCCAGAACAAAAATTTACAGATAATGTACTCACTCCTTTGTCATCCAAGATGATTATGTCTTTCTTTCTTCAGTCGTAAAGAGATTATGTTTTATGAGGAAAACATTTCAGCATATTTCTCCATATAATAGACTGGTATGGTGCCCCGATTTTGAACTTCCAAAATGCAGTTTAAATGCGGCTTCAAACGATCCCAGATGTGGTTGTAAACGATCCAAGCCGAGGAAGAAGGGTCTTATCTAGTGAACCGATCGGTTATTTTAATAAAAATAATACAATTTATATACTTTTTAATGTCAAACGCTCGTCTTGTCTTACTCTGCCTGGACTGATTTTTTCCGGTTCATGACAGTTAGGGTATGTTGAAAAAACTCCTATCTCATGTTCTCCCTCAACTTAAAGATCGTCCTATATCGCTGTTTTACCTTTTTTGTTAAGGATGTTTGATCTTCTTTGCATGTTCACTTTACAAAGACTGGGTCAGTACTTTTGCAGCGATGTAGGATGATTTTGAAATCATTTTTGAAGTTGAGGGAGAAAATACGACTGGAGTTTTTGAACCAGAATACACAGAGTTCAGGCAAAGCAAGACAAGACGAGCGTTTGAGATCAAAAAGTATTCAAATTGTATTTTTTAAATATAAATAACCGTTCGTTTCGCTAGATAAGACCGTTCTTCCTCGGCTTGTTCCTCGGCTTACAGAAGAAAGTCATGCAGTTTTAGAACATGCTAGGAAATAAATACTGACAAAATGAACAAAGGAATAAAAACACAGTACTTTAACAAACAATCTAAGGTTAAACTAATTCACAGGAAGGAATGAATTAGCTGGTAACATCAAATGCCCCGTTTGACGCAAATAGCCACGGGTAATCATGTCTCATCAAAAACAAATGCTGTGTCACTTCTTAGAAAAAAAAATATCCCGCACATTTTCCCCGACAAGTCTTTACCCCAAATCTACTGTTCTCCATATTACTCTCTCTCTCTCTCTCTCTCTCTCTCTCCCTCCCTCTCTCTTTCCTCCCACCCATGTTTCTTTCACTGTTGTGTTTCGCCCACCGAGTTGCTCTGAGCTCATACGGTTCCCTCGGCAACAGATCTCCTCCACTCAAGAGCCATGTTTATTAAAGAGACCCGAGAGAGTGCTAGTTATGGCTTATCACACATTACATATTCAATACCTCCTGAGGCTGGGGCACGTCATCAATCCAAACACACACAGAATCCACTCGCTGTCGCTTATGAGCTATCATTATCCCGATGTAAAATACGAGCGAGTTTTCATATGAGACCGATGAATCAACTTCAAAAAATCAAATAAAAGTGCTGCATTTAATATTCAGTTGCTTCGAAAGAGGGGTTTCCCCAAATCATGGCAGAACTGCTATACAGGAGTGTTATGTGTGTAGTTAAATGCTATTTAAATCAAGAGGGAATGCTTTTTTCTTTTTTTCCAAAGTGCTTCTCCAACCCCTACTGGACACATGTGTAATTAAATCTAACATGCAATTCTTCCCTGTTTAGACCAGCTGCGAGAGTTAGTACAACATGAGAGTACATAGTCTGTTATCTTCAGCATGACTGTCAATAATAAACAAAGCACACATACTGCAATTAGCAGCTTCCGGACACTATAATTCATGTAGTAAGCGGTTTTTGGTATACTAAACCTTAAAGAGGCAGTTAACAGGACAAGATATATAGCTAAATTGATTACTTACAATGCATAATGTTTGAATTCTCAAACACATAATTTTACTTATCTAATCTTAGGGAGTCCAATGTGGGATTCACAAAATGCTTGCTCTTCAAAGATGGCTCAGTACTCAAGTTTATTTGAACCAGCTGGCTTCACTGAATCACAACCTGTAAGTATAATAAATAATAGATGTTTATATTTTCGATCGAGTGTTCAAATATGTAACTATGGCAATAGAGACAGAGCGCATTTATGCCACGCCCACAACGGGGGGGGGGGGGATCCAATGCTCTCCATGGACTTTGCATTGTGGGAAGCTGCCTTCTTGTCATTTCTGATTTATAACAAAAAACAGAACAATGTCTAAAAGCTGCTATGTGACAAGGTGTACAGTAAACAAGCTAAAAAACCCAGAAATACGTTTTTATAAGCTGTCGATCCAAACAACAAGCGTTTAAGGACTCAAATAGTTGTAGATGTCAGGGTATTTCACGTTGGACCATTTAGTTGGATCATTTCTCCCACAACAGGAAGGTAAGGAAAAGGAGCACTGACACAGACCAATAAAATTTAGTTTCTCAATATATCTCCTCATCTCAGGTTCACATAGGGTGGTGAAATAATCATTTAACATGGTTAAAAATAATGAATCTTTCCTATCGCCGATTGCGTTTCCCTCCAGTGGGTTTGCAGATTATGACGCGTACCACTCTGTCTCTATGGGCACACTACGCCCTGTACGCGTTTGAACTGCTTCAAACTAGTGTTCATTTTGTCAGCTATTTTCAATTACTCTTAGTCCCGTGTTAAAGGAGAAGTCCACTTCCAGAACAACAATTTACAAATCATTTACTCACCCCCTTGTCATCCAAGATGTTCATGTCTTTCTGTCTTCAGTCGTGAAGAAATTAAGCATTTCAGGATTTTTCTCCATATAGTGGACTTCATTGGTGCTCCAATTTTGAACTTTCAAAATGTAGTTTAAATGCAGCTTCAAAGGGCTCTAAATGATTCCAGCCGAGGAAGAACGGTCTCATCTAGCGAAATGATCAGTCATTTTTTTTTTCAAATAAAAGTTTGTATACTTTTTAAGCACAAAAGCTTGTGTAGCACAGGCTCTGGGATGCATGTCCACGATCAGTGCTCTGACTACTGAACAAGAGAGCTGATTGAGACGCACACATTGTCACATTTTCTTCATGCTGTATAATGGTTAAAATGATAAATATTATTTTTGCTCAAAATTATAATCGTAATGATTGTTGTCATTTGAAAAATTTACTTTTGCATTTAGGTATTGCACTTTAACCTATAAACACAAATCAATAGAATGTGGACTCATGCACATGGTTTATTTTACCTCATCTAGTGTGCTGATTTATTATAGGCTTTTTATTATATAGATTAATACCAAAGACTTACAGTATGCACTCTCTGTCTACATTATGAAAACCGGTAAAACAAACAAAAAAAAATTATAACAATGAAATTCCTAATAGTAATTCCAAATTGCAATAGCCTATGTTTCTCTATTAAAACTACTGCGGTGGAGTAAGTTCATTCATTCAGCAACCGTAATCGCAAACAATAAAGTCGAGATCTCATGACAGAACATAGAGCAGCTGAGTGATGCTTTCATTTAGATGGCTAAACTCAAGCTTGTTTGTGAGTGTTTTCAGATCATCGGCGGCGGCGCTTCCGCAATGAGGAGTGAGCGTGTTCGCATGGTTGCCAGATTGTTTAAAATAAGTACAACACCAGGCAGAAAATGTAAGGTATATTTGTAACAGCGAAGCTCTGATTCGAGAATTTAAACTCTTGTTATCTGGCAACCACATACAAAGCTCGCGTAGTAGAGGCGTGTGAAGCAGTTCGCAATAACATTTTGTCTCCTTTTCTTTGACAGAAATAAAGAGAAGTTTTTGGTAAAGTTTTTATTTTTTTGAATATGTTTTAGTCTCATCTTATTTCTGCAACAAAATTGCATGTTGATATAGTCTTAGTTTTCATTTATTGACTTCAGTGTTGTCTCATCTTCGTCTCGTCTACCCTAGACTTTAAGCATGTGAAATTCCCTCGGATGCTGCAATAGTCGTGATATGACGTCAGGATATGACGTCTGGAGGCAGATCTGAATGTGACTTTGAGAGTGGATTGTAAGACCTGAGTTTAATTTGATTAAATCTGTCATTTTACTTAAAAATGATTATTAAGTCAGCGTTTTCAAAAAAATGAAACATGGGTCAGTCATTTACAATGAGATTAATAACACACATTTAGAAAATACAGTGACAAGAAAAAGTATGTGAACCCACTGAAATGGGTTGTTTTTTTTTATTGAAAATAAAATGCTTTCTGATCACTTTCAAAGTCAGATGTATAGACAAACACAATGTGCTTAAGCTAACAACATCAGACAATTCTAATCTTTCATGTCTTTCTCGAACAGTGCTGTGGAAAAAGTAAGTACAAGTGAGTCCCTTGTTCGTCCTGAGCAGTTAAACCCGCTATTGTTCTTAAGAAAAATCCTCTGAGGCACAATCTTTGGTTTTCCAGCATTTTGAGATTCATCTTTTCATACTGAATATGACTGATGGACTCGAGAAGCAAACATTGAATTGAAAGCCAGGGGTGTCATTTGTGTGTGTGTGTGTGTCTTTTTTTCTTCACTTAGTACTGCCCTTCAGAAGCTACAGAAGATAGTTACATGTTTCCCAGAAGCCAAAATGCGTAATTTACCCTAATCATCTGTTCAAAAATGTTACACCCCTGCCTCTTAATGCATTCCATTTCCTGCTTGAGAATTATAATCAGATTATAATTGTTTCTGTATTGTTAGCTTAAGCACATTGTGCTGCTTGTGAAAATCAGATCATTTAATGACCAAACAATGCAGAAAACCAACCCCCTCCAAATGGGTTCACATACATTTTCTTGCCACTGTAGATAGGGTGACTTTTCATTCGTGCCAAATTTAAAGGGGTCCTATTATGCTCTTTTACAAAATCTTGATTTTGTTTTGGGGGTTTACTAGAACATGCTTTCATGCTTGGTTCGAAAAACGCATTATTTTTAACTTAATTTCCATTATTACAATACATTTCTCCCAGCCTGGCACATGAGGCTCGATTAGTTCCAGGTTTAATGAAGGCCCGCCTTCCGAAAAACTAGTTGTGATTGGTTAGCTGTCCCACAGCGTTGCGACTGGCTAACAGCTTAGATGGTATTTCAGTACTGTCACGCCCCTTGTCAAAGAACCAAGTTCTGTGTACAACTGCTAGCGCAAGCTAGATTTAAGTGATTCTTACGTTTTAAATATGGATATTTTTCTAACAAAAACACATCGATTCACTACAGGAGGTCTTTATTAACCCCCCAGAACTGTGTGAGGCACTTTTTATTATGGGTGGATGCATATTATTGGACTTGTTTTGGACTGATAAAGAGAAACACCTGTCTATGCCGTTCTAAAGCTTGGGAGTGCCAGGATAAATTTTAATATAACTCCGAAAGCATTCGTCTGAAAGAAGAAAGTTATATAGGAAGCATGTTGTTGGGTCCTATCATCAGCCTGCGAGATTGCCAATACAGGATATTATTGTGCTAATGCATTTATTTATCTACATACTTAGTTTCATTGCCCGAAACCAGCTCCAGCATAAGGCTAAAAGCAGCCTAACATTATCAAAGAACATCATCACTGATTAGCCTAGCCTATTCTAGTGAAAGTTTATGCATTTTAAAAAAACACTTGCGTTATAAGTGAAGCTATCTACACTGTATGATGAATAAATCTCTTACCACACACTGCACATGTCGGCGGCGCGTTATGGCTCCGATGCGGCAACCGGAGTAGATTGCGGCTTCAGTATGTGTTTTGACCCCCTGTACTGCACACGTCTGTGGCACGTTACAGCTCTGAAGCGGCCACTCTAGTCAATGCTAATGTTTATACCCACCGCACTGTGGCTCGCTGAAGCGGTTCTTTGCGTTGCATCGCTAAAGTTAGGCTAATTCCCCACCTCGTCCCTACCCTACCTCCAACAATTAGAATTTCCATGGGCGGGATTTATTTTAATGATATTCTAATGAACCACATTGTGACATCATTGCATGCGAAAGACAAACGTTGTAGTCCAAAGGAGCCGTTCGTTGTAGTTCTTGAAAAGGGATTTTTTAAAAACGAAATATCTTCCTTTGGAGTGGACTTTGAGATTTGTAACTTTGTAGATCTTTTTTATGCCCAAAGATACACACCACACAGTGCAACTGAACTAAAGTTCAAAAAGTGAAAAAGCATAATAGCACCCCTTTAATACTTGATACATACATGAACTTGAATGAAATGAGACCTACTGAAATGAAAGTAGCAGCTGTTGAAATGAAAAATGTGATTGCGTAATTTCCCTACATGCAGAATGGAACAATCAATCAAACCTCATATGACAAAAAACAGCTTATAGATTACAGAATGAGAAGACTGTGTCATTATCATGCATTACTGCAATGCAGATCCACGTCTAGAGAGCCTAGAAAAGTGATTACAGCAGTTGCACTTATAACATTTTTCAATGTGAAGGCATGTCACGCTTATTAGGTGAGGGGTTGACATTGCATGTATGAAAATTATAGAGCGTTCGGCTCTATATAGGAATGGGTGGGAATGGCTTTTTTGTCTATGTGACTGTATGTGTCCGCGTTCCTGCCGCGGTGGGAGAATCAGCCTCCTCAGCATGACCGACCTGCTGCAACAATTTTCATTTATCACAGTTAGAATTGCTGTTTACAAAAAAAAACTCGCCTATATGTACTGTAAAAATATTTTTTACTCATTTACTCACCCTTGTATCGTTCTAAATACAAATGATTTTCCTTTCTGTGTCACACAGGGTTAATTGCTGCTATAAAACTGCTCCCTTTAGTTTGTATCTTTTAAAGAGCAGTCCATAATTAGATTAAAGCTAGGTTTGTTTAGTAAACATAAGGATAGGATCACTGCTTCAGTATTAACTATACAAATGCATCTCCATGTACATGCATAAATAACTAGTTCAAGAGGTACTGCTACACATTAACTAGAAAGATTAATTAGATGCTTTGTACATAAGTGTGTAATTTAGGGAAGATAATGTATGCAGTTATGGGAATTATTAGTAACTGCTAGAAGGAATATTTTATGATTCCAGTTAGCTGCTAACACCCACCTGTTACTGGGATATGGAATAGTTTTTTAGAGAGGTAGCTCTTAGTCATTAGTCCACTCCATTAACAGCTTTGTTTAGCGGTTTTGAAACTTTCAACAAGGTCCTTGCACTTTAAACACTAACCAGAAGCTGAGGTGTCAACCAGTATTTGCAGGAGAAATATGCTTATTAAAGTAACATAAATGTCATTCACAAACCATGTAACCTTAGTAATGTGACATATTCCAGACATGTGCAATAAAAACAATAAACAAATTGGTTTCTTACTGCTACCCCACCTTTTAAAAGAGTCTACAAATGTTCTAGAGAGTCACTGTTCAAAAAAATAAATAAACTAACAAGTAAAATGCAAAAACATTGACCATGGGGCATGAATTCACATTCTTTAACAATATTTACCCTGAAATTCCCATTTCAGATGGTTTATTTCCCCTGTGTTCACTACATCCAAAAATATCAATGAAACAAATGAACCAGAAGGCAAAGTCCTCTAAGTTTCTTAATTTTTTATATCAAATGTAAATTGATGTCCTAGTCACATTTTCTTGGTTAAATAAACATTACCTATCGGAAAGAAAGATTTGCCAATATTCTATTTATTAAATTCAAGAATGAATCTCATCATTTTTACCAAAATAACTCAAGGCAGTAACAATTTAAACAATATATTTTATTTGTGAACGTATGTTCAGCTATTCTTTTTAATAGTTAACTTTTAATCATTTTTACATTTTTTGAATCATCAGTCATCAAAGCTCAGTAAATATTGGACACAAACACAGAGATTTACTTTAAATTTAATCAAGCTGATTACTCACTAAAAACTCCTACAGATCATGTTTTTATGCTATTTTATAGGCTTATTTTGCTTGGTTTGAACAGCAGCTACATTAATTATGTTCCTATTTGTTCTGTTTCTGCCATGGGATTGACAACCCATGGTAACTAGGAATTCACAAGCTTCAATCTGGATCCAGAACACTTAAGAAGAGATGATGCCAACCCCTCAGAGGACTTCAGATGATGCCAACCCTGAAACAACATACAGCACTACCGAATTTTGCTACTAATTTATCGTGTTCTTTGTCTGTTTGATTACATCATTACATCAACTCGGTTAACTTGTTGATTTTTCAGTACATAACACTACGTGAGTATATAAGCTGTTTCATTTAAATGCTTGGAAATAATATTTAGTGTTTTAAAGTCCATTCATTATTTGTGGCACGCAAGTCTCAGCCTATGAATTCTGTCAATTTTATAAATGTGTTTTTTTGATTTTTAATGAGATAGCTATATTTGCTTCAGATCAAGTGGCATGTAATTCAATGATCTTCTCCTCTTTAATATTTGCAGCACGAAATAAACATGAAAAAATATTTTAAGTATTTGTATACTGAGTAGGCAAAATTTTCACATTAACTTTACGCAATATAACATGATTTTATTACATGAATTCTTTCGTTTAAAGTAGTAATTTAAAGCATTCTTAGATATATTTATCATGTCTGTGAGGCAAATATTCGCTGAGTTTCGTTTCTCCTCAAGAGACGACAGAAAGCGCATGCTTGTTTTCTTTATTTTAGAAAGCACAACGTTTTGTTGATATTGTGAGTGCACACAAATAAAAGTAGACCTTTTGCAGTTCCGAACGAGGTATTACTCTTACTTTTATGAGCAAAAATGATGGTGTATTTTAGGCAAGAGATCGTGCTGGCACTTCCATGTCCTGCAATGCGCGCTTTAGCTTCCACTCTCCTCACAAACGATTGGATATGTGTCTAACAGCGCACATTTATCTAGGTTAAATGTTTAAATTAATATTGTGAAATGCATTGTGTTTTATGTCTATAGATTTTATTTTAGGCAAGTCGTGTTGATTTGAGAAGGTAAGTTTAATTAAACATGCTCAACTTGTCATTTTAAAAAACAAAAGCTTGAATTTAACAAACATAAAATGTTCCAAACGTATTTCTAAATTAACTTAATAAAGAAATGCAACGAAATCTAGCCACTTTACCATTAAAAACCAAAATGAACTATTTTAATGGCTGCAAGAACCTGTGTAATAAATATGGGCTCTGTTTTGATGAGTTGTCGGACAAGGGCAGGGCTCAGGCCCTGAGCATCTCGGGCCAGGGCTGAGCCCGTGCAGGGATATATTGTTTCAATTTAAAGTTCCCCCTCGGTTCGGCGGGCCCCCACACTGCATACCCTGCATACCCAGACGCTACGCCCCTGCCGCCATGTTCGTTTCCCTACATATTTCATGCAAAATGTCCACTGAGTGGTGCTAAAAGAGTGTTTTAGCTTGTTTTTCCATATCTCATCTTTCAGCTCTTTTATACCCAAGGATTCCCCATCCTAAGTCCAATTCCATGCTGGCTGAGCTACCGAGCAAACCTTTTTACGTCTGGAAAGCGAAACATATGGAAAGCGAAACACTGTGTACAAAAATGATTACAAGTGCTCGCTGTTTCACCACCTTTAGTGTTCATTTCTGTTGGAAACTGCAGTGATATGTACTTACTGGTACGTATTTTGTGTCTTGCAAAAAAGTTCCCACAGGTACAATTCCCACATTCAGACTGATTCGTGAATGTGGAACACACGTTCACACAAGAGGCAGGATTTATCGCATGAACCAATCACAGCCGAACATAACCAGTCATATCCAATCATATCGCAATGGAGGCATTGCCTCCTCTCATGTGACTTTCCCCCATTCATTTTCAATTATCTCAAGGCACACTTTAGGGGGTCTGTTAAAACTCAGCGGACTCAGGGGAGGCGAGAAAGATCCGGACTCCTGCTGTAACTTTACCTTTTGGTGTCACCTCTTTGACAATGTTTCTTTAGAAAAAGTGATTTATACACTTTTTAATGTTATATTTTGTAATATTGTCATTGTTTTTTTTTTTGTACTATCAATTTTTTTCTCATCCAATATTTTGAGGAGACACTGCCTCTCTTCCCTCCTTAGATGAAACACCCCTGATGTAGATCCAGAAACTGTATCAGAAGAGGTCATATTAAATTTGATTGCACAACAATATTGACCTTCATGGTCGGACTTTATTTTAAGGTCCATTTCTTGCTATTAACAAACCATTAACTACGACTTTTGCCTCAATAAACTCCTAATTTGCTCCTTGTTGATGGTAAGGTAGTTATTAAATTTAAGTATTCAGTAGTAGGGGTGTGACGAAAATCGGCTGTGCAGATCACTCCGCTGTGGTGACCCCTGATAAAGGGAGCAAGCCGAAGGAGAGAGAGAGAGAGAGAGAGAGAGAGAGAGAGAGAGAGAGAGAGTAGAATATGGTCATGTAGAATATGTGCTTTATAAGTGCTTTAGGGTGACCATACATCCTCTTTTCCCCGGACATGTTCTCTTTTTGGACCAAAAAAAAAAAATTTCTGGCCGGGATTTCTAAATTGCCCAAAATGTCCAGGATTCAGCTTTTGATGTCTACAGTTGCCATTCATTGTGTGCGTTTTTGTATTAAAGAACTATGCTGGACTGTTTACTTGATCCCGCTCCCACTGAATTTTGGGCCATTACCACCTGCTCACGCAATCATTCTAATATTGAATATAATTCGTATCAGGGAGCCGTTATCGTATGCGGAGTCCTTAAATCTCTTTTGAATGAGTGGCTATTCACATGCACTTTCAATTTCGTGACTCTGTAAAAAAGGGAGCACATCTTAAAAGATCAGCTATGAGCACATTGTCTGCTGAGCAGCAAATCCTCCAGCATGATTTGTCAGTCATCTCTCCTTACTCTTGTCTTGACCCATGATCACTTAAGTCTGATTCCTGCAGCTTGTGTCGAATGCAGGGTTGCCAAATCCGCATTTTTTGAGCGGAATTGAGCTGATTTTAAACTGTTGCGAAAGGTTGATTTTCTCCCATGGGTTAACTGTTTGAAATATTGCAAATATTACATTTGACTAAAGTGCTTGTATTAAAACATTTTGCATTCTACCTGTGATAAACCTGCAAGATGTTAAGTTTAGTGATGGCCACTGGTAGGAAGCCTTTTAGCTGTTTATAATCAATCTGCACAAGGGTGACTTTCAAATGTACATTTTAGGTATGGAAATTAAATATTTTGAGTTTTGACATGGGATATGGTCATTGCGATACTTTGGGGGCTTTTTTTAACCCCCCACCCCCTGCATCCAGCACCCACTCTCCTCATTTTTGCAAACTAAAATATGGTCACCCTACAATATGCTAGTAATATGCATGCTAATAAGTAGCTAGTTAACATTGTGAACTGGTCCCTATACTAAAGTTTTTATTCCTCTTAAAGACTTGCATACAGAATTGTGTATTTCCTTCATAACATGCAAATCTAGTTTAATTTGAAGTTATTATTTGCACTGCTTTCAACAAGTTGTAACTAGAAACTGGCACTTTAGCTTACAGTTCTGACATTATTGTTCACAACTAATATTTTCACGAAGGATAAATATTAATATTGTTCTTTGTTGCATTAAACAACCCCTGTTAAGTGCTTCTGAACACTTAATTTCTATTTCCAGTGTCAACATTAAAAAGATTTAATATTCCTCAGAACTTTCGAAAATGTTTTAGTCGCCATTACTAACAATCTGGTGGACAGCACTTCAAAGTGGAGCATATTTTTTTGGTTTACAAGAACATCTGGCTTTGGAGAGCTCCCTATTTTGCAAGTCATTCTGTAAAGCAAGGTTGTCATCACTGGTTACACAAGAAGCATTTGAAAGATGTGAATGAGTAATCCATCTCTGAGCGGAGGTGAAGAGGATGCTCTCACACGCACATGCACAAACACACACATACACACTCGCTCTGAGAAGCGTCTGTGGGTAGGAGGCAGGGGGCGGAAGGGTGGCTCGAACCCTATGAACAGCCTGCGGGAATCTTCAGTTTCCACAGCAACGATATTATTCATACAACGATCTGCTTTTCATGTGTGAAAAAATGCTTTTATGGAATTAGAATAGACTAAATTGAAAACTGCTTTGCTTTGAGAACACACAAACTCTGGCTTGACTTCTGAACTCTGATGTTCTGACAGGCTGAGCGGTTATACAGGTAATTGATTTGATTTTTATACTTTCTACCCAAGATACATATGATTACAACGCAAAAAATAAAACTAACAACACACAGTGTCATTAACATTAAAATATGAACTGGTTTACATATGTGTATGAGCTCCGGATGCGAAAGTGGTTTCTCCCTGACGGTGAATCACTGAATCACATACCATACACGCATATAATTATCCACAGCAGGTTTTTCTCCAGATGGAGACGTGGTGCATCTAAAACAGCATACAGCCTTATGGAAAGATACGTTTCTCAATGCATTAACATGAATCAAATGATCAATTAGATATATATGCTTCTTGTTGATTTTTCTTTTGCGTAACAGACAGCAAACATGCACACTGAACAACATGAATACAGTATAGAGCTTTTAGAGTCAGCTTCTTTGTCCAAAAAGCTAAATTGTGACCACTCATGTGAAAGAAACACTAATTACAATAATCTAGTAGGATTTTTTAATGTTTTTTAAAACTTTGTTTTTTTTTCTAAAAAAAACAAAACAAAACAATTTTATTTATTTATTTATTCATTTATTTATTTATTTATTTAAGAGTATTATTACTTTGTACGGGACTATTTTTTACTCTTTAAGCATGCTTTTCCTTGGGAAAAAGAAGTATACTTTACCATACTTTTTTTTTAAAGGAGTCATTTTCCACAAGCTGATATGATTCTTTAAGGTCTTAATGAAAAGTCTGTAATTTACTTTGGTTAAAAATTCTCAATGGTTATGTAAAACAACACCCTTTTTACCTTGTCAAAATGAGCTCTGCAAAAATCATCCCATTCTGAGGGATTGTTCCTTTAAATGCAAATGAGCTCTGTTCGCCCCACCCCTCTCTTCTCTCTGCTGCTCTGAGAGGTTGTTTACTTTAGCCGCATTTAGCGTGTTTAGCTGCAAAACTTGCTAACTAGCACGTTATTAGGAAAGGTGATTGCAGAGATTCATTAAAAATAAACCTTATACTCACTTCTGCTGTAGGTGAAGCTGGATCACAAATTTGCGCGAACATAGACGCATTTATGTAGATCGGGAGGCTCATTCCCTTCACAAACAAATGTAATCCACTGCATCTTCAGTGGCTCAGATGTCGGGAATAAATGATGACCACTATGTTCATTATTACATCCAGCAACACAACACCTCAATCGCTCAATCGGAGATATTCTTGTCTAACTTACATCCCTCCTCTGGCATTGAAACAATGGTGGTTGGACTGTTACAGCTGATCTGAGGTAAGATGCTCATGTCAATCAACTATCGTGGGAGTGGCCTCTGACGGTGTGACGCCACACCAGTGGCTCGATTTGAAAAAGGGGATATTATTTTTACAGATTAATTAAAAACCACTGCATGGATTTTTATCATTATAGGGTAGATTTGTACATACACTGCCAACACACATTAATGTTCAAACAACATGTAAAAGTGAAGTTTGCATCCGATGACCCTTTTAAAGACAACTAATCATGAAATAATATACTTTAAGAATGTATACAGTATGTAAGTGCAAACTGCATTTAATGTTTTCACACACTTAACTGCATGTTAACTAAAATTAAATGAAAATGTACTTAAATTTATATGCAAATAAATGCAATTACTTGAACTTCAGAGAACATTTTTTGACCTACTTATCTATCTTTATATGTAATTACATAATTACTTCTATTGTCTTTGAAATGTGGTTAAAGTGTATACTGCTGAATGCACTGACAAGTATTTGTTGTAACCTAAAATATACTTTAATATAATTTCTGTTGACACTTACATGTCATATAATTGTAATTACACATTTGTAAAAATGAGATTGCAATTTAGTATGTAATATTGTTTAACACAGTCAAAACTATAATCAAGTACTTAATATTCGCTTTAGTATGTTAGTTTATCAACATATTCATGGGTCAGTGATGTTATGCGTAAATTTTCTGTCCGATTGCATTTATTCAGTTAAAAATTGGTTTAAATGCATTGAAAAGATGCCATATATATACAGTGCCTCCCCTGTGTATGGACTAGGGATGTCACAATACTTGATATAATATCGAACCGTTCGGTACGACATCCACGGTTCAATATGCGCTTGTGAACTGCGGTTTTCCGGTTTTGCATTTAAATATTTTCCTTGTTTTATTTCTCTCGAAATTTGCTGTGTGTGCCCATGATTTCACATGCTGAGATGAACAAACACCTCCCCGTTTATATTTGAAAAAGCAACATACGCAAGGCATCTTCCATTCTAATGAAATGCAATGATAATCCTTTTCTAAATCTGTTGTCCAACAAAAGAGAACATTATAACTTATTTTTACTTCACAGCATCAGTCAAGTGTTTGAAATACCTTACTTTTGTGATCTGATGTGGCTTCTTATCATAGAACGAGGCAGACTATATTCTACACTGTATGTCGATTATGGCTTACAAATATCACTATGAAAATACCCGAGATGGCTTGAAGAATACAGATAAACCATATATTATTTCAGACCAGTGTTTATTGTCCTTACATTTCATCATTCAAAACGTTTAACGCTATATCTTGTTTTTATTCAGTTACAGCAATAGCGATGCTTTTATCCACAATAGAGAAGCTGAAACGGAACATAATTAGTGCTACTTCTTTGACGCATATGTGGATTTTTTGCTCGAGGACGCCCTCTGGCGTCCAGTATGAATGAAACCCATCCTATTTTGCATAAAAATAAGAAAAATAATACCTCTCTCAAAAGAATATTAAGCAGACATATAATAATCCATGCTTTTTGTGGATTATTTTCAGTGTACAGAGGTTTACAGAAGTATTTTGTTGTTAATTGGATGCAAAAAAAAACGTTGATGGTGGCAAGCCATCAGAACCGAACCGAAAACCGTGGTTAAAAACCGAGGTACGTATTGAACCGTGGACTAACTGTATTGTTGCATCCCTAGTATGGACCCACTTTAACTTTTCAAAAAAGATGAGTTATTTGTAATTTTTCTGTTATTCAAAGTGTCAAAATATCATGTGGTGTGACTGTCCAACCATAACTGTTGTTTCGGAAACGTCATTGAAATGAACCTAAATTTATTCAGATAAATTTGGCATGATTTCCACGTTTTGTAATCCTGTATAAAATTGCAAAGCATTTGTATTTATATTTCCATCATAATATACAAACAAACTTTGTCCAATGATTTCCATTTTATGAAATATCATGTGGTGCGACCATCAAGAAACTACCATTTTGGCACTTTTATGCTGAAATCCATTTAAAGATAGGACTTCGCATCATATAACAGTTTGCTAATGACCCATGGAAGCATCAAGAAGGTTTCTAACTCCCTTTCAAATTTGAAAAAAAAAAATATTCTGTGGTTACCACATATAAGTATCATGTGGTATGACCTAAAAAAAACAATGAATATTAAGTCATCTCTTTAAGTTTTTTTTTTTTTACTGAAGGGTCAGTTAAGCAGCCAAGATTGGGCAAAATTCAGAAAAGCCTGGGGCTGAAGAAATGCCTACAGGTTATGCCATATACTGCACTTTTCACATGTGTCTCTTTAAATAGATTTTTAATGCTATAAAGCTTTTGCATCATTTGGAGCGTCCACTTGTCATTCGGTGCGACCAATGAGAGGAATAACTGTATTAAAATTAAAATAAAATATCTAATTTCTAAAGTTGAAATATGAATCACTGCATCAGCATAACTAACTGAATGGTATTTTTAAAACATTTTTATCAGTTTTATGCAATTTACAGGAAAAATAAGTCTAACTACCTTTAAGAGGGCAACTCTGAAATTCATAGAGATGAAAAAACACTTAATTTTAAATTTTAATATGAATTTATAAATACACAACATTCTTAATGTTTGAAAAAGTACAAGAGATATTATTATTTTTGGTATTTTAAAATTGGCCTGTCGAAAATCCTTATATGTCAATGACCCATTCATAGAAGTGTACTCTTTTTAAGTGCACTTAAGGGGCCATTTATTTCATTAATATTAGATCTTCTGAAAGTACAGTTTTTTTTTTTAAATAATATATTTTTTTAAGATTTAAAGTGTACTACAATTGCACATTCAGTACAATTAAGCATGTTTCTTTTTCACAAAGGTCAAAAGGATTTGTTTTGTAAAAAATCTTTTTAAATCAGTTTGAATTAGTAAGTTCTTTGAGAATTTGACTATTTAGGATTCATTATTTCTTACTTTTAGAGAATATTATGGCTACCATCTTGAAAACATGGCTTGTTTAGCTTCACAGCCACATAACATACTAACTTAAACTGTGTAAGTTATTTTAGGACTGTTAATTATTCTAACCTCTGGTGGGAAGGGCATTTAGAGACCTTTGTACATTTAAATGAATACCCCTGCTGTATAAAAATAAACAGCACACAAAAACACACAAAACGGATCACACACACACCCACACAGATAAATGCATACGTGCAGAATCTTGGTTTGAGCTGGACATCTCTGGCAAGAAATGCCACTTTGGGCTATTTGTGTAATGCGCAGAAGCCCGTGTGTGCGAGTGCGTGTGAAGAAAAGGCAGTTCGCAAAAAATAGAGAACTAAATTAATAAATAAATGCAAGGCTTATATAATATGCAAGGTAAGAGTGCACTCAAATAACCAGGAGGGATGGTATACCATGTCTAATATTCATCCTCCATCTCTCTCTCTCTTTCTCGTTAACAGCCACTCAGCCATGAGTCAGTACGGGACAAACTATTGTGTGACAGTTCACCCTCACTCCCTCCATTGGTTCATCCCATGGTAAATGCTCTTGTTTATTTGCCATGAGGTAAAAGGAGCCACACAGGCCTGGCACGATTGCATCGCTCGAAGCACGAGATTACATCATCACAGCCAACAAAAATCTGACCCCACAGCATGCTCGCTCTACAGGGACACTGTCTAAAGATACTCTTCAAGAAAATAAAGAAATAAATAAATGAACAGAAGACAAAAGTTCGACCCTGGGGCCCGAATTAATGTTTAATGCACTCTTTAACAACATCTGCCCATCTCATTTTATGTGTAAATCACCATGGTGGACTCCACGGGCCTTAAAAGAATAGTTCACTCCATAAATTAAAATTTACTGATAATTTACTCACCCCCATGTCATGCAAGATGTTCATGTCTTTCTTTCTTCAGTCAAAAAGGATTTTTCCTTAATACAGGGTTGAAGGTCCAAATTCCAATTTCAATGCAGCTTCAAAGGGCTCTACATGATCCCAGCTGAGGAATAAGTGTCTTAACTAGTGAAACGATCTGTCATAAAAAAATAAATAAAAGTGTATATACTTTTTAACCATAAATGCTCGTCTTCTAGCTCTCTGAAGCAGATCTATGACTTTACACATTACGTAATCATGTTGAAAAGGTCAAGTGCGGTTAGTGCTTTGCCTGTGTACTCTGGTTCAAAAAGGTTGGGTAGAGCGAAAAATTCACGTGTGACCTTTCTAACGTGACTACGTAATGCGTGAAGTTTGAGCTAGTGCAAGACAAGCATTTGTGGTTAAAAAGTATATACGGGTCATTTTTGGGTACATCTCATGTCCATGAAGTATATATTTTAATATATTTTCATCAATATAAAGCCCCGATGGTTAATTTTCTAGTACACAATTATATTTTTCCCAATCACACTACTATGTTGAAAAAGCCATATCTTCTGTTCAAAAATGATGTTCATATCACATACAACCCTGGTATTCAGCTGTCTGATTTTGTTTGAAGTTGCTCATTCTACTCTGCATTTAAGAATTAAAATTACCTCAAATATAAATTAATTTCATAGTTTTGCCTTCAGTTAGATTAGGTTATCAAGACATTTGGATGGGCGTTTCAAAAATAATAAGTGTTTATTGTGATATAACTTGTTTTATTTGTGTACGAAAATCATTGTCAACTAAGTTACCCACTAGAAAACCCACTCTCAAAAAGGAGTGGTTTGTCCATTTCTCGCATAATTTGCACAGTATGATGATATTTCCTCTAGACGCATATGGATGAAACACTAGAAGTTATGTTCTCTCTCTTTCCCCTAATATTGGTTAAACTAGCAAACCTGTGTCAAGAGTGGATTAATTGGCTGTCAACAGTGTTACACAAGTATTATTGCTGCAAATTTTAACAAGACAATTTAACTAAAATTAATGTTTTGTTTATGAAAATATATTTTTAAACATACCATATGCTCAGTAGTTCTAGGCTTCCATGTTGAGTATAGGCCCAAAATACTAAAAATGTCAACTAAGTTACCTGTCAACTGTGTTACCCAGTAAAGGTAACATGATGGACAGTAGCAAACATAGATAGTATTTTATTCACATATTCCTACAGATCACCTTTATATATATATAGCACCTTATACAATATAGATTCTTTTAAAGCAGCTACGTAAGGTTTGGGTTTTTAGGAAACAGGAAAACTTTTTTCTTCACATTGTCAAATTCTAAATGTACCCCTAATTATAGAATGACCCATACATTTTTATTTATTTTTGTTTTTTAGAAAATGACTGATATTTTGCTAGATAAGACCATTATTCCTTGGCTGGGATTGTGTAGAGCCCTTTGAAGCTGCATTGAAACTGTAATTTGGACCTTCAACCCACTGATCCCCATTGAAATCCACTATATGGAGAAAAATCCTGGAATGTTTTCTTCCAAAACCCTAATTTCTTTTTGACTGAAGAAAGAAAGACATGGACATTTGGACGACACAGGGGTGAGTAAATTATCAGGAAATTTTAATTCTGGAGTGAACTACTCCTTTAATAGGATATTGTTTCTAATTGTACACAGAAGTACTATCTGTTCATTGTGTTGTATTGTTTTAAGGTCCTACATTTGTGCTATCCAAGGTCCTGAAGCTAGCTGTCCTGTGGAGATCAGTTCCAACCCTGATTAAACACACCTGTCATCTGCCATCTTGGAACGATCAACCATGAGAACTGTTTGAAAGGATGTCAATGGAGAAGCTGAATAAACAGCTTTTGTGTGGGAACAGTTTAAAACATAATAAACTGACTGACTGCCTGGCTGCTTCATCTTTATCCTGTTTGCCATGACATAATCATTTTGTAGAAAACTTTATTTGGAGTTTATTCCAAATCATTGTTTTAGAAGAGAATACACAGAAATGTGGCAGACAGGACATATTCACAGTCCAATCTACTTTATTTCTATAGTCTCCAGCATATTATGGCTACCATGTCTTCATAATCTATATAACACATCAGAAACAATCAAACTTAAGGTAAATTATAAACACTGCATTGGAATTATTCAAAATCTGATTAAAACAAGCTCAATGTATGGTAAGAATATAGATGTGCATGTGCATTTGACATTTTCTATAGTAATTTTTTCAGTGTTTCCCCTGCCATTATAATAGGGGGGTGCGGCACCCCCCGCCCCCCTTGAAGGTCAAGTTAATTTTATTTAATTTTATTTTCTATATAGCGCAAGATCACAACAAAATTCTGTTCCTATAGAACAGCACTATACCTTTTTCTTTTAGTAAACAAACTAAATGGTCTTATGTTATTTATCTTATTTACATGACAGCATGTCATTTCTGTCTCTACATGCACACGCGTCTACAATAGCCTCATTCAGACTGTCAGCCCATATCCGATTTGTATGCAAATCCGACTGAAATCCGATCATATTTAGGTAGTCTGAACAGCAACGAACTATATGAAATCTGATTTGGTCAAATCCGTTTCAAGCTACATTCGTATGTGGTTTGGAATCCTATTCAAATCGGATTTCTGCTTTTTCACATTTTCATGCCACGTAAAATGTAAACACGTCAGACGTTTTTGTGGAAAACATAACAAACGTCTTTGCAGAAACAAACTTGTGTTGTTGCGAACTGCAAATCAAGTGGGAAAAGACAATATACAGCTAGTATACGCACCTCTTTGAGTTTTGAAACCAGCGGAGACGGCAGCACAGAATAAAGTCGCACATTCCAGCTTCCTGCGTTTCTGCCACTGCTTTAGAAGACGAAATATAATCAAACGCGACGGCAACGTTGTCATGTTACAAGACAGCATCTATATTGCAAACTGTAATGCTGTTATTGTTGATTTTAGCATTGGCATAACAATGCAATGGCATTGCCATAGAAACCAACGCACATTCCGTAAAACGAAAGAGCGCTTATGGACACACAAATCGGATTTGAACAGTTGCGATATGACTGTGTGGACAGTCAGTTATTCAAATCCGATTCCATCTAGATATGGACAAAAACGGATTTGGGCTGACAGTCTGAACGAGGCTAATTTCTCCTCTGTGAAAACGCGGACAGGAGTTATTTCATGTGAATTTTACTGTTTCATCTGAGAAAACTAGCACCATATCATACTGTATACACACAGAAACTTCACGGCAACCTGTCAATATAAAAGTATGTTTTTTTAACGGTGTAACAGAAATATATTACTCTTGTATTAGTTTTGTACATTATAATGTACGTCTGTAAACATTTCTGTTTCTAGCCAATTTAAATAAAAGAATTAAATGATAAAAATAAATATTACAACCAGATTAACCACTTAATTGTAGAAAAAAATTCTACAATTATTATTAAATCTTTTTTAACAGAATATTCACACAAATGTTCTTCCATGCATTAATTTTAATAGTAAACCTCTGTTTATTTGCCAAAAAATAAAAGGGATTAATTTTCATTTGATTAAAAATAAATAAATGTTTAATGCCTTCATTTGATTATCAGAAAAATTAAAACACACAAAACTTTCTAAAAAAAAAAAATGAAAGAAAGAAAAAGATTGTAGGGCCCTATTGTTCAAAATGTTGAAGTTGAGAGTTTTAGACTCTTTTCTCACTGAAATAAATGTTTTTGCTATTATACAGAGAGTACCGAAAAAAAGTACTGTTGGGTACCGGCAACCCTGCCCCATCCATCCCCAAAGAAAAACTAATTAAATAAAGCAAGTATGCATTGCATTGATCAAAAGTGACAGTTAAGATATTTATAATGTTACAAAAAAATTATATATTTCAAATAAATCCTGGTCTTTTTTTCAAAGAATTTTGAAAGAGTTACCACTGTATCCACAAAAATACTGAGCAGAACTATTGCAGATCAGCATATTACAATGATATGTGACCCTGGACCACAAAACCAGTCTTAAGAAGCATGGGTATATTTGTAGCAATAGCCAAAAATGATGATGATGGGTCAAAATGATCAATTTTTCTTTTATGCCAAAAATCGTTAGGATATTAAGTAAAGATCATGTACCATAAAGATATTTTGTAAATTTCTTACCGTAAAAATATCAAAACTTAATTTTTTGATTAGTAATATGCATTGCTAAGAACTTCATTTGGACAACATTAATGGCGATTTTCTCAATATTTCGTTTTTTTTTGCACCCTCAGATTCCAGATTTTAAATTGTTTTATCTCAACCAAATAGTGTCCTATCCTAACAAACCATACATCAATGGAAAGCTTATTTATTATGACTGGTTTTGTGGTCCAGGGTCACATTTCTGAAGGATCATGTGACACTGAAGATTTTCTACCTAACTCGTTACATTCATTAGAAGCTTAAAAATCATGCCAGTTCCAAACTTTTGAATGGTAGTGTTTGATTTTAATAAATAAAATTAATTAATGGCCTTTTCTACCTACCTCGTTACATTCATTAGAAGCTTAAATCAAAAACTCCTCTCAGATCATTAATCATTTACAAGAATGTTTTACAAATAAAGTTCCATTTAGAACTAAATCTGCACTACATTATCTGGCATTTCTGACAAAAAACATCTTGAAGGATTTTGAAAGGCTGAATGATTGACAGCCAGGTACACTGCAGTACGACATAATGAACGGACTGTATTTCTATCCCTCACAGCAGGGAAGTGGGAACAAAAAGTACTTGTGTCTTAAAGTGATTCCCATTAAAGCAAGTGTATTATTACCGATAGTTTTTCTCAGAAGTCTAGACATAACACCACAAAGAGCTGCCTCACTGCTACAGCTCCAGTTTACATTAAAGATGCTCTAAAATGGTTGTTAACTCTAATGGTACTCACACCGGCTAAACTTAATTTGAACTTTCCTCATGTATGGCACACACACATACCAACACATTACCAACAAACCCCTACTGAACGATGACTAAGCGAGAGCTGTCTTTTTCTTTGTATTGTGTCCCTCGGAGCTACACTAAACCCATCCAGTAGCTCTAAACATACTCATCTCACACTGTTTGCACTACTGACATGAATGACACCTCAAACTGTGTGACAGATGTGAAAACAGGCTTAAATCCCATATACTTACACTGAAGGAGGAACCAAAGCATTTCTAGGGAACATAATATAATGAAACCACCAAATAACCATCTATTAAATGACCAGAACACCCAGCAACCAAATACAACTCATATCTTCTTCAGAAAATGTAGTAATCTATTTATGTACATTGTAACTAAAATGTGTGAGTGTAGAGAGAAAAGGATAAGGCATAGATGGAAGAAGGACAATGGGGAAAAACAAAAAAAAAGGTGATTTTATTTTCTACTCTGAGTCATCGCTTCAGCGCACACACATGGAAAGAGATGGAAGAGGAGAAAAAACAGAGCTATTCTTTGATACTGTAATAAAACAATGCCTTTTCTTATCTGATAATACATATATTTAATGATTAAACTGCCCACGCACATTCAATAAACCGAGATGGAAAAGGACAGGTATGTGTTTGTGTATATGTGTGAGAGGGACAGAGACAGATAGGAAGGAAGAAACTATCATAAAAATAGCAAATTCGAAGACATAGACTCGAGCCTAAAGAGCAATCCTGTCAACTTGTCTTCCCTGGTGTATTGTGAGAGTTTCTGCTGGTGATTGTTATCTCCATGCTAAGATCTTGCATAACTGACCTGCTGTGAGCACAGCATCAGGAAGCAGTAATGCCAAAATGAAAATAAACCATAATTATGCAAATGCATGAAATGAAAACAGTGTTGGGTAATTAGGCTTCTTTCAATTCACTAAGAGTTGGAAAATAACAATAGAGCAGTGCCTTCAGCTAAGATTATGAGGGCACGTTTACATTGTTACCTGATTTGCACCTGTAATACTCATTAACCTTAAATATTAAATGTGTGTGATTCCTCCCACGCTGTTTGTACTACAACATCAATGTCGTGCCACTTGCAAGGTGTGTTATAACTTTTCTAATAGATTTTTGCGGACAATAAAGGAGACAAAAATGCATTGAAGGAGGAACCATATTTTGAACACTTCTCATGCTACTGCCTCCTTAGGGTAAATTGCTTTTTATGTAGATATTAGAATCTGATATTTAGAAGCACAAAACGTACATTTCTGTACGTTTTTATTGATGCTGAAACATACAATTTAGCTGTACAGTTGAGGTCAAAAGTTTACATACACCTTGCAGAATCTGCAAAATGTTAATTATTTTACTAAAATAAGAGGGATCATATAAAATGCATTTTATTTTTTATTTAGTACTGACCTGAATAAGATATTTCACATAAAAGAGGTTTACATTTAGTCCACAAGAGAAATTAATAGTTGAATTTATTAAAAAAGTGACGCTGTTCAAAAGCTTACATACTGTACACTTGATTCTTAATCCTGTGTTGTTACCTGAATGATCCACAGCTGTGTTTTGTTGTTAACTGATAGTTGTTCATGAGTGCCTTGTTTGTCCTGAACAGTTAAACTGCCTGCTGTTCTTCAGAAAAATCCTTCAGGTGCCACAAATTCTTTGGTTTTTCAGCATTTTTGTGTATTTGAACCTTTTCCATCAATGACTGTATGCTTTTGAGATCCATCATTCCACACGGAAGACAACTGAGGGACTCATATGCAACTATTATAGAAGGTTCAAACACTCACTGATGCTCCAGAAGGAAACACAACGCATTAAGAGCCGGGGGGTGAAAACTTTTTGAATTTGGAGGTCAGGGTAAATTTAGCTTATTTTCTCCTAAGGGAAACATGTATTTTCTGTCACTTCTGAAGGGTAATACTAAATGAAAAAATATGATATTCTGGCAAAATAAGAAAAATGTACACATCCTCATTTTGTTCAAAAGTTAATGCATCGTTTTTCCTTCTGAAGCATCAGTGAGCGTGTGAGCGTGTGAGCCTTCTGTAATAGCTGCACATGCGTCCCTCAGTGTGAAAAGATGGATCTCAAACATCAGAAATGCTGAAAAACCAAAGAATTTGTAGGACCTGAAGGAATTTTCTCAAGAACAATGGGCAGTTTAACTGTTCAGGACAAACAAGGCCTCATGAACAACTATCACTAAACAAAAACAAAAAAAGCACCGTTGTGGATCATTCAGGTAACAACATAGTATTACGAATAAAGTGTATGTAAATGTTTGAACAGGGTCATTTTTATAAATTCAGCTGTCATTTTCTCTTGTGGACTACAGTATATGTAAACATATTTTATGTGAAATATCTTATTCAGGTCAGTACTAAATAAAAAATAGCAAGCATTTTATATGATCCTTCTTATTTTGGTAAAATAATTAACATTTTGTAGATTCTGCAGTGTGTGTAAACTTTTGACCTCAACTGTAGATAAAACAAAAGTTCTGTTCGTCCATCCCTGATAGGTCAAAATTAATGAACATTTAGCTGAATTTCATATCAAGCACACACGAGTTACATAAATAAAGTTCACAGCGGTAATTAACACCCTTGGCTTATTGTAATTACGCTTAGGTCACACTAATTAAACACTCTCATACTGCGTGTGTCGGACTCCCTGACAGGATGTCTGACATACAGGTGAGTCAAATGCACTTTTACTTCCTTCACTCTTTCTATCAATTTACTGCACAAATGACTTCAAATACTTTTTAACGTCCATTTTAAACAGCATTTTGGCAATTATTTTATAATTAGCATCCATGCATGTTTTATGAAGCCATATTGAGAGAACACATAAAATAATTGTTCTGAAAATTCATGTAGGACCATTTAAAATGAACCAGTGAAAAAGAGTTGTTAGAAATGGTAAAAAGACACTGTGACAATATGGAAGATAAATGCATTTAAAAATAAAGTCCATGGATTATAACTACCCACATGTAGAATCAAGCTGAATTACATAGTACAATATAAATGTGACTGCGGAAAATTGGTTGCCATTAATAGCACATGTGCAAGTGAAAAAAGGTGATAATTGTTCACGTTAGTGTTCCTGTGGTATTAAATGAAATAATGTGAGCTTAAATGCAGAGTAAAAACTAAATATCCACACCAGCTGTGATGAGTTACCTGTGGTGTGAAACGCTCCCTGAGAGTAAATATAATGCATTCAAAATGTCAAACAGAAATCCTCCATATGCTGGGATTTTCACAAAATGCACTTAGTCACTTAGTACACTTGACTAAAAAACATTGTTGTCCATTATCCACCATGTGATTCTCAGAATTAAACCAGCTGATTTCTGCAATTTTAGTCCCACTTTAAGTGGTAACACTACACATAATAGTGCTATTGTTACACATTTAATATACTGAATACAGTAATAACAGTATATTCTGAATAATTACATGCAACTAATCCTAAACCTAACCAAAAAGTATGTACATGTCGTTAATCAATATCGCTTAGAACCTAAATGCATGATTACACTCTAATAAGGATACATTAATATAAAGTGTAACCCTTTATGTAAATAATCTCTGTTATGATTGGCTTAGCTCTGCAAAGCACAGTAGTAGACACTGTCACTCACCAAGGTGATTTGTTGCTGAATAATGAGCAGGCGTTGGGAGGTTGGACTGAATAGGAAGTTGGCAATAAGAACTGGCAGTAAACGTGAGATAATCAGCTATTTATACACCTGAAGCACTGTGATAGGCAATTACGTGAACACACTCCTCTCTCTAGAATCAATTTAATGTGTGATCATGTGACTCAGATGCTATATATAACATATTAATTAAATAACTAAATTACGATGTCAATAAATTAACATTGATGACAAGATTCACTGGAACTAGAAGCTCTTATTCTGTATGCAATAGCAAATGTTGAGTCATGTCAACATTTCCCATTACACTGAACTGTGCATCACCCACAGCGCCACACTGCATGCTTTAACATGCGTTGTAATGTGGCTCTTAAAGTTCATACAACTTCAACATGACCCTGACCCTGTTATACGCTGACCTTTATACAGTGCAGCCAATGATTAAGGGGTTAAAGGATAATTTTCATTGTTTATGCAATGTCTGGCTTTACACTAACAGGTCTAAATCTGCACATAAATGAGTTATTTTCACACAAGCAAAAAGTCTTAAACATGCAAAGCAACTAGAAATGTTAAAACGGAAAAGAAATTATGAATAAATCTCACTGGAACACAAAAACTGGCAAAAATGTACTTTTCTTGTGGGTAAAAGCACATGCATGAATGTAAATGTAATCAAATAAAACCGTGATTCTAAGACCTCAGTTATGAACCATAATTACATTTAATTGTATTTACCATATTTTAAATGCTTATTAGTTTTTGTTTTACGATTTTTCAGGTGGAACTCAAAACAATGCACAGCATGAGACACTTGCATTAACTGATTGCATGTGATTACAGACAATTGGGATCCACTTATATTAAATATATTTACTAATATGTAATATAATTTAAATTAAACATTTGTTACAATGCTTTATTAAACCATAACACGAAACCTGTTCTGAACCTTACCTGTATTGCACCTCAATAACAGCAAAAGTTCTACACGAACACAAACTGTACCAAACAATTTTGTAAATGCAAATATAGTTGTTAAAGCTACATCTTAAAAGTAAAGGTGCTTAAAAGGTTCTTCACAGCAATGCCACAGAAGAACCATTTTTGGTTCCACAAAGAACCATTTAGTCTAAGGTTCTAAAGAACCATCTCTTTCTTACCTTTTTATAATCTGAAGAACCTTCTTTCGCCACAAAGAACCTTTTGTGATACAGAAAGGTTATTCGGATGTTAAAGGTTCTTTTTAGAACCATTTAGACAAAAAGGTTCTTCTATGGCATCGTGAAGCACCTTTATTTTTAAGAGTGTATATCTTGTATAAAGTGGAACCTAAAATCGTACGTGTAAATTTGATCCAACCATCTAGACACCTGAGTGGAAGCCAGCATGAGGAGGGGAACCCCAAATTCAAAGAAAATGAAAAGAAATCTTGACACTCCTGTAGACCTAGTTTGATAACCTCAATTCTGGGGGAAAAAAAAACAACAAAAAACTGTGGATTTATTACAACAGAGTGGAACAGTCGAGTTCCAGAATTAAAAATGCCATTCATTTTGAGCATTGATTTGTAATGATACCTTACAGACATTTAAAGATAGAACTACTGTGAACTCATAGGGTGTTAGTCAATTGCATATGCTTTGCTGTCATTCACAATGCTTCACAGGACTGTAGTTCTTTCCTTCTTTAAAGTTGTTAACGGGAACCCAGGCACAGTATTAAGACTTGTATGGCCTAATATAACTTAAATGGTGTCTCTTACTTAAATATGTAGTAGAAAAACCCATTATTTTGATGGCATCAAATGGTTGCATTTGGTGAGCTACTGGTGCTACCTGTTGCTATTTTTACCGCAACACAAATACTGATACGATGACCACAGCTACTTTAAAGGAGAAGTTCACTTCCAGAACAACAATTTACAGATAATGTAGCAAGACAAGACGAGTGTTTGACATCAAAAAGTATATAAAATGTATTATTTTTATGAAAATAACAGATCGTTTCGCTAGATAAGACCCTTCTTCCTCGGCTGGGATCATTTACAACCGCATTTGAGATCGTTTGAAGCCGCATTTAAACTGCATTTTGGAAGTTCACAATTGGGGGACCATACCAGTCCATTATATGGAGAAAAATCCTGAAATGTTTCCCTCAAAAAACATAATTTCTTTACGGCTGAAGAAAGAAAGACATGAACATCTTAGATGACAAGGGGTGAGTGCATTATCTGTCAATTTTTGTTCTGGAAGTGGACTTCTCTTTTAAGAGCTTACAGGTGGTGATGGATATAAGCGTAGACTTAAACCAAATGCCGTACCATCAATTTTCTCCACAAGGAGTTTAAACACCCCAGGATATCGAGTGAAATGTGCACTGCCAGGATGGCATCTAGCATTTCTTGTCTCTGCCATTTGTAAGCTCTTTTTTAGCAGCTGTGGTCTACTAAAAGCGTCAAAGGCATCAAGGCTAAAGTGGACAGAACAAAGACGAGGGTCTTTAAGAAGTTGTATTTGTCCACAGGCATCTTCCCATTCTTTTCTCCTCTTCTTATCGCTAGGAAAGCAGTGAAGACTTACACCGCTTCTCTTGTTGCCCTCCGACTAAAAATTACAACCAAAATCTGCACAAAGTGGCATCGTATCAGTATTTTATTTTCTGAGCTGTGCTGCATTAAAAACAGCAACAGGTAGAGCCAGTAGCTCACCGAGTACAGCCATTTCACATCATCGAAATAATGGCACCCTCCATAGTCCAAAATATGTATAAAACAACGTGGATTTTTTAAATAATGTAAATCTTTCATGGGTTTTCTACTACTGTACATATTTGATTTCATTTCATTAAGTAACTTTATCTTTCTGTCTAATTTTCAAATATTTTTTTGCTATTTTTTATTTTTACTCTTTTGATTCACCTCATACCTGGTTGGTTTGGTTCATGACTTCTAACTCTTTAAAGCCCTATAGGAAATATGAACGGGAGAAATACTTCTAGAAGCAAGGCCACAGAAAAACTGGACTCTCCAGTACAAGCATTGTAAGGGGAATAGCTCAGGAATCAGATAAAGTATTGAAACCAACACAGATAGATGTATATTTTACATCATATTCACTGAATACAGATCAGCCTGCTAGCACTATTGAACACGTCTGTGATAGCACTGCTTTAAAGGCAACACATTTAAAGACTAGTCAACCATTGTGACTGATTCCTAATGATATCATTAGATCACATTACTTTTCACCTCCAGATTATATCAGCAGAAATGGCATTTTAAAGGTTGAGAAAGCTAATAAATAATTATGAAAACAAAGATCATGCATCATCTACAATAAGTGTATGGATATAAGTAAACAGGGTCAAATTTATTTTCATGTTGTCTAACTACAATCTTCAAGACTATTCCAAAGGACACAAACAGCACAGGTCAGCTGGAGTAGAGAGCTTCAGACGGCTGGCACACAGTCTGAGCCATCAGAAGGACTCCAAAAACACAACACGGGTCGATAATTAACACCTGCTGGATAACCCTGACCTAATGCAGATATATAGAGTCGGATGACAACGGCGAGTTGGAGAGACGAACAAATACAGCATTTACTGTAAGACTACATGGAGATGAGCGAGCTAAAATGGAGGAGTGTGGAGAGTGAGAGAGAAAGACCTTCTCTCAGCATGTTCGACTCTAAAAGAGAAACGGTGGAACACACACACTGATTCTCCATCTGTTGGCCACAGAGAGGGTGGAGAGGGCGGCACACATGAAAAGAGAGAGAGACACTTAAAAACAGGAGGAGAGAGAGTTTAAAAAAAGCTCATAACTCATAAATGGATAGACTGAATCAAAAGAAAGAGAGAGGGGGAGAAAAGAGCACAGAAGGGTAAAAAGCAGAGAGCAGTTATGAATAAAGAATGACCTCTGACCTGAAGCAGTGAAAAGAGGATGCTGGGATTGTGAGAGATGAGTGTGAAAAGGGGATGAGACAAGATTCAGAAAGCAGAATGATGTCAGGGATAACATGCTTCATGCTTTGGGAAAGAAAACAAAGACTCCTTAATGGCAGAAAAGTGCTCTTAAAAATAACTCGATAGACTGGAGTTGAGGATAAATGCACTAAAGACACAATTCACCTACAAATGAATATTCTGTCATCATTTACTCACCCTTCAAACCTGTATGACTCTCTTTATTTTTTAAACTGAGACTGTCAAACTCCAAAAAAAAAAAAGTGTCATAAAAGTAGATCTTGATATGACTTGTGCACCATGTTTCAGAACAGGTCACAGGAGTTAACAGCACACTGAAGGGGATGATAATGTGAATTAATTACTTAAATGTCATTCTGTTTGTCACAAAAAGCTATCTTTAGAAGACTTGTAAAATAATGCACAAGTCAAATGGACCACTTTTGATTATTTTATGATCTTTTATGCTATTATTCATTCAAGCTTAAATTCTCTAGTTCATTATAGTTGTATAAAAACAAAAAAAGTGACCAGTACATTTCTTCAAAATTTCTCCTGTTATTTTCCACAAAAAGGGATAGACATGCAGACATGAGAGTGAGTAAATTGACATGTTTTGTGTGTGTGTAATGATCTTTTTATATTTCCCCAGAGAATCAACCGAGGCTTCCTATCTGCTGTCGTTAACTAAAAACTTAACCTTAAAAATAAAAATACAATATGCTGAAGTACTAAAACTATTAAAACAAAAACTGAAATAAAAATAAAGCAATATTTAAAAAATAAAAAACTAATAAAAATGGCAAAAGCTCATAAACGTATTGAAGGAGAAGTCCAAAAAAAATTGACAGATAATGTACTCACCCCTCATCCAAGATGTTGGATGTCTTTCTTTCTTCAGCCGTAAAGAAATAATGTTTTTTGAGGGAAAAATATCAGAATTTTTCTCCATATAATGGACTGCTATGGTGCCCTGATTTTGAACTTCCAAAATGCAGTTTAAATGCAGCTTCAAACGATCCCAAATGCGGTTGTAAACGATCCCAGCCGATGAAGAAGGGTCTTATCTAGCGAAACGATCGGTTATTTTCCTAAAAATAATACAATTTATATACTTTTTAATGTCAAACGCTCGTCTTGTCTCACTCTGCCTGGACTCTTTTTTTCCTGACAGTTCATGACAGTTAGGGTATGTTGAAAAACTCCCATCTCATGTTTTCCCTCAACTTCAAAATCGCCTTATATCGCTGTTTTACCTTTTTTGTTGAGGGTGTTTGATCTTCTTTGCATGTTCACTTTGCAAAGACTGAGTCGGTACTTCTTCAGTGATGTAGGATGATTTTGAAATGATTTTTGAAGTTTAGGGAGAAAATATGATTGGAGTTTTGCCAGAATACACAGAGTTCAGACAGAGCAAGACAAGACATATTTAATTTTTCTTTTTTTTATGAAAATAACCGATCGTTTCGCTAGATAAGACCCTTCTTCCTCGGCTGGGATAGTTTACAACCACATGTGGGATCGTTTGAAGCCGCATTTAAACTGCATTTTGGAAGTTCAAACTCGGGGCACCATACCAGTCCATTATATGGAGAAAAATCCTGAAATGTTTAACTCAAAAAAAATAAATAAATAAATTCTTTATGGCTGAAGAAAAAAAGACATGAACATCTTAGATGACAAGGGGGTGAGTACATTATCTGTAAATATTTGTTCTGGAAGTGAACTTCTCCTTTAAAATACAACTAAAATTAAAATGAAAATTCACACTATTAACTAACTCTTATCTATGAGTTTGCCTCAACAAACTCCTAATTTACTGCTTAATAATAGTCAGTAAGATAGTATGGGGTAGGATTAAAGTATGTACAATATGTTTGTGCAGAATAAGACATTAATATGTGCTTTAGAACTACTAATAAACAGCCAATATGCTAGTAATATGCATGTTAATAAGCAGTTAATAGTGAGAATTGTTCCTTAAAATAAAGTGTTACCATAACAGCTTCTTACCAACCCTAAAATTGCTCTTGGTGACACTTTCTAAACATGTCTTGATAACCTATTGAAATCCAAATAAAAAAAAAAAACTATTTTAACAATATTGTGCAGTAGCATGCTAGAATTGAAGAAACCTTTAATAACCACGGGCATTATATCAAGTTTAAAAGAGTCAATGAGGTCATAAATCTGAGGTCATTGTGTTAAACGCTGGAACACAAGCATAATTAAAATCATAGTGAAAGAGCTAATTAGAGGAGCTCAAATAAATCTAGACAAATATGGAAGCGTTTCATTTGCTGCCTCCGCGATGATCTCTGTAGTACTGGAACAAACTGCCCAGCCAATCAGCACAGTCTTACACCCACATAAATAACTAATATGTGTTCCTTACTAATGACTAACGGCCCCATGGGAGGAGGCGAAGAAGAGGAGGATACAGAGAGAGAGAGAGAGAGAGAGAGAGAGAGAGAGAGATAGAGACAGAGAGAGAGAGAGAGAGAGTCAGTCAGTGACTACCATTTGCCTGAAATACCATACAAATGAATACTCCAACTGAGAACATGCTAACAAATCCTTCTTGGTTTTTAATTAATTGGATTAAATACAGGTATGCCTATACTGATTTTGAATTAACACACAAAATAGGGTGAAAGTGTAGTGTAGAAATCCACCAAATAATAAGTGCTGATTACATTTATTACAGCCCATTAAGCATTAGCATTCACAAAATGGGTTGGTGTTGTGTGATTTGTGAAATTTTTCTTTTGCACTGTAAAAAATATTTTTCCAAGTTGTAATAACAACTTCAGTAACACATATTACATTACAAGAAAATAAAATTTTATACTATTTAACTATTTATTTTTATGTCTCACTTGTTTTTTTTTTTTTTTTTTATGTAATAAATTGTGACCCTGGACCACAAAGCCAGCCATAAGTCACACGGGTATATTTGTGACAATAGCCAACAATACTTTGTATGGGTCAAAATTATAGATTTTTCTTTTATGCCAAAAATCATTAGGATATTAAGTAAAGATCATGTTCCATTAAGATATTTTGTAAATTCCCTACCGTAAATATATCAAAACTTAATTTTTGATTAGTAATATGCATTGCTAAGATAGAACTTCATTGGGACAAATTTAAAAGCAATTTTCTCAATATTTGATTCTTTTTGCACCCTCAGATTCCAGATATTCAAATAGCTGTATCTTGGCCATATATTCTTCTAACAAACCATACACAAATTTAAAGCTTATTTACTCAGCTTTCAGATGATGTATGAATCTCAATTTCAGAAAATGCACCCTTATGACTGGTTTTGTGGTTTTGTGAAAATTACTAGGCAGTTTCTGAATGAAAATTGTTTGAAAGTAAAACACAACAAAATACAATAATTGTTGTAAAAACAGTTTCTACACTGTTTTTCTTTTTCTTTTACTGAATTGAAAGAGTATGACCGATTTGGTGCGATATATATGGTCTACAATAATAATTGTCAGTGTGCCCCAAAAAAAAGGCACTCCCTGCCCCCCTTGAAGGTCAAGTAAACTTTATTTTCTATACAGCACCAGGTCACAACAGACGTCACTTAAGGTTACCTTTTGCTATAGAACAGGTCTATTCCTTGTTCTTTTATTAAACAAACGAAATAGCCTTAAGGTATTTATCTTATTTACACAACGGCATGTCATTTATGTCTCTACGTGGTCACGCGTCTACAATTTGTCCTCCGCTAAAACACGGACGGGATGGCGGAGTCCATTCATAAAAACGGAATTTACTCTATAGCACGGAATGCCACAGAATTCGTCAATTTTTGGATTAATAAATCAAAAATAGGTCTCTCAATTAATTCGAATCGCGATATGGACTAGTGTCTGTGAATATTAAAACGCAAAAAGACGGTTTAAATATGAATCCTCCATGCTCCGCTTACTAACCGGCAAACTGTCAAAATATAAGTATGGTTTAATATGTAACAGAAATGTATTAGTCTTGTATTACTTTTGTACAGCATAATGTAGGTGTTTATGTTCCTATTTCTGGCAAATTTAAATAAAACATTATAATAATAACAGAAAAAACTGTTTGTTTGGCAAAAAAAAAAAAACTGTTTAATTTTTATTTCTTTAAAAATAAATAAATGTTTAATGCCTTAATTTGATTAGCAGAAAAATTAAAACACACAAGAATTTTTATGTTAAAAATGTTGAAATTGAGATTTTTCGACTTGTTTTTTCACTGAAATAAATGTCTTTGTTATTACACAGAGAGTAATGTACCGAAAAAATGGTACCCCGCCCCCCCAAAACCGGAATCCTAGGGGAAACACTGACTGTTGTTGTTTAAATGGTATGCGATTTGACATTTTTTACTATAACGCAAAAACCAGACAAAAACCCAGAGAGTGCACGCGTACGCTATGAGATGTTGATTTAGTCTAATAAAATACATTTAGAATTCCTCCAAATTCAAGATAAGGAGGCAAAATGCCCCTGTATGAATTTTATGTCTATTTATATCATCTGATATAGTCAATATCACATCCAACTGATTGGATGAACAGTTCAACAATCAGAACTTAATATTAAGTGACACAACAGGTCTTGTTTTTGCTGTATTTTGACATTGAAAATAGTTCCAAACAAAACCACAGCAGAACTGTTGTGCATCTCTGAGCAACACACAACAGTGTTACTGAATCAATCAGCTGTTTGAATGAATCAGTTAAATGAATGACTCAATGACTCACTCATGCAGTGATCTACTGCCATCTACTGGCAATTTTAGGCTTATATTTAAAGAATATTTGACCTTTTTCCCCAAAATCATTTCAAATATTACCACTAAACGTTTTGTTTTTAAAACATCAAAACATTATCTATGCATTTGCAACTGCAGGTTAAATGCATTCAAGTCCTGCATTGAACAGTCTGCATAAATTTATCGAAATGCCACTTCAGATGCAGATTCTGTGCCACCTCTGCACTGCAAACACACATTTTGTTGGTACTGATTTCATTTGATAGGTAACAGCCCTATAGTTTCTTACTATTAGAACTTTTTCATTAAATTAATTAGAATTTGACACAAAGAATGATGCATGCATTTAATTAGGTTAGAAAAAAGGACCTTATAAAGGTAAAAATGCCCATAAAAGGTAAAAAATCTATTTAAACTTATTGAAAAAGTTCATTTCTGTTACTCCTCCAAACTAATCACCACACAGAATATGAAGAATATCAAAAGCTTTGGGAATCAGCAGTCCCAAGCCAAAGCACCAGCACAATAACACGCTCAACAAAATATCACCTAAATTATCATCATCAACAAAATTCCAGAATTACTGATATCATTTTTTTGTCATTATCACACACCCTTACTTTACAGCCATAAAAAACACAAAAGCATAAGTGATAGACACCAGTTTTAGAACTTTAAATGTGTTTTTCAATACAAAAGAAAAGTGAAAAGCCACACAGGGACTTCTGGGAATGATTTTGATATATGAAACAAATGAATCAGTGAATTGTTTGTTTTTGTACACTGACACAAACTGATCAAAATTGAACTTTCAATAAAAAAAGTTGGACCGTCAGGCAACGATCAGCAAATCAGACAAAAATGATATTTCAGAGTCAATCAATTCTGGTATTTCATCTTATGACATGTATCCCCCTGTGTCAAAAAGTAGACGTATACAGTTGTGAAATGCTGGTAAAAAAAAAGGGCATGTGCAACCCTGTAAGAAGTGCTTCCAATTAGAGACGGCAGTGGATGTGAATTATAGTTCCAAATCTGAACTTCGAACATCACACTGAACGCTTGTGAGAAACACTAAACCTGTGTTCCCCCAATCAGCCTGGTTAATTTTAGTTTTATTTTGGCTTTTTCTCAACATGATGATTCAACATTGTGAAAGGAGAGTGATGGATTGTTCTAGTCAATAATTTCAGACAAGTAAGGATGAACGAGGCAGAAGATGAACAGATCTGAGAGCTCTCGAGACACTTGAGTACAGAATACAGGGGTTGTGCAGCTGCCGGCGATGAGCGAGCAAACATAATTATATGAGTTGGGTAGCGGGTTGAGCTCAATGAGGCAGAGAGAGGAAGAAACACGCTGAGTCTGACGCTCTGTAGCTGCTGCTTTTGTTGACGCCTGGATCACCCAAGGATGCAGAAAAAAACATCTGCAGAATAGTTAACCTTTCACCCACCAACAACAAACTCTGTGTGTTTGCTTATTTAGAAATGGAAAAACAAGGAAGCATAAAGCCTGAGGAAAATAAGCGAACAAAATGATGAGGGAAGTGGGTATTTTAATTGAATTCCAGAGACCCTCAAAAATGCACAGTTTGGGCTTTTGCCAAACACATCAGAGCATCTTCCTTCACACAAAAAATGTAGGTCTCACTTTTATATGAAGTATTTTACAATGTGCTATTCAAACTGCATCCATACACCCAAAAATAAACCCCAAAACCAAACAAAAAAAGAAGAAATGCATTCTGACATAGAATCCAAGTCTCAAATTCACAAGTGTCAAGTTTTTCAAGATTAAGTCTAAATGTATTGCTAAATAATATTTTTGTTTTGTTTCAGGATAAGTTTATAAATCCTGTAAAAGGACAAATTTAATTCACTCAAATTCACCCTTTTTTTCAAAAATGTTATTTAAACTTTAAAACTGTAATATAATCCACTGTAATATATTAATAATAATAATAATAATAATAATAAAACTATTATTATTATTATTATTATTATTAATTAAATATATTTCCCCTATTTCACATACAGTAACACTTGAATCAAAAACCATAATTAATTAGTTTTTCGTTTTGTAAGTGTCAGTTTAATATAAAATGTCTCTAATATACACTACCAGTCAAAAGACATTTAATGTTTTTTTTTAAGAATTCTCTTCTGTTTACCAAGCCTGCATTTATTTGATCCAAAATACAGCTAAACCAGTAATATTTTGAAATATTTTTACTATTCAAAATAACTGCCTTCTATTTGAATATGTTTTAAAATGTAATTTATTCCTGTGATCAAAGCTAAATTTTTAGCATCATTACTCCAGACTTCAGTGTCACATGATCCTTTAGAAATCATTCTAATATGCTGATTTGCTGTTCAAGAAACATTATTATTATTATTACTATTGTTGTTGTTGTTGTAGTTGCTGTTATCATCAATATTTAAGATCAAAAGAAAAAAACTTTTGTTACATTATACACTATACTATGGGGGGGGGGGGTTACAGAAATTAATACTTTTATTTAGCAAAGATGCTTTAAATTGATCAAAAGTGATTATAAAGACATTTATAATGTTATAAAAGATTTATATTTCAGATAATATGGAGATTTGCTGTTCAAGAAACATTTATTATTATTATTATTATTATTGTTATAATTATTACTTTTGTAACATTATACACTACACTTTGAGTCAGTATATAATAATAATAATAATATAATGACAATAACAATAATAATAATAATAATAATAATAATAATAATAAATGTTTTTCTGAGCAGCAAATTGGAATATTAGAATGATTTCTGAAGGATCAAGTGACTGGAGTAATGATGCTAAAAATTCAGCTTTGAAATCAAAATTAAAGTAATAAATTACATGAATAAAATTACATTTTAAAATATATTTAAATAGAAAACAGTTATAAATAGTAAAAATATTTATATTTAAATAGTAAAAATATTTAAATAGTAAAAATATTTCAAAATTTTACTGTCTTTGCTGTACTTTGGGTCAAATCAATGCAGGCTTGGTGAGCAGAAGAGACATTAAGAATCTTACGGTCCAAAAACTTCTGACTGGTAGTGTAAACCATAATGTCTCTCACGTAAAATGCCTCTAAAAGGTCCCCCATAGTAAATAAACAGGCAACTGAGGTAACCACATGATATATGATACATAATACTCCTTGGAAAAAAATGTCTAGATTTTAAATGCAGTATATAGTATATAACATACTGTATAACAATTGCTAGAAAGTCAAGTTTCTAGTCCAAAATTCTCAAATCAACTTATTTGTGACTTAAATGCAAGACTTCAATTCTCACACACTTTTTTGTTGACCAGGATTAGTTATTCATATCAGTACTCAACCTAAACCTCTCCTCACACCACAAATACAGCCTACCAAAGATACTATATATAGCAGAAAAGGCCAGAACATCAAATAAACTGGATACACCCTGATGAGGTTTAACTAAGGGAATAAGGCACTTACTGTTTCCGTAGAGTCGAGGTGTTGTTGGTCCCAGAGCTGTCATTTCGCTCCAGTCGGCCTCTCTCTTTCTCAACAGGAGCTGACCCACATGACAGGCCCCGGGTCAGCCTTGTGTGCGTCCGTCGAGCTGGACCAGGCACCGTGGATGAGGGTATATTACTGCTGCTGTTCTGATGGACACCTCCTGCATTGTGGTTTGGCAGTGATGACGGCTGGTTGGACTTAGAACTCTGGTTGTAATTGTGGTTCTGTGTCGAGTTCTCGGTTCCTGGGGTCCGGTCCTGCCGCAGGTCGTGATTCTCCTGGTTGACCCGGTCAAGTTGCGTTTCGAGCTCCTCGATACGTTTACGCTGCGTCTCTAGAAGTTTGGCCTGGTTCTCGATGATGTTATTGAGCTCCAGAAGATACTCCACAGCCCGACTCGGGCTGTCTGGGTTGGACTCCATAGTTTGGGCCTTACCCCTTCCCCCCCCCCACCTGATAAGTTCAGTGGGGGGGAGATAAAACAAAAAAGCCTGAAGGTAGAAGCTTGATAGCGAATGTCTTTTATCCTATATATTGCAACTTGAGTTTCATAAAGTGAAAAACACCAGTGGAGAACATTTAGAGCACCAGTGTTGTGTACATCGACTACGTCTTAATGTTCGTCCATGAACCCTTCAATTGTTAAAGAGTATGGGTGGCACCCGCAGCTCTCAGCAAATGAGTTTAAAGGTCAATAATTTGCATCCTCACAGCAGAGATTATACTTCAACAAGTTAGTGAAGATGATGTATAAAGAAAAAAAAGAGTCATGGACAGTTCTGGGCATCAGCTTATAGCTTTCCCAGACAAAAAGATCCGAGTCCATGTGATGACATGAAATCATAAGTGATGTAAATAAATGCCTATATTACAGTCAGAAGTAATGACATCTATGGATCACTGTTTCCACAAACTCAGTCATTATAAAATCCAGTCATCTTGAGATTTGCTGTGCTACACACAACTCCCACATGCTGAGGTAGCACAGTGGAAAATGGGGAACAGCAGCAAAAAGATATAAATCTAATCCCTGAAATCCACAAAGATCTGTATAGCTTGAGATAGACAACATGCTGTAAAAACAACGTTAAAAATGAACAGAAAAGTTAAATTTCGTAAAACTGAACCATAAATGCAATGTCCAACATCTCAACAGAGGAAACTGCCTTTATACAGGCAGCAGAAGAGGAATTTGCTTTCTTCTTCTTCAGTATAGTATCAGTAATATGTATCTTCAAAATAAAATGCACATATATGGCTCCACATGTTAAAAAATCCTACTTACACCTCTCTTCATCGGCGTTTTCTTTTCTTCAACCCATTTTCATGTGTAGCTTTCAGTTCACATCTAGCTCTCCGATTTCTTCTTATAATTCGCTCGTTTTGTTTGTTTGTTTTAACCTCGACGTCAGTCGAGTTTGAATAACGGCGTCGTTTAAGACTTACGGCATTTGTCTTTTCTCTCATACAACAGACTTTCCCCAGAGGTAAATCTAAGAGCTGGACCACCTGCTGTAAAGTTCGCGCTCTTCTGTATTTCCCGAAGTAACCGACTGCTGGTCACTTGAGGCGCGCTGACGGTTTTTGAGATGATCTCGCGGATGCTCAGGTTCGTGAGCGCGTTTTTCACCTGACAGATCCAATAGCAACTGGCGGGCAGAGAAGCGTTAAACTAGTCTTTCCTGCGCTCGTCACACAGCCAACCCACGCAAGATCTTTTCAGTACACGAGAGAGAGATTTCAACAAATGAAGCTCAAATCACACAAACATATTAGGGTACATATTGTAAATTATTTCAGTAGCCTTACAAAAATTAGGCTACCATGGTAACAATGTATCTGCCAAAACACCACAGTTACAACGGTTGTTTTTAAATAATCAATATTACACTTTAAGTGGAACAAAATTAATTCCCTAGCTGTTTTTAGGACAATAGTAGCTGGTTTCCAGCTGGTTTAAGATAGTCATTAGCTGGTTCCGGTTGGTCATTAGCGACAATCTCCCAAAAACAGTTTCTCCACATGGTCTACCAGCTTAGACCCAGCTAAACCATGCTCTAAAACAAAGCTACCATCTTAAACTCGATTGTCCAGCAGGAATAAAATGAGTATATTGTATTAACTATGGTGTTATGGGTATTATATAAGTATTATAAACCTCTAAAATTGAAAACGTAATTTATGTTGCGTTCAGTTTAAGTTAAAAGTGATGCCACAAACATGCAGCAATTAGTTAATTGCACTTTTTACAGACCATTTATCTAATGAGAATGTAATCATGAAGCAAACTTAGCTGAAAATGAATTGAACTGTAATAATCATGGCAGTATTGTACAGTATTATTAAAGTATTAACTGAAAAATGTTTTTTATTTCAAAACAGACATTAAAACACAAGTATCTAATGTCATTTTATATTTTAAAATTATATCATAATAATACATTATAAAATGTGACCCTGGACCACAAAACCAGGAGTTTTTTTTTTTTTTTTTTTTTGAGAAAAAAAACTGAATAAATAAGCTTTCCATTAATGCATGGTTTGTTAGGATATGACAATATTTGACAGAGATACAACTATTTGAAAATCTGGAAACTGATGGTGCAAAAAAAAAAAAAAAAAAAAAATCGCTTTTAGAGTTGTCCAAATGAAGTTCTTAGCAATGCATCAAAAATTACGTTTTTATATATTTACGGTAGAAAATTTACAAAATATCTTCATGGAACATGATCTTTACTTAATATCCTAATGATTTTTGGCATAAAAGAAAAATCGATAATTTTGACCCATATGTATTTTTCACTATTACTACAAATGTACCCATGCCACTAATAGTAGTAGTAATAGTAGTAGTAGTTGTTGTTTTTTGGTTCTCAAATACTAAAACTCAAATACTAAATTCAATTTATTATCATACTGTTATTTCTATATTCTTGACACAAAGTACTTTTCAATACGCTCTGCTGTCATCTACTGCTCAGGGTAGAAATTGCATCCGCATAGCAGTGCACACACTCACACACACAAAAAAGCAAGAAAGCAAGAAAAAGCACTCCAGGCCACAAATGATCTCAGGTAGATACATGAATCTTTATTATAACTCTTATATAATTTGTTACCTGCATCTGGGTTACAATGGATTATAACAATATAATCATAATAGAAACATAATATTATATGTATATATAATTATAATATATTTATATTTATTTCTATTTACAGTTGTTACATATGGCCATAAACATTAGTATAGACATAAAGACAACGTGAGACTCTAAAATGGACCCTTCAGATTGAACATGTAATAAATATAGAGGCGCTGGACTTGTTAGTGAAAGCTAATGTGGCATTGGCTCATCTGAATATTATGATATGTTTAAAGATGTGCGGACCACCAATACCAGCCTGACTTCAACAAACTGATCCCAGACCTGCTGGGGCTGCACAGATTACACTGCTGTCCCAATTATCTGCTGTGGGTTAAAATGGCAACATTTTATGCATAGTTTAAATGTGCGTAAATTCTGGTAGAGAATATGACATACAGAATATTAGGTGATATTTTGGTTTGATGACGGATTAGGAACTTAATGATCAGCAAAAAATGAATCAAGGAAAACAACTGTTAAGTAGTAGGCACAGTTTTTAGGTTAAATGCTAAAATATTGTCAGCATATATCTACAAATAACAAGCTACAGTTAACAAGAGCATAATACAGTCAACCTCTCTCTCATGTTTACTAGCAAGCTTTCATCAATAAAGATAAAGACCCTGGGTGCATTAAACTAAAGAGGTTTTGCAGGCTTGGCACAACGCCACTCAATATTGCAAACTCCACCTTAGATTTTCAGTACAAACATTCAGTCCTTTTTGGTTGATGGGATCAAACCTGCCAAGAGCAGTAAGAGAACCATTTCATAAACAATAACTTAACTTTGTTCTTTCTATAAATTACATTTCATATTTCATAGTGAAGTCTCATTTAACGTTTTTTATCTGAAATTCATATATACTGTATTTTCTCTTTCCAGATTGAGAGTTAATCTTTGTGTTAATCATACTTTGATAGCTACAAGAAATGTCTTGGGTCGAAGTATTATATTCCCTGTAAATGGCACACAACCATGTCACAAGGAAAACCTTAAAAATATAAATCATGTGACATTTCATTTTAACTTAATTGACATCTCTGAGGTCACAGAGGCCAAGGTCAGCAGACAGGAACAGTCTTTCATTACCAAGGCAACAGTAAGGGTCACTTTGAGGGAGAATAGGGAATATACTCAAAAAAAAAAAAAAAAAATGGTTACAGTTTATATATCTGCTCCCTGAGATGTCAGAGACCCAGAGGGCACAAAATGAAAATAATTTATGAACAAATGCATACAAATAAAACATGAATTTAATGGTTTCAGGGGGAACTCTTGGAAGTGTGACAAATATATCTCCTCTTAACAGTGTAAGTTTGCATACTGTACACACATCATCAACAAGAATACTAAATTATGCAATCATCCTTAAAATAATTTGTATTTCAAGGTGTTGAACACATTTTCAAAGTTAATGTTCGTGTTTTAAACATGAAATCTTGGGCTAAACTATCATTCAAAAGTTTGAGGTTGGTAAGATTTTTGCTTTTAAAGAAGTCTTATACACTCACCAAGGTCGATCAAAAATACAGTAAAAACAGCAATAATCTGAAATGTTATTGCAATTTGAAATAACCTACTTATATGTAACTATATTTTAAAATGTAATTTATTTCTGTGATGCAAAGCTGATTTTTCAGCATCCTTAGCTACTCCAGTCTTTAATGTCACATGATGCTTCAGAAATCATTCTAATGTGCTGATTTGATGCTCAATTAACATTTCTTATCATCAATGTTGAAAACTGTTGTGCTGGTTAATATTTTTATGGAAACTGTAATACGTTTTTTTTCTGGATGCTGAATATTTGATGAATATATCAAAAGATTTAAAAAAGCATTGCCCCCAAACTTTTGAATGTTAGTATATAATTCAGTATAGCTAATGAAATGGAATCATACACCATATAGTCATTTTGCTGGTTTATATGGAGCATTGTTAAAGATTAAAAAGTGTCCAAAAGCAGAACTGAACTGGACTCAAGCTAGCATGAAAGAATATTTGGCCCTTCACATGATAGTTTTGTTGCATACAAAGTCAACATACTGTACAAACAGTCTGGCACAAAAGTAAAAGATGTAGTGTGGATAACTACAGACTTTCCTTGTGGAGGACAAAGTGGAAGAGAAGAAAAGAGAAAGGCTTGAGAGAGCAAACTGGAGTGGGAGTGTTCAAAAACTGCTTAAAAATATTATAATAATAATGTCCAGTAAGTGGTGTTTGTTGACCTGTGCAAAACTCATCACTATGATGCTACATTGCTGTGGATAGTTAAACATGGTGTTTATGTGTTTCTAAGCATGTTCCTGATGAAACTCACGAAACTACTTCATACTTCCAACTTGGCATTGTGTTTTATGAACATTGTTGGCACAAATTGCTTGTTATTTGTCTGTCAACTTGGATAAAAGCGCCTGTTTATGTAAATTGCTTACTGGCCAAGTCAAAAATGCATACTCTTAAGGCTCAATCACATTAGCAAAATTTCAATGGAATTTTGAAGGTTTAAAAAAGGTTAATTGTCAATACTGATTGATACTAGTGACGCATAGTGGATTTTGTTTGTGTAAGCTCCGCCCCTTTTTCAATCAGCTGTGAACTCGCATTTAAATCGGTCTCCATCCAATTAACTACCAACATGTTTTACCAAGTCCTTGTCCTACATTTTTGTATTTTCGAAAATCCATTTCAATCAATACAAAACCTGTCGCTGTTTGCGTTTCATTGCAACTTTAAATTTAAGTATGAGCTATAGTATTAGTGATGGTTGCCTTTGCAACATAAATCATGTTTCTGTTTCTCCACCTTTCTCAATCTCTCTAATGAGCCTCTGTGAGCTGGGTTTTAGCCAGCGGCCTGGAAGGGGAGGCCCCGGGGCCCTTTGTGTGTTTTTTTTTAAGGTAAGGCTTTCATTCAGATACATTGAGAGACCAGAGATACTGGCTGCAGAAACGCTACACTCAGACACACTAGCTCCTGATTCAGACTCTGCATAGTCGGGCACCACAGATGTGAGGAAAGCAAATGGGGTTTGACTGAATTCTGAGTCTACTACTGGCTGGTCCAATGAGAGGCCAGATACGGGTTGAAGTGGGTAGGGCTGAATTTCCGAAGGCAGCACACGGACGGCCAAATAAGGCAAGCGATTACGGAAACTCGTTTCTGCTCCATTTTTACATTCTCGCTCTGTGTTCTCCTCTGGAATACCTCGTTCAGTTTTTTTGTTCAGCTCCCACTCAAGTACTTCCTTATTCGCCTTATTTTCTCTTTCCCATTCCTTGACGCTCTCTGAAGAAAGCGATTTTCCCTCCTCCCTCTCCCATTCTTTGTCTTTCAGCCTTTCTCTCTCTCTCATCCACTTTTGTTCCTTTTCTCTTTCCCATTCGTCCTCCTCCTCATCTTCCTCCCACTGCAGTTTAGGCTCAGGAAATCTCTGGTTATTGATAGTTTGTGTGTTCTTGCTTTTGTCTTTTTCCCTCTTTCTCTCCTCCCGTTTCACCCTCTCCTCGCTCTTGCTTCGTCTTGACTTGACTTCCCTTCTCTCGTTACCTTTTTCCTTCTCTCTCCCATTTCTTTCAACCTTTCTCTCCATGTTTTCTTCACTATTTCCTGTGTTTCTAGGCAAGCTCTGTGTCCTTCGTCTCCTCCTTCTGTCTCTTGACCTTCGCCCCCTGCCCTGACTGCCGCCCTCGAGACTGTCAGGGCTCTCGCGGTCTCCTCCGTCACTTCCCCGCTCCCTCTGTTCTCTCCACTCTCGGTTGGTCTTCCCTGGTTTTTGAACGCTGGATGTGGCATCCTGTTGAGCACGGCGACGGCTCACTGTAGCCAAACCCGACTGCAGGGCCTGGGGTGAGGAGGAGACGGCTGTGACGTGATCACGGTCTGAGAGTGAAACGTATGGGAGAGAGATGACGGTGGAGAGAAAAGAGAAATGGAGAAAAAAAATGTTAAAGGAATAGTTAAACCAAAAAATGAACAGTCATTTACTGACCGGATTATGTCACATTATTACATTCCAAACTTGTTTTTCCATAGAAAATGAAAGGAAAATTTAGGGAAATAAGGAATTCTCATTATTTTCAGTACAACAACAATTTATAGTGACCATAATTTCAGGGTATGTTTACATGATAACGATGTAAAAAAAAACATGTTCGAAATTTCTGAAGTTTTTTTGCATTTTTCAAAAGTTTTGAGTACAGACAACAACACTGTCAAAATTACCTCTGTTCACATAGATCCGTGAAAATGACGCTGTATTATTCATGTCCTAGGCATACCGTCACAAATTCATGTTTTCGTAGTTTACACAGAGATGATAATGGTATTGTTTTCAAAAACAAGCACTTTGAACCCTGTTTGTGTTTTCAGGCCGTTGTCATGTAAATTAAAGGCCAAAATGCATAAAAAGTTGAAACTGTGTTGTATAAATGCCACCTTAGTAAACTAATGTTTTTACTTTTGCAGTTTTATTTTGATTTCAAAGTTTTACATTTTTTTTTTGTTTGTTTGTTTGTTTAAAATGTCTATATGTCCATTTTTATTCATTTTATTTTAGGTTTAGTTTTAGTTATTTTAGTATATCAAGCTAAACTTAAAGAAAATTAAGTTGAAGCTGATTTTTTTTGTTAACATTTAGTTTCAGTGTGTTTATTTAATTTCAAGTAATGAAAATGTTATTTTATGTTTTAGTTTTAAGTAAGGATAATGTACATCCAGCCGGTTGTTATTTGCCTCGCGTTGAGCTGCTGATAAGTCTGTCAAGCTTGAGTTGAAATATTTGAATGCAAAGCTTCCATAAAGAAGCAGTTGCTAGCATGTGGCAAGTTCAAACTAGACAGCATTTTTCACCACATGAATAATACTGGTAATAAAAAACATTGATTGGAGATGAAACTGTTTTAAAATCTTACCACTTTGTTACTTATCTTACAATCCATTACAATCATCACAAAATGGCAGCAGCTGTGTTTGTGTGAAACGAGAGAGCAGGTCTGCGATACCAGGATGACGTAATTAAATAATTGTACGCAGAACATTGAATTGAGTCTTAATATTGTATTAGCCAACCAAACGTAAAGCTTAGACGAAGAAAAAATGTTCTTAGCAAGTGAATAGCGCCGACTGCAGTTACCCGGATAAGCCTGTGTTATTAGTTTTTACCAGATGTTATCGGGAATTATTACATAGCTCCATGGAATACTCAATTCTGATTGGTCAGTCACTGCATTCCAAGGTTTGATATGTAAGGGATAGTCAGCGGTTTGCCGTGCATTAAGAGAGACAGAAAGAGAGAGATGACAGTTGTGTGTGTTACCTGCTGCGCGTCTCTCTAGAAACAACTAATTAATTCAAAAACAGCAGTTTTACCACCTCGTTGCTGAGGAATATAATGTAGCGATCTAGTATCTAGGCTATTTTATTAATGAGAGTCGTGGGGAAGCTTTTATGTATGTGTGCAGCACAATGCGTTCTCCGACCTCTCTCTCTGTGTGTGTGTGGGTTTGTGTGCGAGTGATGTGTGTGTGTGTTTGTGCAGATCAATTGAAGCAGCGCATTAATATAGAACGGTGATTAAACTGACTTGGAACTACCAGTGTATTAAATGGTTTTAGTGCATATCTGCCAGCCAATCAGAATCCAGTATTCAGACAGACCATGGAATAATCCCAGATAACAACCGGTAAAAACTAATAACACAGGCTCATCCGGTGTAACTGCCTGCAGTTGCTGCTGTTTGCTTACTGGGAACATTTTTTCTTCGTGGAAGCTTTGCGTTTGGTTGGCTAATAAAATATTAAAACTTAATTCAACATAATAATGAGTACAGTTATTTCATTAATTATGTCCTCCTGTAAAAAAAACAAAAAAAAAACAAAAACAAATATTTAAAATGAAAACGAGCATCTACAATAACTGGTTTTGTTGAAATTAAATAAATGATTTAAGATTACTGATAATAACTGAATCCAACTAACCTGAAAAAACAAGTTTTATTAAAGCATAACAGTCAGTAGATGTAACCTGATTTCTCCATTTAGGTAAAATTGTCACCATTGTTGAGATTCATGTGCTGAAAAGACACTTCCTATATAATAAAAGAGAAAAATCACAATATCTGATTGTCATGACATCACAAGACTAACAGCTAACATTCTCAGACATCAGACTCTTGATATGACCTGTGAGTGTGACTATTACATGATGACTAGATCAAAAAGTAATCTAGATCTGATCAGAGTTTCTCTCACAACTCTTGCAATAACAAATGTGCCTTAGAAATACACAGTTGAAGCAATCAGAGAAAAATTGATGCTAAGTGTTCATGAATCAAGAGCCCAGTTAAATCAAACACTTATCTCCACAATGGTGACAATGGTGAAATTTGATTATTTTCAATAAAACATCAACATCTAAACCTCAATTCTCAATAAGAAGTTTAGTATGAAAGAAATAAAGTCAGACTGGATTGTAATAAGTGTGAGAGAGATATGTAATGTCATGTAATGTAATGTAATGTAAAGTTTATTTACATAGCGCTATTAAAACAACACGTTGACCAAAGTGCTTTATACCATCACAACATAAAACAAGGAAAACATCACCTAAAAAGAAAAATATGCCATGGCAAACAAATATGTCTTTAGCTGTGCTTTAGAAACATGGACAGAATCAGCATTCCTGACATGAGAAGGTAAGCTATTCCAAAGTCTTGGCGCTACTGCCACAAATGCACAGACTCCTTTCTGGCTTAACTTAGTCCTTGGAATTTTAAGTAAATTTTTGATTTGTTGATCTCAGCATTCTTCCACTTTGATACTCAATTAACAACTCAGATAGATAAGTCGGTGCAAGGCCATGCAATGACTTCTACACTAATAAAATCAATCCTATACTGTACAGGAACCCAATGTAAAGAAACCAATACCTTTGTATAATGAGTTACAGTAATTAAGTCTTGATGATATAAGAGCATGGACCGCAATTTCAAGACTCTTAAATGTCAGACATGATTTCACCTTGACCAAATTCCTCAAATGAAAAAAAAAAAACTTGACTTTACCACATGATTGATCTGAGTATTCAACTTCAGAGAGCTATCAATATAAAAACCCAGGTTTTTAACTTGGTCTTTAACATACAATGACAATGGTCCAAAATTTAACTCTGATACACCCCTGGCTCCTCTGGGGCCAAACACTACAATCTCTGTCTTGTTTTCATTGAGATATAAAAAATTAGAGGCCAACCATGTTTTAAGATCAGAGAGGCAAGGCATAAGACACTATTTCCATTTACTAACGGTAAATACTTGCAAATCATCTGCATAGCAGTGGAACGCAATACCATACTTCTTAAAAATGTCTCCTAACGGAAGTGAATATAATGAGAAACTTGTGGGAGCCAAAATAGAGCTGTAACGCCACGCCAGCAGAGGGAGCCCTCACCTACTGACTGACTGTTGCTGCTCCCTCTGCTGCTTCGCTGGTAGCTTCCTGTTTGGCAGCCATTAAAGGCAGGCCATGCCAAACAGACACTCGCGAAGTATTGTTTTGCTCATGCGGACTCTACCAAGCGTTTTTCCCTGTTTCCTTGCCCTGTTTTTGGCATTGCCACGGTTTTGTTTCATGCCATAGTTCTGTCTAGTTTTGCCATCGTTCCTTGCCTTGTTTATTTGTTACTTTTCGGACTGCTCTCTCTGGCTTTTGGACTCCGCCTGCTTTGTGGATTACGCTATTGTTTTGTCTTCGTCACTCTGTTTGTCGGATATTGACCCTGCCTGTTGACTACGATCTGGTTATTAAAGCTCGCACTTGGATCTTATACGCTTCTCACGAGTCCTCATTACAAGAGCCTTGTGGCACGCCACATGTAAGTGCTGTTGAGCTCGATGTATAAGTGCCAAATCTCACTGCCACGCTTCTAGCAGTTAACTGACTTAAACCAATTTAAAACCTGCCCTTGAATCTCTACGTACTCTTTCAGCCACAAAAGAAGCACCATACTGTATAATCTACTGTGTTAAAGGCAGCAGTAAGATCTAATAAAACTAATACAAGATATGTTGGTGTTTTTTTTACATTTTTTTTTACAGCGGTGATGAAGAGTAGCGCTGTCCATTGTGATTTTCACTTTGCTGCAACTTAAATATATAATCAAAATTGAATATATAATTCAAATCATAATTTCTCATTGAACCAACATTCACTAATCAGCATGGAGCAGGTGTGCATGTTTTGAATGTGTTTGTTCTGAGCATTATTGGAAGTTGTATGTTGGGTCAATGTAATGGATTTAAGTTGAAATAACATTCTCTCATTTTATGTTACATATTCTTGAACTAGGTTATAACAACAAAATTAGAGTTATAGGTAGTATCAGATAGAAATACCTCCTTAAAGCAAAAACTGCACAGGTTCACTTTTTACAGTGTGGGATCGGTGACTCGCTCTCTCATTACACAAATGCAGCTGCTGTCATTTGCGACGATTGTTTTGTACACTGTAATGGATTATAAGATAACTAACAAACTGGTAAGATTTTGAAACATTTTTGTCTAAAATCAATATCTTTTATCGCCATAATTATTTATGTTTATGTGAAATGTTGTGGTATGATTGCACTGACTCCCTTAAACATCCATCTAGTTTGAACTCGCTCCTTCCTTGCAACTGCTTTCGTAACAAAAGCTTTGCGTTCAAATATTTCAACTCAGATCAATGTTTCATTTCTAATTATTTACTTTCGTGGCAAGAAGACGTGTAATAAGCGGCATAATGTACATCCAACCGGTTGCTATCGCAAAATAAAGCCTAACCAGCTTATCAGCTTGTATAAGACTGAAGGGCTTTATTTTGTGATAGCAACTGGTTGGATGTACATTATCCCTTACATAACATACTTGTGAATGTGGTGACTGACCAATCAGAATCAAGTATTCCATGTAACCGTGTAATAATTTTAATTAACTGCAATAACCCATGTCTGTCAAGCTCCAAAAAGGACAAAAAGCACAATAGAAGCATCTTAAAAAAAATGGTTCAAAATAGGAATGGGACAGTGGTCGACAAATTAACTATTTATCAAACAAATTATCAAAATTTATCAGACAGACCAAAATCTAAGTTGTTTATTCACTGAAAAGCTTCCTTTTCATTGTTACTTTAAGTTTGAAGTCAATGATGTGATTTGGAATATAGCGTATGAATCGTATAAACTACTTTTATGTGTTTTTTTTTTGGTCACTAACTGTTATTTTATAAAAAATAGAATAGAAAAGTAACAGAATAAAGGTTTACAACAACATGATGATGTAATGACATTTCCTAAACATTAACGAACATTGTTACAAATTGTTCAGTGCTTTTGTTAGATTTTAGAAGACAGGACTTGTGTGGGAAAATATTTCGGCAAGTCTTGTTCAAGTAAAATGGAGAGTCAATTATGGTTTAGAGAGTTTTGAAAACCAATCACAACCAATGTTCCAGAGTACTTCAAGTGTTTCACTCAGGTCTTTTGTCACCCTCTTTGAGGACTTTGAGGTCATTCTGAAAGTGCCGTGTGCTTCACATTTAAAGCTGCGGCTGACTCATTAAAACTAAAAGCTAAGAAGCTTTGAAATGCAAAAACGTCTGTTTGATATGCTAATAATGAACCACTTAATTATATGCAATAAAGTATGACATAACTCTACAATAAAAAAATACAAACATACAAAAAATTAAAATCTGTTTGCAGTTAAGCAAATAAAATAATTAGGGATACCAAACTTAACATGTTAATATTTTCAAGTATGTTTAACATTGTTGATATTCCTATAGTAAAACACTTCCTAAACCCTTGGATTAATCAGAATCTTAGCTGGACAATTTAATAGTCAAATGACTAATATAATTGATTAATATAATTAAGAACTAACTCATTTTTAATTGCTCCAAATTACATGCTTAACAATTGTGAAGCCATTTGCAGTCTCAATGTGGCAGAACTGAATTACCAAGATAAACTACCAAGATATTATTTAAGATAAACTGGTATGAAATAAAAGCAACAATTAAATATGGTAATGAAAGGGCCAACTAAGGGCTGCTACAATGTCAAAGGACATCTCTGCATCATATTTGTTTTTTTCTCATTAAACAAGGAGTTGCACTGAAAATTAATGAACAGCTTTTTGAAAGAACTAAGATAATGTAATAATAAAATAAATGCATTTAATCATGTCCGCTTATCATCATTCCATTCTGTGAGGAATTCTCCTTTCATATCGGAGCAACTGAAGCCTGGCGTCCCTTCAAAATGCAAAGCATGTTTGGCATGATATAATTATCTGTCAGAATAACATTATGTCTCTTAATTATGTTCATTTGGTTGCTTTATAATCATATCATTAATTTGATGACATTATTAAATTGATTGACAGTCCTATTGTATATAGACAGTCATAAAATAATATGTGAACCTGGACCACAAAACCAGTCATAAGTAGCATGGGTATATTTGTAGCAAAAGCCAAAAATACATTGTATGGGTAAAAATTATTTTTTTAATGCCAAAAATGATTAGAATATTAAGTAAAGATCATGTTCCATGAAGATATTTTGTAAATTCCCCACTGTAAATATATGAAAACTTAATTTTTGATTAGCAATTTGCATTGCTAAGCACTTAATTTGGACAACTTTAAAGGCAATTTTCTCAATATTTTGATTTATTTGCACCCTCAGATTCTAGATTTTCAAATAGTTGTATCTTGGGCAGATATTGTCCTATCCTAACAAACCATACATCATGGAGAGCTTATTTATTCAGCTTTCAGATGATGCATAATTCTTAATTAAAAAAAAAAAAAAAAAAAAAAAAAAGATCCTTATGACTGGTTTTGTGTTCCAGGGTCACATATAAAAAAAATATATAATCGACTGCAAGAGTTTCCAACAATGATTAACAGCTGTTTTTTTAACCCATTACCTCTCCTGTTATACTACATCACAAACAGGTTGACTTCACAGTGAGTCTTGGTGTATTATCAACATATGACAGGGAGACCGGCAAGCACAGTCAAAGACATTTAGACGACAGAGAAATATGAGAGAGATGTAGAGAAACAGTAAAATGGAGAACTAACAGGAACAGCTACCAACCGCGTATTTTCTGTCCTTCCAATCACATAGAAACACGGTTCGCCCAGCTTGGAGTTGGTCATACAGAGAGAGAGACTGGAGAGCTCCACTAAAGGAGGAGAAGGAGGAGGAAGAGAAAGAGGGAAGGCCGAAAGAATGAAAATAAACCATTACGGGAGGTGGAGAGGTTGAAAATTTTTCTCATGGAAGTTAGAAAGAGAGTGAAATGAATAAAAAAAGTTCATAGCAAATAAAGACAAAGAAAGATCCCCACTGCCCACTAATATTGGTACCCTTGGTAAATATGAGCTAAGGTGGCTGTGAAAATAAATCTGCATTGTTTATCCTTTTGAACTTTCATTCAAAAAATGTGTGAAATTCTAACCTTTCACTGAAGTAAATCAATGGAAAGAGAGGAGAGAAATCTCATCATGAAATACATTTTATCTAGTTCACGTTGGCCACAATTATTGGCACCCAATTATTGTAACGTCCTTTTTCCAAGATAAAGTGCTTCCAAGTGCTTCTACTCTTCAGTTCACCCCAGTCATTTTCTACAGGGTTCAGGTCAGGGAACTGAGACAGCCATGGCAGAAGCTTCATTTTGTGCTCAGTGACACATTTTTGTGTTGTTTTTAATGTTTGTTTTGGATCATTATCTTGATGGAAGATCCAAATATGGTCCATTATAAGATTTCTTGCAGAGGCAGTCAGGTTTGGATTTTTTATCTGGTGGTATTTGATAGAATCCATGATGCCATGTATCTGAACAAGACGTCCAGGGCTTCTGGCAGACAAATAGGCCCACAACATTAAAGATCCAGCAGCAAATTTAACCATGGGCATGGCATACTTTTTATCCCTGTGTGCAGCAAACCCATATGGTGGGCTTGCTGCCAGAAAGCACTTTTTTATGTTTCATCTGACCACACAAGCCAGTCCCATTTGAAGTTACAGTCGTGTCTGACAACTGAATATGCGGTTTGTTTTTGGATGAGCCAGGAGTTTATTTCTTGAAACCCATTTGAACAACATGTGTTGATGTAGGGGCTGTTTGATATATTTTTGTTAGGCTTTCTGACTCCAAAATTGAACTAATCCCTGCAATTCTCCAGCTGTGATCCTTGGAGAGTCTTTGGCCACTCAAACTCTCCTCCTCAGTGTGCCTTATAACGATATAGACACACGTCCTCTTCCAGGCAGATTGGTAACATCTTTAGTTGACTGGAACTTCCTAATTATTGCCCTGATGGTGGAAATGGGGATTTTCAGCCACTTTCAGCCACTTTCTATTTTGTAAGGCTCAACAATCTTGTACATCAGAACTATATTCTTTGGTTTTACTCCTCGTGATAGATGATTAAGAAAATCTGGCCTTTGTGGTCCTATTATTTATAATTCTGTGGAACAGAAGTCATGGTTGGACAATTTCAGTCACCCTGGTGTGCTACAAAATGATAAATAATATAAACGAGGTATTTTACTCGTAAGAATTTCTCGAGGTGCCAATAATGGTAGCCAACATGCATTGGATGTTTTATTTTAATGAAAGTTTAGAATTTTGTGAATTTTTTGAATAAAAGTTCAAAAAGATGATGCAGATTTATTTTCACACCTGCTCATATTTACCAAGGGTGCCAATATTAATGGGTGGCATTGTACAGCCTTACGTGGGTTATTACTTTGTACATAAACACAAGTTGTTTATCTGATAACCCATAATAGCATTCATGACAGCAAACTGATCGTAATACCGATGTCAATATGACCATCTCGTGTTTTAGATGATGTATGATAATGTGATGTTTAGCTGATCTCTGACCTGTTGTCTTACCGTAGTCAGGGACGTATCCATTTCCTCTTTTGAACACGAGGTGTATCCTGTTTCCTCCGGTCCTGATCTGCTCCACAGCCTGACTGTGAGTCATTCCTGCTGTACTGTCTCCATTGATCTCCACCAACTGATCACTCACCTACGACATACACAATTACCAAAGAACTGAGCCACAACTGTGTTACTGACATGATTTTTTTTTTTTTTTTTTTTACAGAGAACAAATATATCAATAGCAGCACTGCTTTAAACATTGATAATAATAATAAATGTTTCTTGAACCCCAAATCAGGATATTCCAATGATCTCTGAAGGATCATGTGACACTGAAGACTGTAGTAATGATGCTGAAAATTCAGCTTTGCATCACATGAATAAATTACATTTGAAAATATATCAAAATAGAAAAAAAAAAAATAAAATAAAAAAATAATTTGACAATATTACTGTTTTTACTGTACTTTTTATCAAATAATAAATAAAGAAAGAATACAGCCTTGGTGAACATAAGACTTCTTTCAATATCAAAAATCTTAGATTTAGCTTAAAAATCTCAAAGATGTGATGGCGAGGCTTGCATTACTGGTAATATATTTTAACTGTATTACACCAGAAACAATTTGTAGCCTCTAACACGCTCATACACACCTGCTAATATAGCTATCTAAAAGAGGACGTCCTCTTGACTTCTATTGTTCTTGAGCTTCAAACCTTAACCTAAAAACCTTCCATTTTCGTTATTTAGTCCCTTTACATTTGTGTTATTTTCAGGCATTTTTGTATAATTTTATCTCCAGAAGTATATCTAGATCAAAGCCACATATGCGCACCTGTATTTTGTGGCTGCGTGAGGCCGGTCCTCCTTCCATCAGTCCCAGCACATAGAGGCCCATGTTATATTCACTCCCTCCTCTCAGACTGAAGCCGAATCCAGTGGGACCCCTCTCCAGTTCCACACTGTAGTACCGCGTTGCGTCCTGCTTTGGGTTTCAAAGTGGAAAAAAAGAGGAAAAGAGTTATTCCTTGTCTTGTTTTTTGCCACATTGATTTTGTATAGGCATTGTAAGGTGAAGGTATCGCTCACCTTTGGTTTTGACCGGTGAGCTTTCCTGTTCTTATAATCAGAGTCATTTTCTGCTCGCTCTGAAGAATCTGACAGGAGAAAGGTATTAGGATAAGTTTTTGCTGTGATGTTATCTATGGCTCATTTAAAAACAAAAAAATGGAAACTTGTTTTTTCTATTACTGCTTTTTATTACAAAAGTACAATAGATTAGAAAAGATTTCCTGAATCTGAGTTTATGAGTTAGAATATGTGTTTGTTATAATCTTATATCCTTAAATATAGCTCATTTTTCATAGAATTTATTTATTTATTTATTTATTTATTTTAATAAATGATACCATTTCTTTAAAAAGTAAAAATGAACATCTCAGGTACACTACCAGTCAAAAGTTTTTAATGTTTTTTTTTTTTTTTTAAAGAAGTCTCTTCTGCTCACCAAGCTTGCATTTATTTGATCCAACGTACAGCAAAAACAGTAAACATTTTAAATATTTTTACTATTTAAAATACCTGTTTTCTATTTGAATATATTTTAAAATGTAATTTTAAACTCTGATTTCAAAGCTAAATTTTTAGCATCATTACTCCAGTCACATGACCCTTCAGAAATCATTTTAATATTCTGACTTGCTGCTCAAAAAAACATTTATTATTATTATTATGTTGAAAACAGCTGAGTAGAATTTTTTCATGTTTCTTTGATGAATAGAACGTTCAGAAGAACCACATTTATCTGAAATAGAAATTCTTTTGTAAGATTATAAATGTCTTTATCATCAATTTTGATCAATTTAAAGCATCCTTGCTAAATAAAAGTATTAATTTCTATAATTTCTTTAAAAAAAAAAATACTGATTTCAAGCTGAAATGGTACTGATTTGAATGGTATAATGTATAATGTTACAAAAGCTTTTTATTTCAGATAAATGCTGATATTTGGATCTTAAATATTGATGATAATAATAATAATAATATTAATAATGTTTCTTGAACAGCAAATCAGCACATTAGAATGATTTCTGGAGGCTTGGTGAGCAGAAGAGACTTCTTTAAAACATTAAAAATCTGACTGTTCAAAAACTTTTGACTGGTAGTGTACATAAAACAATACACTCACGAGCACTGGCGCGAGGTACAATGGTCAAGCGGAGTGTATTTCCAGCTCTCCTCAGTATCTGTGCCAGCTCTCTGTGAGGTAAATTCACTACTGATCTCCCATCCACCGCCTCCAGACGATCTCCAGGCCTGATCTGACCGCTGCGTGCCGCCGGGCTGCCTCTGCGTACCGTCACAAACCTGTGAGGCAGCAGAGACGCTGCTGCAGAGCGAAGAGAGATAAATGGCATTCATTTAATATGAGTGTTGATTGTGCAAAAGTCACCACCACAATACTATGTTGGGATGCAAGAGTGGTTGCCAGGTTGTTGTTAAGTGCTGCTAGAGTAATGATTGGTAGTTTTTCATCAGAGAGTCAAAAATTATACCTCTGATACACTGTCATTTCACTAGAGCAGAAAAATCACATTGCTTCTTTTAAATAAACAACCCCTAAGCACACAACGAGCAGTTACCAAATACTTGCACAGAAACACACACAGTTAGGAATAAAGATGGATTATCTAAGGCAAAGCAGATAAAGAAACCTCTGTGGAGATTTCTCCCTCTGGAGAGGAACAGGAGAGATGATGGATGGAGGGTGGAAAGAGTAAAGTGGGAGGGATTCAAATGGGACAGAGAGAGAAAGACTGAGGGAAATTATTCATCAGTGTGGCTGGAAAAAAAAAAAAAATTACTCTCTCTCTCTCTCGCTCAATGTCAGACTCTTTCCAGGGTGGCTTTTAAAGACATCTATCATTAATACACGGCTGAATAAGAGATTCTGTGGCTGCTGCAGATCCTCTCAGCAAATCACACTGAATGTCACCTACAGAAACCTGTGACGCAGCTCGCGGGCAAAATATCAATGCAGATTTAACACAAATCCTTACAGTCATTAAAATCACAGTCATCAGTCCATTAAAGGTGCTGATATGATGTTAGGGATTACAGACAGATAAGAGATTACAGACATGTGAACTAGAGCTGAAATTCAGAAATGAGATATTTTGCAGAAATAAAAAAACAATGTCACATTTTAAAAATTTAACTGTAACCAATTACTTAAAATGTCTTCATTAAGGCTCCCAGAAATAGCTTCCAATTCACATGAAATAAATGCTATTAAATATTGAAATATTTTATGAATATTTGACAAATACCAGAAACTATTAACTGTTTTTATGTTTTAAGCCGCTAAACAGCATGTTGGTTGTTATTATATTGTTTTCAAAGCTTTAAACCTCTGATATGCTTCAAGTGAAATCTGAAGCATGATGTACATTAGAAATATGGATCATTTCATTTCGGCCATTTTAATGTTTGGAAACATGTTTGAAAAAATGAGGCTTGATTTTTTTTCTACTTACTAGAGCTGTCACGATTCCTTGATTAAATTGATTAAATAAAAAATCCTTTTTTGATTTTGCATTTGATATAAAAATACCCGGAAGTGGCACATTCCACGTTTTCTAAGGATGCACGAAATATTAAAGCCACTTCCTTAACAAGGATTAGATCACGCTGTAAAGTGTAAAAACAATTGCCAGGCCGTTGGCGCCCTCTGCAGGCATTTGATATAATTTATAATATACATAAGTTATGATTATTTGTATATTTTAAGTGTTTTGTTCAATAAAACCAAATGATTATTTGTTTTTGATATTTTATTTGAACAAATTATTATTGCCTCATTGCGTTTATATATGTATTTTAAGTCTATTTTTTGCTTAGGTCTATTTTTATTACCACAAAAAACAAGAAGAAGAAGAAGAAAAAGATTACTTGATTAATCGTCAGAATAATCGACAGATTACTCTATTAACAAAATAATTGCTAGTGACAGCCCTACTAGCTACAAAACAAAACAAAACCAACATAAATAAAAAAGCAATCTATTTCTACAAATGCACACAAATGCAAGTATGGGGACAAAACAAAATAAAACCAACCCAATGCAAACAAAAAACAGACAAAATAAAAACAAACAAACAAAAAAAATGGAAACCAACTTTTTTCTGCTTCTTTTTTATAATAGTAATTTAAACAACAAAACAACACAAATGCAAGTATGGGGACAAAACAAAATAAAACCAAACCAATGCAAACAAAAAACAGACAAAATAAAAACAAACAAACAAACAAAAAACAAAACATGGAAACCAACTTTTTTCTGCTTCTTTTTTATAATAGCAATTTAAACAATGAAACAACACAAATGCAAGTATGGTAACAAAATAAAATAAAACCAACCCAATGCAAACAAAAAACAGACAAAATAAAAACAAACAAACAAAACAAAACATGGAAACCAACATTTTTCTTCTTCTTTTTATAATAGTTATTTAAACAATGAAACAACAGAAAACCTGTGGGGAGTATGTAGCAACAAACAAACAGTTTTTATCTGTTTTCTGTTTAAGATTTCTCTAAATGGCTGTACTTTGTCTACATTCAATCTCTGGACATGCCTTCATGAGGTGCATGCTGGGATGCTTTTAAACTATTGGACCTTCCAATTAAAAAGTGTTTCTAACCTTCCGCCTGGTACTGTTTCTGAACAGATGTATCTACATTTGTTACAGTTACAGTTCACAAAATATGCCTTCCAATAAAACAGAACCAGCTGTTGAGTTTAAACCAGAAGTTTCTTGAATCAGTAAGACGTAACGGGCTGTGAACACACAGAGCAATGATAATCCAAAAGTCACGTGGAGACACTATAGGGACTTGACCTTGTGAGTCCACATTTTTGTCCCTGAAGTCAATCTGCCTGTCTCCATTAGTGTGCGCCATTAACGAGAACAGAAACTTGTCCTGTGCCGACCTACTTAGAAACAAACTCACGCACACTCTGTTGGAGACACAAATGTTCACATGCCCACACACATCTCTCTTTCTTTTCTTGGGGATGATGAACCTCTGTAAGCAGTGTGTGGAGAAACAGAAATCTTCATTGATGCTTAATGCTGACTCGATTTAGCTCAAAGGGAAAAATTCATGTTAAACCTTTTGATTTCCCTCCATACTCCCGGCCTGAGGGGGATATCATTCTGTAAGAACTAGCATTAGTGTCTTGGTTTAACATGACATTCAATTACTCGGCTGGGCTGATGCCAATGTAAGATCTGCCTAGGAGGTGTTATGCATTACAGATCCTGCTCTTACTCAAAACACGAGTTGACTGAGACCATAATGTTAATGACAAGCCAAGTACCATTTGACTTTTAATGCTGTCTAATAAACAGTCTGGATTTCATGTTAAGACTTCAAGCTCTTCATATTATAATGTTACTTAAGATCTCATGCACCAAAAGCGGTTGTAATTTAATCTTACGTGACCATTCTTTTTGCACTGTACCTTTAAGACTTGATTAAATGGGTTTATAGATATAGATAGATTAATTGTGCTCATGGTTGCTCACGTTTATTAATAAGTCATTTCGATCCGGGTTTTTGTGGATGGGGAGGCATTTTAAAGGTTAAATGTCCAGGCTGGTAAACCCAAAGGCTTAAATCCCATAACGGCCAATATAAGAAGAGAAAAGAGCTTGGAGTTTCCATCAGTAATCTGCCCGCGAGTAAAGCACTTACTCCTGATTCCTCTGGAGGGACTGTTGCTCTAATAAAAATAAGTCACTCTGGAAAAGAAGGATGCAGTAGCACTTTACGTACAGCCTAAATATAATGCATTTACAATACAGCTTACAACTGGATGTCTGAATTTAACCACAGTTACAATAATTTACAATACTTTTCTAAACTGTACAAAAAAATGGTAAGCACCCGCTTCCATGTGTTATAATGGATTACAGCCTGTTTAAGGTGTAACCATAGGTACTCTACCAGTCAAAAGTTTTTGAACAGTAAGATTTTTCTGCTCGCTAAACCTGCATTTATTTAATACAAAGTACAGCACAAACAGTCAACTTTTTAAAATATGTTTACTGTTTAAAATAACTGCTTTCTATCTGAATATATTTTCCTGTGATCAAAGCTAAATTCTCAGCATCATTACTCTAGTCTTCAGTGTCACATGATCCTTCAGAAATAATTCTAATATGCTGAGAATGATTTTTTTTTCGGGGAAAAAAATATGGAAATTAATTTAATTAATTTTTTTTTTTTTTTTTTTTTTTAGCAAGGATGCAAAAATGATGATGAATGATGAAAAAAAAAATTCTCTTTAAGATAAATGCTGTTTTTCTGAACTTTCTATTCATCCAAAAAAATAAATAAATAAATAAAAAAAATTCTACTCGGCTGTTTTCAACATAATAATAAAAGGTTTTTGAGCAGCAAATCAGAATATTAGAATGATTTCTGAAGGATCATGTGACTGGAGTAATGACGCTAAACAGGAATAAATTACATTTTAAAATATATTTAAATAAAAAGCAGTTATTTTAATTAGTAAAAATATTTCAAAATTTTACTGTTTTTGCTGATCAAATAAAAGCAGGCTTGGTGAGCAGAAGAGGAATCATTTTTTTATTTTTTATTTATTTTTTATTTTTATTTTTTAATATATGTACACTACTTTTCAAAATCTTGGGGTCAGTAAGATTTTTTCATAAGAAATTAATTTTATTCAACAAGATGCTTTAAATTGATCAAAAGTGACAGTAAAGACAATACAAAATTTCTGTTTTAAATAAATTCCACAAAAATATTCAGCAGCACAACTCCTTTTTAACATTAATAATAATAAGTAATTATTCTTAAGCATCAAATCAGAATATTATCAAATTAATACTTTTATTAAGCAAGGACACACTAAATTGTTCAAAAGTTACAAAAAAAATTCTATTTCAAATAATTTTTTCTTTTAAACGTTTTTCATCAATGAATCCTGAAAATATGTTTATTTTCAACTTTCAAAACTGATATTAATAAGAAATGTTCTTGAGCACCATTTTATCTGCATTTTTAAATTCATTTTTACTAAATAAATGTAGTCATGGTGAGTGTAAGAGAGATATTTAAAAAATATTTACCATTTAATCTTACCACCCTAAACTTTTGAACAGTATGTATCTTTGTCAAAAATAAATTATTATATTATTTTTCTTTTTTTTTTTTCCCTTTTGTGCATATTTCCCATCATAATTTTGCACAATGCTAGGAATTTTCAATATATTTGTTCAGGAAGAAAATGGCATCCTATGTTTTAAAATGTAAAAATTGACTTGATTGACTGATTTATGTCACTTTTTAGTAGATAAATTCAGATAATTATTCTTACAAATCATGAATTGTGTTATCTTATGGTCAAAGAATGATTGTATTGTAAGGTTCAGTTATTATAGAATGGGTACAAAATAAAAATTTTAATTATAAATTATAAATTATAATACATAGTTTTGTAAACTGCTTATTAAATATACTTTATGTGACGTAAAAATATAATTATTATAAAAATAAAAAGAATATATTTTTTTGTGGCAGAGAAGGTAAAAATCTGAACTACTGGTCTGACAGCAAAAAAAAAAAAAAAAACATCTTTATTTTTGGGTCTGTTATGTGACAAATCACCAAATTAATGAATAACAAATAACAAAGTCCTTTCAATATGAGAGAGTGTGAAGCTGAAAAAAACAGGCAACTGCAGTTACAAAATGAGTGGAGGACAGTCGTAATCACGGCTGTCACTGAAAATCATTAGTTTTCACACAATGCCGCATCCAGTGTGAGTCATACAGAATCAGCCTCCGGAAACACTTGAGTGCTGAATGAGAGAGCTGACGTATGTGTGTAATTCTGTATAAAGAGCAGGCCACATTTACTTTTGTTCTGAAATTGCTGTTGCTAAGACAATGTACATGAATTATTAACAACCTTTAACCTCTTAACACTTTATTTATCTTTCAACTGCTTAGCCTCTCCTTATTATTGCTCACAATATTGCCCTTCACTTTCCTTCCTTTCATCTCAGGTCACCTGTCACTTCCTTTTCCTCTCATTTCTTTACATTACCTCTCTATTCAAACCCTCCATCCCCATCCTTTGCTACTCTTTCAGTTGAAGCAGCTGTTCTGTTGAGTCAGTCATTATATAGGCCATCAGACCCAGAAAACCTAACCTGCATGCAGAGCACAAAATCATTCAGCTATAAACTTTTTTGCATTGCAGTCAGGGTCCAAAATGTTCTTTTTGATGCTAATGCCAATAGGGAGTGAAATGGGAAAATGTACCATCTATAAATACTTAAATTTTGTATTCCATATTTACTCACATTTTCTTTTGATAAAAAAGAAGATATTTTAAAGAATGTTGGTAACAAAAAGAAAGCATAAGAAGGCACTATATATCTCCGTTCTCATCAAACGTAACATTTCCAACCATGTAGCTCTTCATCAGACAAGAATTTTGATAACCAAACATTTGCTGATAACCATTGACCATGGCATTAAATTAATACCAGAATTCAACAAATATCTTCTTTTGTGTTCAACAGAAAAAAGAAACTCGTACAGGTTTGAAACAGCATGACTGTGATTAAATAGTGACAGAATTTTCATTTTGGGTGAACTATTCCTTTAAGAATGCGATCTGCTTTGATGGCTAAAAACTGTAACAATATAAAAAGTGTTTTGCACAGAAATATAACAAAACATTTATCCTCATGGAATAGACTTCAAGTATTGTTGGCCTATGCTTTCCCACACTAATGCCGACAAATGGGTCACAATTTAAGACACAGACACATACACTTAGTCTTGATATCCTGGAAAACACTGGACCACTTTCATACAGGCATGCAAGTTATGGAGTTAAGCTGAAGCATGTGAACAGCATAAAATACTTCTCATTCACATGCACAAATATAACACTTTTAACAGACCTGACTTTTAGTCCATGTTTGCTTTGAGGCCATTTTTATGCTAATTCACTCCAGACCATTAATAAAAATCATTTTTAGCAGTTGAGGTCAAAATTTTACATACACCTTGCAGAACCTGCAAAATGTTAATTATTTTACAAACATAAGAGGGATCATACAAAATGCATGTTATTTTTTATTTAGTACTGACCTGAATAAGATATTTCACATAAAAGATGTTTACATATAGTCCACAAGAGAAAATAATAGTTGAATTTATAGAAACAACCCTGTTCAAAAGTTTACATACACTTGATTCTTAATACTGTTGTTACCTGAATGATCCACAGCTGTGTTTTTTGTGCTTGTTGTTCATGAGTCCCTTGTTTGTCCTTGAACAGTTGAACAGTTAAACTGCCCGCTGTTCTTCAGAGAAATCCTTCAGGTCCTACAAATTCTTTGATTTTTCAGCATTTTTGTGTATTTGAACTCTTTCCAACAATGACAGTATAATCCATCTTTTCACACTGAGGACAACTGAGGGACTCATATGCAACTACTATAGAAGGTTCAAATGCTTCTGATGCTCCAGAAGGAAAAACGATGCATTAAGAGCTGGGGGGTGAAAACTTTTTGAATTTGAAAATTAGGGTAAATTTTACTGATTATGTCCTCTGGGGAACGATCTTCTATAGCTTCTGAAGGGCAGTACTAAATGAAAAAAATATGATGTGTAGGCAAAATAATTAACATTTTGCAGATTCTGCGAGGTGTATGTAAACTTTTGACCTCAACTGTACATTTGTACATATTGTTCCAGGAAAACAGAGCAAAAAAATTTCTAATTACAGCTGTGCTGATATTCAGACCAACAGATTGCGAGTGTGACACTACTTTTATACACAGTCAAGCCAGGTTCAGACTACATGATTTTTTGTTGGTTACCACAGTCACTGTGTCAAAAGACACAATTTTGACTCCTAAAATCTTGTCACGAACAATAAACATGTCAGACTACACATTGCTACCTGACCATTCATCGGTTGCCATCTTTAACAATGTGCATGCTGCCATCGATACAGTGGGAATAGACAGAAGGTACCATGAGCGTAATCAAACGATGGCTAGCAAACAATGTATTTTCCCCTTTCTTGTCATCAGAAAAGTCCAAATGAGAAAGAAAACCTGACAGCCCTGCTGAAAAAAAAGCCAACCAGCTTAGGCTGGTTTTAGCTGGTCATCCAGCCTGGTCTGAGCTGGTCCTAGCTAGTCAGCAGGCTGGTTTTAGAGTGGTTTTGGCCACTTCCTTAGCTGGTCAGGCTGGGAGACCACCTTAAACCACCTAACACCAGCCAAGCAGCCTAGGAAACATCAAATGCAGGAATTTATTGCCACAGCGGTATGAACATTTCCTCCATTGTAAATTTCCACCTAGCAAGACCGATATCATTGTCTCTCTTTCGTTTCAGCATGTTTGAAAGCATGTATGAATGCGCGTCTGTGTTCCTATTGGCCATTGGCACAGATGTGACAGAACTTGTTGTGGACGGCTGAAAAAAAATAAAACATGCTAGTCTTTCTATGTTGACGCTGAGAAGCATCACAGACGTGGCACCAGTTGTCGTCCAATATGACACGCTACACAAGATGAAACGATTAAATCTTGCATCCTAACACCCACTGTAATTCATGAATCGCCACAACACCATACGCCAAGCAGATTGCATGAAAAGCAGGCTAAAATTCATGTAGTCTGAACCAGGTTTAAAAAAAAAAACGTCTCAGGTTACGTATGTAACCCTGGTTCCCCGAGGGAACGAGACGCCGCGTCGAAACGCTATGGGAACGCCTCCAGCGTGACCGCGCTCTGAACACGTGTGAAATCAGACCAAAGGAAGAGCGAGACGTCACAGGCGGGTGACGTCACAGACCAGGAAGCATAAAAGCACGTGCGCCA